>PVIW01000437.1:0-310190 GCA_004026585.1 Noctilio leporinus | reverse complement strand
TCATGCCAAGGCCTGCATGCTGGTCCCGCCTGATTATTTAAAGGAAGCCGTACAAGCAAAGACACTGGGTGCAGTCAGCGTAAGTTAGTCTTTTGCAGAAATGATACGGACATGTACCTGCTGGCTCTTTAAAGAACATGAAGTGCCTGGGGTGGACCCTCCCCGCAGAGAAGCCACTCAGGCATCAGGCGTATTTGGGCGGAGCAGGTGAAGTTTCCCAGGTGCACGGAGCGGAAGGCAAGGCCGGCAGAAGGCGGCTGCCTGGGGAGAGGAGGAAGCCCCAGAGGCACCCTCCAGAAGGCTCCCCTCCGGAGCCATGGCGGGCGCTTGCAGGAGCAGCACTGTTACTGCTACGTGCAGACGCTGATTGATCCACAGAACAGTTGAGCGACAGGATTAAAGGTAGAAGATCTTCGTGAGACCCCCGTCAATTGACCCGGAGCTTCCCAGCGTGGGCCGCATGGAAACGCTTCCCATCATGAACGCAGCGGATTTTTAAAAGGTCTCTCAATTGGTGTTTGGAGGCTGCGTCGCTGTGTATATTGTTAGTCTGTCGTTGGAGAGAAACTAAAGATTGTGTTTCATAAGATGTCAGACAAGCCCTAAACTTCAGTCATAACAAGCACCTGCTTTTTACATTCTGAGCACCATCTGAAATGTCACTGAGGTCAGCAGGGACACAGATTACCCTGGAAATCCATGCCCAGCGTGAAGGCTACTCTAAAGGCTGTTCCCCCTCCCTGTAGGAGCAGAACTGCTGGCTGCTAGCCCAGGGCCCTGGGGTCCCCGCCACCGCCCATCCAGGTGAGCTGCTGCCAGGTCCCCACCCTGGGCGGTGAGTGTCTGAGCCAGCCCTGCTACTCCCATGACCCTTCCCGGAGATGGTTTTGGGGAACCAGGTCCTCTGCACTTACTGCGCATTAAATCAGCTCCAAAGCTGCCCTGGGGATGGGCTGTGTGTTAATGGAAGAGAATATAGTTCCTCTTTGCTCAGTCAAATTGGATTGGACCTTCTGCTTCTCCAGCCAATATCTCTTAACTGGTATATGGCCATTACTTAAAAATGACCAAAGGAATACGCTCACTAATGACTCTGGGCAGATAACAAATACAGAGCTACTCGATGGACAAGGGCTTTCTAGTAGAAGACCAAAAGAGCCTGCAGGTTCCAGCCCATACTATTTCTTGTGTCCGCTGCTGCTGTAACAGCCGCGGAAAACCTCCGCCCAGTTCTCTCCGGCTAAGTGGGTGGCGGTGCCCCCATCACATCAGCCAGCTGTCAGTGCGGTGGTGTGTGCGAGGCCTGCAGCTGCGGCGGCCGCCCTAGACGGGTTGTTCTCTTTCATAAACCCCGGAGCGGGGCGGTTCTGCCCCACAGGGCTTCACTTGCCCTCCTCCTGGGGGTGCAGGTGACTCAGCACCACGTCCCCTGTCCGTCAGGACTGAGGGGCAGGGAAGGGGAGGGCATTCCCCTCTTCCAGGCCAGATGGGGACATGGCACACAGCCCCGCATCCACAGCCCGTGGGGAGAGTGTAGCTCTACGGATTCATGGCCCCCAGAGGCAGTGGGTGCCGTGTGGCCACTGCACAGGGGGAAGGGCGAATGGGCAGCAGGCGCTAGGCCAGCCTCCCCCGCCTGCCCCGTGTCCTCCCCCTCCTTTACCGTCCCTCCAGTTGACCTGCCTCCAATCTTTGTATTTTCATGCACGAAAAATTTCTTCTGAGTGGCATGCCACGTCTTCATTTCTAACAGGACTGAGTGCTTGCTTGGTGATCTTTTCTTCAAGCAATACACGTGCTTCCCTTTCTGCACCCAACAGCGAGAAAATTAGACCTCCCACTACCCACGCGTCCGCACAACCGCGTCTGCCCCGCCTGTCCATGAAAACATGCAGCCGCTTGTGCAGGTGGCTGGCCTTCGGTACAGCCTGGAGCCGAGAAGAGAGGTGCAATTCTAGAAGATTCCCAAGCTGGGCAGCAGTTTGCAGCCGCTGATCCTTTTGTTCTAACCGTGCGCACACATGCACCGCTTCTGACGAAACTGGAGCGTTCACGTCGCACTGGGGGTCGTCCCAGCCCCTGGTTTGCACGCCCAGCTGAGTGCTGGGGGTTTCGGCGTCTGCTCTCCGGCAGAAGAAGCCACGCTCTTTTCAACAGCTCTGCTCTTTTAACAAGAGACACTCATGGCCGTATTTAATTGAGTACATGTACACGTCCTGTATTTAAAATAAGCCAGCCACACTTATGAGGGAAGACCATTTGTTCATTCTACGTGCGTGAATGGGGGGCCTGCCCCGGGCCCGGTCCCATGAAGCGAAGGACACAGCTCGCTGCCGCAGGAACATGTGGCCCGACCAGAAGAGAAGGTGCACGCGTGAAATGGCATGTCCACGTGGCCGCCCAGAATCATGCCGGGGAAGGGGGCACAGGAATCCAAAGGTGTTAAAGTCCCACGTGCCCTCGAACGTGACTCACGTGAACACCGATCGCATCGCGTGTTGACCCACCGCGTACCACCCGCTCCCAGTTCATCTGCGGCCAGGGTAGGGGGGCAACCGCTGCATCCTGCTCACCGCTCCGTCCTCAGCAGGTCCCAGGGACCCCGGTGCACGTGGCTGTCCGCCCAGTTACCCAGGGAGTGGAGGTGGCTCCGAGAGTGGGGCGCCCCACTGGGCCAGGGAGGGTGGAGACGGGAAAGGCCGGAAGACTCAGGAGAGAAGCCGGGGGCTACACAGCCGAGAGGCATGATGGCGAGACGTGTGAGGCAGACCCGCAGCTCCCAGGGCTCTGTCATGCCAACCCAGGGCTTTGGGCTCCATCGTACAGAACACAGAGGCTGGGAGGGGCTTCCAGGAAAGTCACACCATCAGATCTTTTGGAAAATACAGTCCAGTGTCAGCGTGGAGGATGGATGAACAGGGAAGTTGCTGACGTCACTCTTAAAAGCTAAACTGGGGCACATTAACATACTTTTTCAGAAGTTTACGTGCACATACATCCTTCCAATGCAGCCAGGGGACACCCAACCCAAAGCGGGGTGGGGCCCCCGCCAGCGGGAGCCAGGGTTTGAAAACCTGTTGGCTGCTTGTGATTGGTGGTCCTCAGATTTCATTTTCTCCGGCCTCCGTGTTCATTGCTTGGACATCACCTGGGCCGTTTTCACCAATATCCCTAATTCATACAACCCGCCTGACCATCTGGCAGAAGAGGCCTTACCACTGATCTCCTTTTTTTTTTTTTTTCTTTCACAGGTTTTTTGGAAATTATTTTAGGGATTCCAGTTTTGCCATATTAATTTCATATCAACAGCCTAGGGCTGGGGGAAACTGAAATCACTCTAATTGACAGATTATTTAGAAATTGATTGAATTCACAACCACTTTTTGTATATTACTTGGTAGATAGTGCGTAATGATAATGTAATGTACACCATTGTATTTGCTTACCTACCTTTATGATGCTATACAACTTACTGCCTCTTATTTTTACATAAAAGCAGATGCTTAGTTTTTAACAGGCATCCGTATGAACCATTTCCCTCTTTCCTCAGCATCTACCAACATACAAGTAATTGTAGAAGAGGGGTTCAGGTTTCAGAGTCCTGGGTGCGCAAACATCTCTAGCTGGTAATTGTAAAAGTTTTTAAATATTTGAGAAAAGGCAGCAGGTGACAGAGTGGACCAAGCCACACCCCCCACCCGCATATCTCGGTGTCCGGGTGCCCTGGAACTTCACACACACAGTGCAGGTCGTGTGTGTGTGTGTGTGTGTGTGTGTGTATGTACGTACACACATACAACCCGCCCCCTGAAAACCAACAAATGCAATTCCTCTCCCTTTGAACCTAATTTGGATTCCTGTAGAGTCTTCCAGGACCACCCACCTTGGGGCTCACAGTCCGTGGCTCCTGTCATGGGGCCGTTAGAACAGGGGGGAGCAGGGGTCCCCTGGGCAGCCTTGATCCGGGCCTGTGCGATGGATGCGCAGACTGGTGCCCGTGAACTAAGCAGTGAGTCACACGGTGACAAGTGCCAGTTCTGCTGGAGGTGATGGTGCAGCCTGTAGGTTGTTGGAAGTGACGCCAAGTGTGATGCGTTAGGATCATGGGGAAGGTTTGAGAGTTGTGGCTAGAAAGGCAGCTGTCGCAGTTACCCAGGAATCGGTCTGTTCTGCGAGGAAGAGCACAAGAACAGTCTTTTCTCTGCAAAGCAGCAAGAGGACGGGTTCTAAGTGTCCTTAGCGACGGGCTGAGAGGCTGCAGGGAAGGGGCGGCCTCAGGAAAGCGGGCAGCTTCTCCCAGGGGTAGGGTTGCCAGCAAGGCCTCCTCGTGGGCTTCTCTCTTCTCCGTTGGCCTTTCGTTTCCAAGAATCACCGCCCAGCCTCCTATCCTCTCACGGAACTTGTCTAGTCACTTAAGATGAGGAGCCACCCCTCCTCGGATAATTAGACCGTCTCCTGGGGCATCATTTAATTACTGTTACCGACAAGGAGTCAGTTACTCGGTGTCCGAGTTCAGACCTTTCCCGCTGGGGCCTAAACGCCATTGATCTTGCGGCACCTTCATAGACCAGGTTCGCGAAGACTCCCAGTGTGCCGGTGTGCTGGAGCCAGCGCGTGTCACCGAGTTGGACCCTGCCCGTGGGGCTCACCCGGGCTTGGTTCACCGAGGGCCTCGGCCGAGGGAAGCCAGAGCCCCGCCGCCGGCTCCAGGATCTCTCCACGATGGGGTTCGGGGGCCCGTCTTACTTCCCGTTCATGCTGGGTGCGCGTGAGCCCATGGAGGGCTTCAAGGATGCTCTTTCTTCCAACGGGTAGGAACCCACGTGGCTTAGATGGGGGCGGGGCGGGGCGGCTGTGCAGGGGACCAGCGGCCGCAGACCATGTCTCATGTCAAGACAAACTATATCCAGGAACTTGGCTCGGATTCACTAGGAAACAAGAAGGGGGACCTAGGCGATATCAATTAGAAAAAAATCCTGTCTCAGAATTAAATAACTGGCTAAGTCAAGTCACCAAAGGGAAACCTCGAAGCTGAGGATTTCACGGAAACAGCGGTGGCTTGTGTGTGGGTCCGTCTGTCCGTCCTTCCACGGCCCGGACAGGTACGAAGCCTTCAGTGTGTGGAAGTATTTAGGGAGACAGCAGGATTTCTGAAACATTGACTTCAGTGAGAAGCGTTTGTTCAAGGTACCTCCAGGTGTTGAGGACTGAATTAGAGGGGGGAATGTTGAAAACGCAGGGTCACGTTAGCGGAGCAGTAGCCCGTGCGGCCCCGTGACCCGAGCTGACCCAGAGAAGGGCCGAGGGCCCCAGGCAAGGGCTGTGCAGCCTGCAGGCTCTGCGACCGTAGGAAAAGGGTCCCGCCCCGCAGAGGCAAGTCTCATACAGAAGCTCGGAGTTGGGGCGAAGGGGGTCGGGGAGGGGTTTCTGAGGAGCCATCGCCTAGTCTCACGAGAACTGTGAGAGCCCCAAGGACGGAGAAAACCCACCCCAGCAGTGACAGGAGCTTGGGGGTAGAAACGCAGGTGCTCTGCGAGTTGGTCATCTTCGCTGCCCCAAAGCGGATTTCAAAGGTCACCCTTGTGGGCAAGTGGGCTATAAAACCTGTCCCCATGCCACTGCTCAGCAGACAGAGGCCCCGGGAGGGGTGCCCTGTTGCCAAGGCCATGTGGCCCAACTCTGGGCGGCGCACAGAGAACGTCCTGCGCTGGAGACCCTGGCGCCAGGCCCTCGGTGGGTGCTCACCAAGTGCTTGGGAAGGGGGGGCGGGGGTTACGTCAGGGGCTCCCCCAGTGACAGTTACTGCTGCACTTACATCTCAGGTAGGGTGGTGAGCACTTGTGGAGGTCCACACAGGTGAAGAAGGGTGAACAGGACGGGAGGAGGAGGCGGAAACAGGGCAGTAGGACTGGCCGTGTAAGAATGTCAGTATTTGAGTGGGTATTAGAAAATCTGTGCCTGTTGTTTAGCCGCCAAGATTTGCAAACTGAGAGGCCGTCCTCTGATCCGAGTACAGTACGAAAGCAGCTGAAATACAGCGAATGTATGTGCACATATGTGTATGCATGTATTATGTGGGCATGTATGACTGTGTGCACATGTATGCATGTGACTGTGTACATTGTGTGTTTGTGGGTATGTGTGTGCTAACATGTATGCATGTGTGTGTGTGATCATTTAATTATGGTCACGTGGGGTCTTCAGGAGACACACAACACTAAGTGGTGTGTATGGGAAGGCAGCTTTGGGTGGAAGGTAACTTCACCTTCTGTGGTGCCTGTCTGGTCCACCAGTATAATTAGGTGAATAAATTTTGTACATATGCTAATAACACTAGGCTAATGTGTCGCTTCCAGAATCACTTTAATTACTGTATTGGTTTTACCTGTAGGCTACTCTACAGCCAAATAATACAAAGCATTTTTAGCAGCTGCAATGAGAACACATATTTCCAGGTTAAAACCCAGAAACTCTTCTGGTGCGATGCGTTGAACGTAATGGCTAATTTCAACATTACAGGCATAGATTTTCGATATTCAAAGATGCCCAGTCCAGGTCGGTCTCGTCTCAGCCCACATTCCCCTGTGTAGGGTTTGGGAATCGTGCCTCCTCCTGCCTCCTAAGAGTCTAAGTGAAACTCCTGGGTTCATGTTCTGCGCACTTTCCCATGTGTTGTTCTATAGGGAAGCATCGCTCCAATTCATGTTCTTGGTTGGAACAATATTACTGCAGTATTTCCACAGTTTCCTCTCTAAAGCGTCATTCACCAAAGAGTTCTTGCTTTTCCTCTTTATTGCTTCTCTGTTTCACCTTCTAGAGGCGAGTTCAGGTCCTTCGCATCTTGGGGCCTGGGGGACGGAAGTGCGCACACAATTTTAAAGAATGGGAGCAGTCAGGGCCGTTCACAGGGCCGGGACGTCGTGAAGAAGGCCCCGGGGAAGGCAGCCCTCCTGTTGGGGTACCTGCAGGGCCGCCCTGGGGCACACGGCCTCCCTCGGGCTACCTTCCCCCAGTCCCCAGCCGTGAAGCGGGGCTCCCTGGAGACGCACCCACACCCGCCCCTCACCAGTTCCACAGACCCGTGCTTGCCGCAGCCTGCGCTGCCGTGGATCTGGCGGAGTTGGTAACAGTGGTGACATGCACATGACCCATGCTTTCCAAAATAGATGCAGGATAGCTCAGGAAATCAGGCCGGCAAGGGCAGTTTTGAATGCCCTAGGAATCCCATTTGCTTACGAACCGCCAACATCAATTCGAAGAGGTGTTCTAGCAGAAAAGATGAGACCCCAAATCATGCTAAAATGAAATTTAATGCAAAATTCAGTCGTAATTACAATACCAACACCAGTGGCAACTAAAACAGGAAATAGATCATATTGGACAGTCCATCCCATTTCACCAAGGCATGGTTAAAGCAATACACAGTAATAGCAACACATTACTAACCTAAACTTCGGTAACATTCTGTTGGGAACCCACGGAGACCAGTGCCGTGCAACATGATTCCAGTTCACTTGCTGACGACGAATCCTTTCCTAAGCAAAAGGCATTTAGCAGTACCCGCTTTTCCACTCATTCAACAATGTCAAGTGTTCATCCCCTGAGGATTTTATATTTCAGTTACCAGCCCATGCAGAACGCTTTCCCCGGGGGGAATTCCAACCACCGGTGCCGCCATCCCTGGATCAGGAGACTTTTGGTCTTGTCTACATTTTATCTGCAAACATCTTAGCCTGCCACCATTCACTGGCCAGGACCTAGCGAGTCACCCTGGCCGGTGTGACTCGGTTCAACCATTGTCCGGGAGGTCGTGGGTTCAATTCCAGGTCAGGGCAATACCTATGTTGCAGGCCCGCTCCCCAGTCAATCAGTCAATGCCTCTCTCTCTCTCTCTCTCTCTCTCTCTCCCACTCTCTCTAAAAAAATGTCCTCAGACGAGGGGGAAAAAGAGTTGGTGAATCTGTACCTGTTCTTTATGCAATAGTTACATAGCACTTTGGGAAAGCAAGTTTTTAACCAGAGGATGTAAGTGTAGACTCTTCTCTCCACTTTACTTTTTTTGTTTAATATGTTTAAATTTGCTGATTCGGTCACTATCAAATTTCAGATGGGATTCAATCCTGTAAGTCAAAAGTCAAGTTGTAAAAAAATATTTGGCTCAAGTTCCTGTTGTTGCTATAACAAATAATCACAAACCTGGTGGCCTAAAACAGCACAGATTACTACCTCATCACCGTGGAGGTCAATATGAGTCTCTGACGTGTCCCCTGGGCTCCAGGGAGAACCTGGTTTCTGGCCTCTTCCAGCCTCTAGGGGGACCCGCACCCCAAGACAGCCAGGGCCACCTGCCCATCTCCAGGTCTTGAACCCTGATCACGTTGCAAAGTCCCCATCGCTACATAAAGTAACAGAGTCTCCGTGTCTGGGGATGTGGCCCAGACACATGTGTGTTCAAGGGCCATTCCGCTGCCTCCCCCGAGGCACGTGCGCCTGCCGTGCCCACGTCACCCCTCCCCACGGGCCCCATCTAAGCCTGAATTGGGCTGCACAGAAAGCTGGGACCCACACTCCCCGCTGCCCTCCTCCCAGACAGACGTCCGTGAATCCTACGCTGGTGTTTTTACCCCAAAAAGTAGATCCAGTAGCCATTGCCACAAACCTTTGCAAAAACAGAATTTTATTCCTGCTCCTGAGTCTGCGGTTCATCTGGGCAGTTCTACCAACCTCGGCCGGACTTGGCAGATCTGGGCTGGGCTTGCCCAGTGTGCCCGGTCGGCTGGGGGCGGGGGAAGACCCCAGGTGGGGCGGGGGGCTGGCACCTGTGTCCCGCAGCAGAGGCCGGGCTCCAAGAGAGAGCAGGGGACCAGACCTCTGCAGGTCACGTTCACCCCATCCTGTTGAGCAGAGCAAGTCCCGCGGCCATTCCAGCTTCAGGAAGGGGGAGGAAGGGGCTTTGAGAAACATGGGTTCCTGTGTGGGTGGGAAACGGGACCACTTCTGCAATTAACCTTCTCAGAGGCTCTCAGAAATGCAGGAGGAGTTTGTGTAACCTTTTGAGAATGCGAGGAGAAATTTCAAATTCTCATGCAAGGACACACTCCCCTTCTACACCCTCGTGTGGTTATGGTCGCCCGGTCCTTTGCAGAGAGAGACCCCAGTAATGCTTGGCACGTAGGGTGCCACCTTCCAGAACCCACTGTAAGGCCAGGAACTGAGTGGGTATTAAGATTACTGAAGAACGGTTTTACGTGTGAATAATGCAAGCCCCATAATTCACCATTTTTCTTGTTTGGCTTCAGCAGCTAGGATTCTCCGGGACAAACCAGTAACAGTAATAGTTTCATTTTACTGTTTTGATTGATTTTTCTTATACCTGATTGCATTTTCTGTTTTACTTTTATGACTGTAAGCAATTGGGTCGTCTCAAGTTCTTTTTCGAATGAGATGAGCAGAAAATAAATGAAATTCCTGGCCTGCAAAGCTAATGAAGAGTTAGCTTCTCACCGGTGAGGTTTCCAGGCAATGTATAGTGGAAAGGGTCGCCTGTTTCATCGATTTTCCGGGTCCGGCGGCGTTGTGGTGAAGACAGAAACCAGAGAGTCATCAACTTTGTTCAACGATGTGCCATTTTCTGTGTCTGCTTGGGTAGGCCCCTTAACCCATGTGCACCCATCAGTAAAGCAGGGATAAAAATTCGAATAGTAATGATGCCAGTGCCATGGGGTGAGCGCACCCCCAAAGGAGCACGGGGGCAAGAGCTCCGGGCACAGTCACTGAGACGTAGGAAGCACTTGATTGGTAGTTGGGGGTGGGCTCTCGGGCAGCCCAAAGACTCGGTTCCTGTCCTCCACCCCTCAGCTGAGTTTGCCTGCATCCTGGGCACAAAGAGGACAAGTTCAGCTACTATAGACACAGGGCGCCAAGGCCATTGCAGGTGGCGTGTTGTGGTCCTCCCAGGGGACAGTTGTCTGTAATGAACAGTATAGCCTCCCTCTCCGTCCCTGTTTCTCACAGAAGAGGACATTTCTAGGGATTTTATTTGCTAAATGGGTATGCGAATGAGGAAATAACTCATCAACATGAGCTAACAGTGTCCTGCTCAGTGGGCCAACGTCACAAGGCAGAGAATAGTGTCCTGCTGCCCTGTCCCTGCTGCCTGTCTTAGCTCCCGTCAGCCAGCATTGAGGGTACAGACTCCCTTGACATTAATTTAACCTGATTTGTGATATTCAGGGCATTAGAGACTTTTCCCCGTAGGACTGGCCTTGGAGAGGGAATGGGTCCCGAAGGGTCACTGTTTCCAGTTCCCAGACCCCAGACCAGAACACCTCTCGTTCTGCTCCACTATGACAGGTGAACTTGTGATTCTGAAAACTTTCAGTCTCCCAAACATCTTTGAAGAAGCATTTCCTCCCTTCCACAGAGCCCGTCACGCTTCGTCCCATGTCTGTGCAAGCAGGTGAGGTGGCAGGTGTTTGGGGAAACTCAGTTCCAAAGAGCATTGATCCTCCTGGAACTCAATCGAACCTGCTTTTGGTTCTAACCATTGTTGACTCTAAAGATTGTTCTGAAACATCTTTCTAAAGGTACACAAAATACTAGTTTTCTGTTGGGGCAGGTTCAGATCAGAACACCCTGTCCAGCATGCATGGAGCCTCCACCTGGTGGGTGCTGGGGACACCCATGGGACCCCCTTCTGGCCCTCGGATGGTCCAGGTGCCCGGATAATCATCACACTTTTGAAAGTGCTGTGACCGTGCTATGCGCAAAAGGCCATTAGTATTTTCCTTTCACTATATGAGCAATAATGGAAATGAGTAAAGGATTTTTTATATTAAAAATATTTAATGAAAAGTGAATGCGAATGTTCTGACTAGGAGCCATTTTTTAAAACACCCATGGACTGAATTCTGTTTAAGTTTTTATCCCCAAATTCCCAAGCGATCTGAGGAACCACACTTCCTAGTCTGGCTTTTTGAAAGGTTCCGCTCTGGTGGCAAGGGTGCAAGTCACCAACACTTGGGGATTTTTCCCAGGCGCTGTTGTCCTCCAGGTGGACGTCAGGTTTGCAAAGATGGCAGGGGAGCGGGGGTGGGGGGAGCAGCACATCTTAAGACAAATATTTAATCCCTATTAAGTTCATTTTACACCACTGTTATCTCATTAAAGACACAGGACCCTGGGGGATGACCTTTTCCACAAGGGGGTGAACGTGAGCCACAGGGACATTTAGAGGCTACGAATGGTGGCCTAGGACAGAGCCAGTTCTCTGGGGCGGAGTTCCTGTCAAAGACCAATGGAGTTTTCTAGCCACGTGTCTTACTACCAAACGGCACCAGGGAAAGCCCTGGGACCAGTGTGGTCACCTGTCTCTGGGAGTGAATGCAAGTGGACACCTACTGTCATGATCACTGTCTCTATCGGGACAGTCTGTCCACAGGGAGATGTATTTGTGCTTTTGTACATGTCAGTCTAGTTCCTTGTCAGGGTAGCCATGGTCGCTCTCAATATAATTTGTCAGAAATTGTAGTGGCTTGAAACAAACTGGTGTGAAAGTGAATAGGGCTGAAATTTTCATTAAAATGTACTCATCTCCAGATTTTGAAAATTATACATGAAGCTAATGTTTATGAGCATCCTTGTCAAAAATATAATCTCAGCACAATAGATACGTTGGACTCAGCCATGTCCCCGCTGCGGTGAAAATAAAATAGAGACTGTGATTAAACTAGGAACCGATACATAATGTGTTTAGAGTTCTTAAAACATGAAAAGGAAACAGTGAATTTTATTTTTCTGTCCTGCACCTGGTGTTCGGAGGTTTGTTTCTGTCTGGCTCAGTGTCAGGAGAGAGTGGTCGTGACAATTAAACGGTGAAGTCCCCTCTTTCACTTTGGCACGTCCTCAGACCTCCCTGTGCAGCCTGGGACGTCCAGCGGCGCCCTCCCGGTTACCGATGGGGGATCACCAGGCTCTTTGTTGGTGTTCGTGCAGCAGGACGGGGCGGAGGGGTCCTCCCAGCCTGACCTGCGTGCTCTGCGGAACGGGGGCCCCAGGACTTGAAAGCGATGCTCTCAGGGAGCTCCAGGCCACCGCGGCCCCTGCATCCTGTTCCCCGTTATCCTTGCTCTGACGGTTGCAGGACACTGGCTTCCAGCAGCCCTGAGCCAGTGCGAGGATCCCTGCCATTTCTTCCAGAAGCTGCCGCGTGTCCTGCAGGGCATCCCGGCTGTTGTCCTAAATTGAGATGACAGGGCTGCTCATATCAAATTGCCTTCGCGCTCGGCTGGGCACGCCGGGGTCCGCAGCTCCGAGTGCGGGAGTGTCCAGCTGCCCTGCCGGGAAACCAATTTGTTCCCCAGCAGGGCGTCGGGGAGGCAGCTGGTCTTAGACGCCATCAGAGGTGGTGTCAGGGGCAAGTTGCGTTTTGCTTGCTTCGTAGACCATCTTACTGGCCCATCGCCTCGCCGTCCTCACCGCGTGTGGCCGTGGCGGCCGGCACCGCGTCCTCCCCTCTCCGTGCCCCCACCCGCCGGGCCTCCACGCGGGCGGGGCCCTGTAACATCCTGACAACCACAGGCAGATTATTAATGGAGTTTTTTAAGTGCCCTGGGGGAGGCGGCACAATGGGGAAACATCCAGTCAATGTCGCACTAAAACCAACGGAGTGTTTTCTAAAGCTCCTCCCCCGAGGACCTGTGCGCACTGGCGTCCCGGCGCCCTGCCTGCCCCGCAGCCACGGCCGTGCAGCTGCTCCCCTCCTGGGCCTGGGACAGTGATGCTCATGCTCAGCGTCACGAGCGCCGCCTGGACCCCAAGCTCACGCCCTCTGCCGTGGGGCTTGTTCTGACACGTCCCCCTGGGATCCAGTGGGAAGGACACAGGCCCAGTAACCCAGCTGAGGGCCTGAACCGCCCTCGGCAGGGGCTGTGGTTGACGGTGGGTCTGCACCGCCCCTGCCCCCAGAGCTTGCACATTAGAAATGCAGGCGACAGCAGGTTGCCGTACACATCTGGGACCTCCGGCCCACACGGAATTACAGCAGCGACACTTGCATCGACTCACAGTCAGAGGTCGTGTCTCCCTTCTGCGAGGGCAGAGTTTGTTCAGGTTTCGTTCCAGTGTAAAAACAGCATGTGTTATGCGCCCTGGAAAAGGGCGAGAGCTTCCCCAGGTCAACCACAGGGTCAGTCCTGAGGCACTTCCCTGTGCACGCGGGTTTCCGGATGGTTCTGTTGGGACTCCGTGGCCAAGAGACTCCTATCTCAGGGTAATCTGGGTCTGAGTAGCCTGTAAAGATAGGTGGGCAAGAAGGTCTTGGAAATGGAAAGGATGGTCCCCGTAAGGTTACCGAGTGAGTGTTCCGATGAACGAATGATGAATTGCCCGGCTGTTGTCATTGTTCACGATCTCTGCCATTCGTCATTTTGTCTGCATCTAGAGGCAGCCAGACACCACTGCCACCCCAGCACGCGTGTCATCAGTGCTGTGGCTGTCATGTAAACTTGGAGACCCCACAGAGGGCAGACTTGATAAGCAGCTGCCCGCATAGGAAAAGGGGCCAGTAGGCACTGGTTGATTATTGGCCATGCCTGATCGATCATCTTTTCTGCACCTGACCACACCTGGAAATCAGTGTGGACAAGCGGTTCTGGGTACAGATCCTGAACCGGATAGCAGGCTAGCTGATCAGCCCCGACGCGGGGCTTTGTGTCCCCAATACAGGATGGCTACGAAGAGTTAAGTCTTTCGACACAACGTCTTCGCAACGTTTTGTTTGGGGAAGACCAGTTTTCTCATGGATCCAACTTACGTGAAACACGGAATTCCTCTTTTACAGCCATCAAGGCATCTTCCAGAGCCATCGGTAGATTTGCGAATCTATTTTCAAAGATGTCGTCTAAGCCACCAATTAACCAAGACCCAGGATTTAAGGGCATCGGGGCGCCGTTTGCTCTGATCTTCACTGTTGATGTTCAGCCAACAGCTGCTAGCCCTGCGGTCCAGCCAGATCTCGCCTCCTTGTGGACTATCCTGGGGTGAAGAACTGATTTTCCCTTTTTTTAGAGAAGCCAAGAAGGTGAAGACAGCCCATCATTGGCAACAGATCATGGGTGGCCACTCAGTGTGGCCTGTTAACCGCGTGGGGGCAGGGGGGGTGCTCACTGTGGGGGTCATGGTTGGCAGTTTTGGCTCCAACTTCGCTCCCCACCCCCCCCAATTCCGCCCACTTCCCCCTTTTCCCTCCTGCCACTTCTCCTTAGAAAGAAATTAAATAAGCGTAGGTGAGACGGAAACCCATGGCAGAAAGGCCACTGACCATGCCACAAAGCCCGCCTGGTATAAAATTATGAAGGGACACGCACAGGATGGGCGCCTTTTCCGGTCCCTTCCTTCCAGGGTGCCCTCGTACGTACCCCTCACACCTGGTGTTCCTGGTCCATGGACCCCCCCAACCCTTCACCCCATCCCTTCTCCCCAGATGATCCGAGTGTCTAGGGAAATGCGCTGATGCTCTGGTCATCCATTAACATTAGTGGAACAAGGAGGGGCAAGCCTGGAGGGCACACTCGGTGCTTCTCCTTCTGAGAAGGGCACCTCTGCATTCTGACTTCCATCTCTCACCCAGAGATTGCCTTACAATATATATTCTTTAGAGGAGAAGGGCACATGGCCCTAACAGCAGGCTGGGGGAGACTTTAAAGGGGTCAGGGTTTGGGGGTGAAGCTTCGAAGCATTGCTCTCTGTACAGGGCCCTTCCTTCTGCTCAGTGGGTCAGCGGGCAATGGGAAGCCTTCTCACCCATGGGCAGCAGGGCTGGGTGGCCCTGACAGTGTTTGAGGGTGACCTGACCTCCGAGCAGGGGTCAGCCCCACCCTCAAGCTCCCGTGTGGCCTCCCGGCCCCAGTGCACAGCTGCCAGTGAGTGTCCCCACCATCCCCAGGCCAGTGGCTTTTACTGGGGTGTTGGGAGATGTAGCCTCACATGCAGCCTTGTAGAAGCCATGTCCGTTTCAGCTCAAAGCCATTCTGAGGATGATAGTGACTTCTTAGAATGATACCCACAACGAGAAACAACTTCCTAGAAGTGTGCGCTCCATTTTCACAGTGAAGGCGTCCATGACGTGACCGTTTATTCACGAACCACGTGTCTGCTCTTCTCCTTGGAGCACCAGCCCTGCTGCCCCCCTCCCCGCGGAGAGCGTGGCGTTTGCCGTTAGCCGCACCACGTGGGGCTTCCTAAAAGCTCGCTTAGTGGTTATTTTAGATAATTATCTGCAGCACTCCCAGGTCCCTGAGATAAATCACGTGGTGTTGAACTTGGCAGCGTTAGGGGGAGGGGGAGAAAAAATGATCTCCTTTGCCAGGATTACCAGGTTAACACGTTTTCTTTAGGGCACGTGTGAAAAGCCATTAGCTCGTTTTCTTGTTTTTCTTCAGTATCTGCCTACACTAGGTGATTGTGTTTCAACAGCGGGGATTCCCACTGGCTGAAGTCCCGCTGGAGGGACTTCAGGTCCTGTCCAGGTGAAAGCCAACCATCCAGTAAGTAGGTGCCAGCTGATCTAAAACTAGTTGATGAGCCTATAGGAATGAAATGGCAATGTGGTCTTTTAATAATCTCACCTTATTCAAGAGGCAAATCAGGGCTAGGGAGAATTTTCTCGATTATGCCAAGAGGATGATTACAGTTGAGTCCCCTTTTTCAACAGTATCCTCCTTTAAAATTGAAAAGTCCTGATTCTCCTCCCCACGTCCAAAGGCCTGAGAAATAGGCCTTGTCTCTAAAGGTAATGTTGCCACATGAAAAGAATCCCCCGCAGAATTATGTTGACTACGATGTAACCATGTAAATATTTTGCGCACGGGTAACAACGCACAGGAAATCCCGAATAAAGGAATTGTGGGTTAATAGGGTGATATCACAGGTCACTGGCGCTTTGATTTCAGGTCTGTAACACTGTTAGGCATGTCCTTGTGGTGCAGGAGAAAACACACCGCGACACACTTTTGCTCCTCATGACCGCGTACACGCCAGGGCTTCAGAAAACAAGGTTGGGTGAAAGAATAACAGTAAACGTGGGGCCTTCCAGTATAGTCACATGATTAGCACAGTTTAGAGACAGGCCTAGAGACGCTGCCCATTTGCTCCGTATCTTGCTAAGGGAGCAAGACAGGAATGGAATTTCTCCCACGCCTCTTGTCTCGCCTCACAGCTTCATTCCGCCTGGACCCCGGAAACTCCCCGGTGCCAGGTGCCAGGGGGCCTGTGCCGGCAGCCGGCCCAGCTGGAGAAGCGTCTCTAGTGCAGAACGGTGCGAAAGGAAGGTGCCCGTTTTTCCTTCCTCACTCTCTCCACTCCTTTCTAATTGATCCATTTATTGGGTCTTCCATTCATTCGCTCTTCCAGTCCACCACTTGTCCACATTCTTGAGGCCCCAGTTAGTTCAGGAAACATGCCAGATGATAGGTTGGCAGAGAAGCAGGTACACGCATTTTAGAAAATCTCAGTTCGGGAAGCCCTCTCCTTCCAGAGGTGCAATAAAGATTTATTTTAGGTTGCACCAAAATCATCCAAAAGTGATTAAAGCAATTAGCAAAGCTCTGTGGACCTCGCCCTGGATCCTGGGGGCAGGGGCAGCCCAGGCTCTCCCAGCAAGAGCCAGTCTGCAGCGTTCTAATCAACCTTGGGCCTGGGACCTCAGGAAGGTGGGGCTCCTGGCAGCCAGGGAACTGTAGCCTTTCCTTTGGGGAATAACTATTGAAATTCTAATCCTCACAGAACAACTTCCTTTTCATAGACCTTCCTGATTTACAAAATGCTGACACATCTGTTGTTTCACTTAGTGACCAGGATGCCTCTCTCAGTAAGGCAATTATTTTTGTCATCATTTTATAGAGAAGGAAACAACAGGCCAAAATGCCCCAGCTTCCAGACACTGGATGTGGAAGCTAAACCCAACCCCCAAGCTCATGTAAAACATTGTGTTCCTGCCTTGGCCCTGAGATGTCTGGGGAGGGAGGCAAGTGCTTGTTAACACCCGGCAGCAGCTGCAAGGAGGCCCCTGCAGAACTCCAAGTTCAGGTTCCCTCTGCCCCGGCTCAGCCAGATTACCTCCTGGCCAGCACTCACCCCAAAGGAAAGGTATCTTGCAAACATCCAAAAGCCAAACCAGAAAGGGCGGCTTTCAAAACAAGGTACCCTCAATCCCCAGTGGGGATACCCTACGGTTGGTTGAGAAGGTCACACCTTCCAAGGCAGCCAACTATTGTTTCTGCAGAGCTACTCATTCACCTGCACGAGGGCCGTCAGGGGTCTCCTCAACACCTCCCTTCCCGCCAGCACCGGTCACCCGGGGCCTGAGCAGGAAACTCGGGAGCGGAGCGTGGAGGTGACGGGGGAAGGCAGGTTGGTGTCTAACGCCCCGGAAATTGTTGAGCCTCATGAAATATCGGTAGCAAAGATACTGTTTTTGTTCTTTTTATTTTAAAGATTGTATTCATTATTTTTTAGAGAGAGGGGAAGGGAGGGAGGAAGAAAGGGGGGAAAGCATTCATGTATGGTTGCCTTTCACCTGCCTCCAGCTGGGGACCTGGCTTGCAGCCTGGGTATGTGCCCTGATAGGGAATCGAACTGGCGACCCTTGGGTTCTCAGGCTGGCACTCAATTCACTGAGCCACACCGGCCAGGGGTACAAAGATACTGTTTTTTAAAGTCTGAGAGATATTCACAAAGACCAGCAGGACCACCGTGGCTGGACTGCAGGAGACACCGCTGACTTCCAGCGCCCACCCCTGTGAACACCGGGGAGACCAGGCGTACAGCCAGGAAGGGTCAGATGGACCGTCCTCAGCTATTCCTCACTTTCCAGGCAGGATCATTATCTCGCAACTATAACAGGTGGAAAGATCACCAGCCAGACTCTACAGTTGTTTAGGGAACAGGGTTCATGACCAGCCTGTGTGGAACCACAATCCAGGCCAAACGTGTCCAGGAGTGTGGACCTAAAAGCACAGCTGGGGCCGCCCCCAAGAAGTGGGCAGCTGGAGTGCGGTGGCCTTTACCAATGGCCCGCCCTTCTGGTGGCTTCGCAAGTGCTTCTTTGTCACCAGTTGTTTCAGTAGCAATGCGTGTTGTGGAAATCACGTTCCTGTCATACCAGATCACCCTGTGTCCACTCCCCGGGTGCCCCTCCAGGCACAGTGTGTCCCTGCTTTCCTCTGACTCTCCTGGAGGTTCATTTGGGTCCCTGGTCATTTTTTCATAGCTGTTATCGGCTGTGTTTTCTGGTTTGAAATATGCTAGTTTATCATGTCGGCAGCGTTGTGAGAGCTTGCTTCAACGGCCCCTAGGGCTGGTAGCAATACTGTCCTTTGCTGCTCTGTTCCAGTTTAGATTGATGTGGAGTGCATTACATATACTTGTCTCCCTGCGCCCTTCAAGCGACGGCACCTTGGCACACGGGCCCTTGACAGTGTGTGTGCATGACACGTGGGGCACGTGTGTGCATGTGGGGAAATGGAGGCGTGAGCCGGGCCGTTCCCAGCTAGCCCCAGCTTTTCCAGGGGTGTCATGGATGGGACTGCAGGAACCGTCTTCCTGAGAGTGAGACGTTCTTCTCCCAGACTAATGCTTTTCTGCCCCAGCCAGCCGGTGGTTCTTTTCAGGATCAACCCATCTGCCCCTGGTGTCCCACGGCAACCCAGCACTTGCTGCCAGGCAGCCCCGCCCATCCGGTCCCCTGGCCCGGGGAAAATGCAATGTAGGGTTACCCCTCTAAAGGCCTGTCCCGTCCCTGGGGCAGGGCTGCACTGTTACCGCGTGCCCGGAGGGCTTGGTGGTATTGAATGATTGGTGACAGTATGACGTCCTTCCAATGCGCCTGATCAGTCATTCTGGGCAAACACCCTGCACAACAATAGCAAGCGTGACAGGGATGGCCCCAGGGTCTGTGAAAGACCTTGTTTTCCTGCCGGTCCTCCATCATTCCCGTTTTCTTGAGCCTCATTTCAGTTACCTAGGAGTCTGGAAACAAAGGGACCCGTTTCCAGCGGATGTCACCTATCCTAAACCTCGTGGGCTTACATTCCATAGAAAGGGACAATAATCTAGTTACCAAGTATCCTCTAGTTGCGAAGGTTTGAATCATCTGACTTGCACAAAGGCAGGACCTGCGGAGACTAGTTTGTGCCCATTTCCCTTCAGTTCTCCCACCCAGCCCTGCGGCCGCCCTGGGCAGTGACTCACAGCCCAGAGCCTCCCAGATTGCCCCGCCGCCGTCTTTAAAATCTCCACCGAGAACATCTGTTCTCCTTCCTCAGAAACAACATCTCTTATCAGTAGGTGAGACCTTGTCTTACCAATTTTAAGATAAACTGCCCTTTGGCGTAGATTGAGTGCATTACCCAAAGAGACGACTTCATTTTCTGCAGCAAACAGAAGGTCAGTAACCTCTCCAAAAACACAGCGTTTCCACGTCAGCAAAGAAAAGTTGTGTGTGGACCGGCTTCTTCGATGCAGCGAAAACTCTTCCGTTCACCCAGACTGGGCACTCCACCACCTCCAGCCACAGCCCCAAAGAGGAGGGGGGGCCCAGTTTCAACCCACCAGGGCCCTCCCTCCATGACACCGAACACAAGGACGCGGGATCATACTTTCTACACCCTTTACTCTTAGAGAGAGAAAAATCTAAAGTCCTGGCTTACCCTTCTTTTCTTAAACGTTATCAGAAATTCAAGTGGCACTTTAATAGTGTTGACTCTCTCGGGTCCCCGGGTATCCAGGCTGGCTACTTAGCCAGGAGCTGTGCCGTGTCATTAGCGTCAAGCATTTTGCTTCGATGGCTTGTCTCCGCTGAGAGCTCCGTCAGGACCAGCCTTTGTCAATAAACGGGGCCTGCTGGGTTTGCAGATTGGAGGACTGCGCACAGATGGGCCCATTTCTTCCAAGGGCTTGGCCGCCGCCGGGTCGGTCCCACGCTCCGCAGCCCAGGTGCGGGCGCCGCTGGCGCAGAGGTGACAGCCAGCTCCCGCCCCAGCACAGGGAAGGCTCCGTCCACTCCGCTTCCACCGCCCCAGGGAAAGGTGTTGGAGCTCCTTTCCTTTACAGCATTCTTTCAAACACGACCACGAAGGGGTGTGTATGAGGAGCGTGCCTCTCGGTGACGCAGGATGCCTCCAGAAATGACCTGCAGGAATAACAACAAGGCAGGCAGAGGACTTGTGTCCCCGGGAAGCATCAACACAAGGGCACCGCACACAACGGCTTAGCCTCTTTCCAGTTCATTGCCGTTCTTGATTGGGTGACCCGACTTCCAAGCATAGGTTTATAGCTTCTCTTTGAAAACTGAAAACCAGGGCAAGTCTTGCTACACTGTGTCTTATTCTTTTTTTTTTTTTTTTTTTTTTAAGATTTTATTTCATTGTTTTTAGAAAGAGGGGAAGGGAGAGAGGCAGAGAGGGAGAGAGACATCCATGTATGGTTGCGTTTCACCTGCCTACAGCCACAGACCTGGCTGGAGACCTGGCTTGCAACCTTGTTATGTGCCCTGGCTGGGAATCGAACCTGCGACCTTTGGGTTCGCAGGCCAGCGCCTTATCCACTGTGCTACCAGCCAGGGCTTATTCTTATGAGAAAACTAACCAGAGGTGAGTCAAGGGCCCCCCCTATGAACAGCTCAGGTGGTCACTTGGCGCCTTCCCGCCCTGCTGCCCACCCTCAGGCTCCAGCTGGGCCCCACACACCCTCAGGGTGCTCAGCTCTCTGTCTGAGGCTCTGCCAGGCTTTTCAGCTTCCCAGAAAGATCTTTCTAAATATTAAGTCGAAACTGTTTTCTCCAGCTCTGATGAGGAAGATCCAGAGCGAAGACTTTACCAAAAACAAAAGGCTGGAGCCTTTCTTCCATGTTGCCGTAGGAGCGCCCACCCCAAGCCTGCCAAGCGCCTCTCCCCCCTGTGCTGAGCTCCGGTCACATCTGGTCCCCCTGGGGCTTGATCTGGGCCGAAAATAACTAGGAGGAGTTGGACATGAGTCATCCGAGGGTCACAAAAATGGTTAAAATGATGGAAGAGTTGCAAAGTAACTCTGAGGACGGGCTTAGGAAGTGGGAGGGAAAGCAGGTGCAGATGGATGTACCGGGGTACTTACGGGTGTCACACGGGTGACCCCCTGCCTCTGTCCCTCCTGAGGACGTGGCTGATGGCAACCGTCTTAGAAGAGAGCGGGGAAGACATTTTAATCATGGATTAAATGTGGAACATCAGGACCAGGATGGCTCCACCCCTGAGGAGCGGCATTTCCAAGGTGGCAAAACACTCACGTCTCTTCTTGAGACGGGGTTTTGTGAGGGTGGAGACTTGGCAGGAAGCTTTGGATCCTGGAGGCAGGAGCTTGCGCCAGCCGACCCTCAGCATGGCATCTGCCCCTGTGACCCTACAGGAGGACAGAGGTCCTGAATCTCATCTTCACGCATTCAAAGCAAGTCCGCGCCGGTGCCGAGGTCGGGAGCTAAACTACAAGGACGCACGCGGTTCTCGCTGTTGAATTAACACCTGGAATCTCAGATACGCGGGCAATCATTTCCTTTGTAGTCTGTGATTGCAAACTAACAGTTATTTGTCTGGGCGGCACTTAAAAAAAAGGGTCCTGCTTTCATGCCTCGCATGTGTAATGTTCCTGAGTGAAGTGTTTCCGTGGATACATTTTATCAGACACGTCAATACCAAACATTAGAACATGGAAGGAGAAAGGCATTCTCTGGTCAGAAAAGGTGGGTGGCCCCCTGGCTGGTGGCTCAGTGGATAAGGTGCCGACCTGCGAACCCAAAGGTCGCTGGTTCGATTCCCAGCCAGGGCATATTACCAGGTTGCAAGCCAGGTCTCCAGCCAGGTCTGTAGCTAGAGGCAGGTGAAAGGCAACCATACATGGATGTTTCTCTGTTTCACTCCCTCTCTGCCTCTCTCCCTTCCTCTCTTTCTGGAAATAATAAATAAACTCTTTAAAAAAAAAGAGAGAGAGAGAGAACAGGTGGGTCGCTTATGTTGTCTGCCTGAGTGTATTGAGCACGTGTGCACACCAGGTCCTGGGTTTCGGCCTAACCTGCAAGGATGGGAAGTCAGCCCTGGGGTCCACCCTCTGAGTGGGGGTTACAGGCGCCAACCCAGCCACATGGGAAGACTCGGGGGGAAGAGTGTGTGGGAAGGAAGGACCCCGTCGGCAGGACTGTGATTTTCAGAGCGGGCTCTTGGTGGGAGCCCCTCCTCACGCCAGGTCACAGGCCATGCGTGAGGCAGCTGAGCAGTGCTGTGTGTCACCTGCTCCCCGGCCCCGAGCGGCAGCCTTGTACCTGCCCTGCCTGCAGCATCCTGGCCAGGCCTCTTGCGGTGTCCTGCCCGGAGGGGCCACACCTCGTGTCTCTTCAAACGTGGCTCCCTAGCTGACCTGTCTCTGCACCCCAGACTACAGGCCACAACTGCGTGGGCAACGTGACAGCCTTGTCATGCTTCTCTAGAAAGACTGAAGTGTGCGACCATTGACATTGCTCTTCAGCACTGACTGTGCCGGGGATGGGGGGCTCCCAGCCACAGGGCGCCCCCTGCACTGGGGGCTCCAGCCCCACCCACTTGTACTGCCCTTGACTCTACTGGTCCCCCCTCGCCCCCAGCCCTGGTGCAGCCATTGATTCCCGCGCAGGGACGGCACAGGGCAGTTGTTGGAAGCGCGTTTGTCAGTGGGTTCGTTAATTGGGTTGCTGTTTGTTGAGTTTGCAGTTAATGTGGGTGGAAGAGCCTGATATTCGTTCCGTTCGCTGCTGTGCCAACTGATGACGGGGACGCAGCTCAGGCGGCAGGCCTGGCACGCGGGGAGGGTCCTCGACCCTTTCTCTGTCCCGCACGCCTGAGGCTGCGGCCCATTCCCTCCTGGTCCCTGCCCAGGACAGTGACTCTCAGGGTGGAGACAAAGGGACACCCGGCAACGGCCACCCGTGGGAAGGTCCCCAGTGGTCGCAGCACCCCTGGGTCCTTCCTCGGGACAGTTCCGACGGAGACACCTCCGTGTTCCTGATTTCCTGCTAGCTCACTGAATCCACCTCCTCAGCTGGGCCCCTTCTTCCAGCCTTTGAGACCCTCCAAAAGCATTTCATTTAGCTACTTGACGTCTTTATTTATTTTTACCTTTTTTTAGCTTTATATGTTTTTTAAATTTCATTTTATTGTTGTTGTGTTACATCCATCCCCTTCCTCCTCCCCTCTGCCCCCTTCCCCACCCACCCACTCCCCCCAAAGTCAATCCCACTTGTTGTCCATGCCCATGGTTCTTCCATACTAGCTCCTTGACTAAACTGCTCCCCTTCTTTGCCTCCTCCTCTCCTCTCCCCCCTCCCGCCTCCCCTCTGCCCACTGGAGATCTATTCATTGCTTAAACTTGAAAAATCACATTCTCTCTTTCTGCATCCCTTAAAATGTATTGACATTTTTTCATGCTGCTGGAATAAACATGGTGAAACAACAATCTACCATACATCAAGGCTGAAACCCAGGTTCTAGATAAAGTGAGAGAGTTATGCCAACCACAGATACTGCAGGGGGCTACAATCAAGCCGGGGGTGCGGGGCTCACCCAGGCAGAGAGGAGGCCTGCCAGCGCCTGGCTGCGGTCCGGCGGAAGCCCAGGCCTGGGGCCTCGGGGGAAGCAAACCTGCTTCCTCTCTCCCTGGCTTCCAGCACGGCCCTCGCGTGGGGCCTCCTGTTGCAGCCGCCCTGCGGCTTCGCGAATGATGTTTACAGTCTTTCTTTAAAACACAGCAGTCAGTCGCAGTACTTTGTCCCAGCGGGCTGGCCTGCTTCTGATGTGACCTTCGATAGAACCGGAGCGGCTCCCAGGACAGAGCCCTGCCGCCCTGCTCCTGCCCGGCCCCCGGCCACCACTGCGCAGCCACCGGTCGGATCCCCTCTGCACACCCCCAATACAGGGGCAGATGATCCCTGCCCCCCGGGCCGCTGCAGCAATTAAGCGAGTTAAGCTATGTGAAAAGGGTAGCCCAGTGATGGCAAAGGTTAGTTAGGGTAGAATGGAACATACGTACCCACATGTTGTGGGAATGGACTAGATAATGGGCAGAAAGAACACAGTGTCTAACAGAATGAAGTTCACGAGAGTTTCCTCTATAACTTAGTTTTCATGTTACTGCCCCACAAAAAAATGCACTCTTTCTGTGACTTTTTGAAAAACTGGGCTCTCTCTCTCTCTGTCTGTTCCCGTGTGTGACAGAAGACTGAGCAGTTCCTCTAAGTGAAGCAGACATGGCAGTGTCATGCCATATGGTGACAGATGGGCTCCTGTGATGGGAAAGCAAATTCCCCCCTTGACAAGTTCCCCACCTGGTCAGGGAAGTTCAGAATGTTGTATGTAGTCTCCTGGTTTGTTGTTGTCTTTTAACGTTAACTAAGACCCTTTGAAAACACTCTGTGGGCTGAGATAGAACTGTGTGGGTCTGGATCCAGGGGTGATGTTTAAACTTCAGCTGGGAAGATTTGTTCGGTTGAGACCTTTGGTTTTCAACCTGAGTGCCACCAAACTCTAGCAGGTCACAGCGAGTGTCACAGGCGGGAGCACGGCCTCCTCCTACTCAGGTCGGCCCTCCTGGTCCCTCCCGGCCCCACCCGGCCCCGTAGGCATTGCTTGTCTGATTTCACTCGATGGTACTTAGAGTTTGGCTGCTAAAATTCAAAAGAAAAAAAAATCCTCATAATTAAAAAATTTTAAGAAATCCCTCAAGCCTTAGTCAGTATAGACTAACATCTGCTGCAGTAACAAACAACCTCACAATATTAGTGGCTCAGGACAGCAAAGGTTTGCTTGTCACTCTGGAGACTGTCCACTCGGGTCGGTGGGGAGCACCCTTGCCCTCCGTCCCATCAGGGGTCATCCTGTGCTCCTGTCACCAAAGCGGAGTGAGGAAGGGATGGAAAGCTGGCCACCAGCAACTGAAAGCCTCAGCCAGGAAGTTACCGCATCAGTCCCACTCACGTGTCATTGGCCAATACAAGTACTAACCCTCCAAAGTTAAATGTGCGGTCTATCAATTAACATTATGTATCACATGATCATGGTTTGCAGTCTAAATCAAAATCCCCTTGGTGAACATCGTTTTCCATCCGCAAGTAATGGGTAGATTAGATTAGAAGTTGGTGAACAGTAATGTGTCTTGCCCGCCCTGTGGGAATTTAGCCAGCCTAACAGCAGCCTCATAAGTAACTCATGGCAAAAAGGCTTATAACATGAATCCTCCTGCTGCAGACAGCTCGACCCTCCTGTTACGCAGCAAACACCCCTCCTGGAAACAGGCTTCCTCTGCCAGGGACCATCATCAGATGTGGAAGCGTAATGGTCATCCTGCAACTTGAGCTGAACATGTTAAAGTCATGTCTCTTCAGGTGAAGTCATTGCAAAACATCAGGCCCAAACATTTCTACCTGACACACCTCGGGCTGGGTCACCAGGACAGAAGCCACCCTGGCCACTTACCTGCCACCATGTCCCTTCCCACCTAGCAACAGGAAAAGCGAAATCCTGGCTTCATGTTCTCTGCTTTTCCTGTGACTTCTGTCCAATAGAAAGGGGTCATCGAGTTTCCCTTCCCAGTTGAAGGAGAGGGAAAGGCAGAAGCAGAAAATACCTTGAAAAGCAGGTATGCAGCCTGTGAGCAGCAATAACTTTATTGGGGTGGGAAGGGCAGATAAGCACTCCAAAGAAATGCAGACTTCAGACCCGTGACCTTGACGCTCTTCAATGGGAAGGGGGAGCTTGGAAGAAGAGGAGCACACCGGTCAGCTCTCCTAATTCACTCTCAGCTGAAGGCTGGAGAGCAGGACCAAGTCTCTGTAAGGTTGTGGCCTTCGCCAGGAAGGTCAGCTACGAACACACCTCGGTGCCTCCCAGCGAGCTGGACAGTCTGTCCTTCCTGCTCCTGGGGGCAGGACACACATCAGCCTCCCCGTCCCACCGAACGTGCCCTGAGCAGGTGCAGATGCCTTCAACCCCTCAGCCAAGTATTCCAAGCTTCCTTGCCAGTCTGGAAGGTCCACAGGGCATGGAGGAGAGCTGACAGGTGGCACTCGATCTGTAGGCCCCCAGCCGGCAATGCCCCCTCGTCCCCGAGCGTGGCTGACCCTTGGCTGGAGGCTACGGAGCTGTGCTCAGCAGGAAAAGGTGCCCAGAGCAGGTGTGCGCATTTCCTAGGTCTTCTGTTCAACATGCCACAGGCCGGGTCTTCGAACAACAAACATGTATCGTCTCTCAGTTCCGGAGGCTGCAAATTCAAGGTCAAAGTGCCGGCGTAGCCATGTTCCTCTGAAGCACCCAGAGAAGAGCCCGTCTTTGCTCCTCTTAGCATCTGGGGCACCCAGCAACCCTGGGGACCCCTGAGCTTGCAGATGCCTCCCCCAGCCTCCGTCCTCGTCACCCTCCGTCTCTCAGAAGGACGCCAGCCGAATGGGACTCTGGGCCCACCTAGCCCAGCGTGACTTTTCCCTGACTGCATCTGCAGCCACCCTGTCTCCAAACAAGGTCACATCCGGAGGTCCGGGGCCAAGACTTCCACAGACATGTTGGTGGAACACAGCTCCACCCTCAACACGTGGGCAGCTTGCTCTAGCCTTTCCCACGTTTGCAACGCCATCCTGATGAGCCCTGTCTAGCATGGCCTGGAACAGGGTCAGATGTACGCTCAGCACACCTTGAAGAGCAAGAACATCTCAGTCACGTGGTGAGCCCCTTGGTTGACATTCATTCTTTCCACCGACACGGAGCCTCTGTGCACCAGGCCCTGCCGCGAGGTCGGGCAGGGACACTGAGTGAAACACGCCTGCGTAAAGGCTAAGAAAGGGAAGCCCGTGTGTCCCGGGAGCACATAGGAGAGTTAGAAGGGGCCACCCCGCTAACAGGTTTACGCTGAGGCCCAGGGGAAGAGCGGGCTGCAGCCCCACTAAGTTCCAGAGTGACGGGCGTCAACGAAGATACCTGGGAAACGAGGAGCCGCGGTCAGCGCGGTGGGTGGAGCACCTGCTCCCATCCCAGCAGCGTCTCCTGTGAACCCCTGGGGCGCGTAACCCAGACAGCTTCCCACCCCCGCCCCCCCGTCGTATTGCAAACCGCCCGGTGGTTCTGCAAGCCGCCAGTGCCCCATGAAGTCACACCAGAGCAAGCACGGGCCCTGCCGCCGAAGTGAGCCAGCCCCGTCCCGTGGTGGGGAAGCCTTGGTCCGGGTCGGTGGGTGGGCGCTTGAATGCGCCAGGACGGTCGATGGAGCGTCTCCGCCTCCCTGTGGCGTCTTCCCAGCTACCGTGTCCCACCTCAGGCTGTCGCTGCAGGAGTCACTCACATATGGCGTCCTGATGGCATCTAGGGGGGCCTGACTCCTGGCTGCAGCTGCTCGTCCGACAGAAACGCCTCCTCTGCAGAGGGGGCTTCTGCCACTGGGGGCTGAGGTGCACCGCTGTCTCAGCCCCAGGTGGTCCGGGCAGAGTGAGCCCCAGAAGTCACACGTGACATGGTTGCCGGTCCGCACCCTCAGCAGCCCTGCCTGCACCCCGTCTCTCCCAGCGCCTGCCGCCCCCCGACTCGCTGCCAGACGCCCGGATCGCACCTGCCGTGCGTCTGTCTGCACCAGCTCACCGGCCGCACAAGCGCCCACTGGGTCCCTTCTCTCAGGAGCGGCAACCCAGCGTGGTGACAGAGGGCTCGGGCCCTGAACCCGAGCCCCGGAGTTTGACTCCCGGCCTCGCTGCTCCCTGGGTGCCAGGCATGGGGCCGCTCGCTGAAACCCCCCGGGGTCCCGTTTCTTTGGTGAAGCGAATGGGATAAGGACCGAGCCCACCGCGCAGGCAGTTTCCAAGGGCACGTCCTGACCGGGGTCCCAGCCTGCGGGGGGAGGGCGCCACCGCACAGCGGGGCCGGGGGCCAGTCCCAGCCCATGGGGTCCGGTTCGGAAGCTCACACGGCGGTCAGCGCCACCGAAGCGCTCGCCCAGCGCCTGGCATGGAGCCCCGCGGGGCAGGCAGGGTGGCCATTCGGTTGTGAGGGGCAACGCCGGGGGGCAGCTCCAAAGCTGATGGCCTGGAGGCTGCAGGGTCCGTAGGGCAAAGTCACAAGAGACCGTTAGGGGTTCAGGGCTGTTGCAGAAACGGGGATGAGGGAAGAGCGAGAAATCTCCTCTTCGGGTCCGGGGCGGCCCTGAGGTCTGCTCTGGGCCCCCTGTTGTGTTCCGCCCTTGGGCTCAGGCGCCGACACTGACTCGTGAGGTGACCCGCCTGCCCGAGGTCTAGGCCTGTGGCCGTGAGCTCTGGGTGCCTGTCTTCTGCTGCCCTGGCCTGTTGACTGTCGGGAGAAAAACAAGGTCTCTGAGGGGTCGGGGTGGAGACCTGATTTCTAGAGCTCGGATTTAAACCTGAATTTAATCGAAAGTCATAAGGACCCACGGTTTCCTGGGAAGCCTCTCCCTTGGGAGCAAGTGATATTCCACCAGGTGCCATCAGGCCAGCTGACCCCTCACATTCTGAGGTTCCTGGGTTGTTGTGAAGGGCATGGGGGAGGCCACGTGCTACCCATGGACACGGCCCTCTCTGTCGCCCACCCAGTGTGCACAGGAAACAAAGAGAACAGGGCAGAGCCACCCGCATTTTAACTGAGGGTGAGAGACCCAGGAATGCGATGTGAACACGACAAGGGCCTCTATCAAGAGGGAAGAGGTGTGTGCAGGATAGTCAGGCCAACTCCTGGGCCGGGAGCCCTCCACACGGGACACCAGCCATCTGGGTAAACAGCTCTGTAGTCACTGTGTGGACACTGTGGCCTCCGGTACCTCTGAGGCTGTGTTAGATTGGCAGTTTCTCAGAGCTGCCTTTGTCCGGGGCTTGGGGACCAGGTGGGCCAGCAGCACTGGGCGGCCCCCGGGCACGTGGACGGCCAGCTGGGGCCCTCAGTCGCCTGCACCTGGAGCCCTTGGAACTCGGGTGAACCCGGGCCGTGGACAGAGTAAGGAGCCCAGGCAGAGAAGCGGGGAGCTCCTGGGAGCCTGGGGGCAGCCTGCCTGGGCTGGTCTGGGTTTTAAACACTTCTCTTTCCTGGGAGGACGCTGCCATCCTTGACAGCTCAACAAGGAAATAGGCCCACAGTGGCCTGACAATGGCACCTAGGGATGCCGGCACCCATGATTCGTAGGGTTGACCCCTGCGAAGAGAAAAAACTTTGAGTATGATAAACCCAGTTACTATCATACAGCCCATTTAAAAATAGACATGTGTGTCACACTGCCCTGATTGTCTCTCGGTATAAATAGAGCCGCTTTCCTAGCAAACTGACATACGAGATGTGTGAATAGTATACTTTCCATTAAAGGAGGGAAGGAAGAGAGGAAGAAAGAAAGGAAAGGAAGGAAGGAAAGAAGGAAGAATGGAAGGAAGGGAGGGAGAAGGGAGGGAGGGAAGGAAGGAAGGAAGGATGGAAGGAGGATGGAAAGTAGGAAGGATGGAAGGAAGGAAGGGAGGAAGGATAGAAGGAAGGAAGGAAGAATGGAAGGAAGGAAAGATGGAGGGAGGGAGGGAAGGAAGGATGGATGGATGGAAGAAAAGGAGTGAGGGAAGGAAGGAGGGAGGGAAGGAAGAAAGGAGAGAAGGAAGGAAGGAAGAATGGAAGGAAGGAAGGAGGGAGAAAGGGAAGGAAGGAAGGAGGGAGGGAAGGAAGGAAGGGAGGAGGGAAGGAGGGAAGGAAGGAGGGAGGGAGGGAAGGAAGGAAGGGAGGAGGGAGGGATGGAAGGAAGGAAGGAGGGAAGGAAGGAGGGAGGGAAGGAAAGGAGGGAAGGAGGAAGGGAGAGAGGAAGGAAGGAAGGATGGAGGTAAGGAGGGAAGGAAGGAGGCAAGGAGGGAAGGAAGGAAGGAGGCAAAGACGGAAGGAAGGAAGGAGGGAGGAAGGCAGGCAGGCCCCCTGTGACCACCCCTCCCCACCACAGCACCCCCCACCCCGCAACTTGGGCCTACTTTCTTCACAGCGTCTGTCACCAACTAAAATGACACGATTCGTTTAATTGCCTTATTGGTTCTCTGCCTTCCCTCCCCATCTCTTTCCTGGGGGCGGGAGCTCATCCGCTTTATCCACATCAATGAATAGGCACGTTCAATCAGTATTTGTGTAAGGGTGGGGGGAGAAGGTGCAGAGCAAGGGGGGTGAGAGGGAGACCAGAGGGCAGGAGGAAAGTTCCCCCCTTCCTTCCTGCACCCACTGAGCGCTCACGGGCTCACCGCCCCCCGATTCCAGGGCCTCCGGGAGGGGTGAGCGGATGCTTCTCAGTGTGCACTTGTGTTTTGAGTGAATGAACAGTAAGGCCGAGCCCCATCCCCATAACTGGATTGTACATATCGTCACAGCAGTGGTCAGTACTCAGCTAACTCTTGTTTGCCATTATCTGCGAGGCTAAAACTGACCGCATTTTACCCACGTGACCATCAGCACCCAAGCGTGGCATCCCACAGAACTGTGCAATAACTTCAGGAGATAGTCTGCAGTCCTCGCCCTGGCCTCCCAGGCTGTTGCAGGGCCTTCCCCACACTCGCCTTTCGTTCTGGAAACTTCCCCACGCACGGGCTGCTGCCCCCCTGGCCGGGCTAACACACGTGGGGACGGCTTTGGGGACAGAGCAGCCGACTGGCGCGTGGGGTCTGGGGCAGCGCAGCCCTCCCCTCCAGCTGTGACCCGGAGCAGCCCTGGGCCCCATCTCTGTGTCACTCTTAGAAGCACTTTGGGAATGAGACACTGTCCGTGTGTGTCATTGTCAACAGCCCCTAAATGCAGCTATTCTTCCTGGCTCTGCCAGTTCACCCGGAAGGCCCTGCTGCCTGCGTGCTGGGACACGTGTGCCCCAGCGACCCTCCGGGAGGCCCACCCCCACCCCCAGGGTCATCCCCGTACGCGGACACGCACAGGGGAAGACAGACGCTCCCCCCCGAGCTGTGAGCCCCCGAGGGAAAAGCAGGCCACACTGGTTCACAGCCGTCTCTTGAAAAGCCCAGGGGATGAAAAGTGTATCTTGGTGCCCAAAGGTTTAAATGTGCACTTCATGCTGTTCTGCTGCTTTAAATTCGCAGTATCATATCAAGTCTGCAGTGTCATAGAAAGTCTAGACTCCTGCATTTAATCAAAGTCTTCATCATAATGAGCAGCACTTACGAAAGGGCAATTAGCAGATTCCCAAAAGGGCTGGAAATAGTAACTTGCTAATAGCATCCCTAAGGCTTTGCTTTTTGCACTCTTAAATTAAGTAATTTAATAACAGAGGCAGCGCAGGCCTCAAAGGACATGAGCTCCAAGGGCAAAAGCCCTCCGTCCGGACCCGGGGCCTGCCCCACGCCACCTGGGCCAGCGACCGCTCTACCCTGCATTTCTGTTAACTCATCACCGGTGTGGAAAGGTGTATTAACTCGGTGATGCCATCAAAACCTGTTCGTAAGACCCTCAGGGTCACGTGGATGGAGTGTGACTTCACTTTGAAAATATAGTTTGAACTGTAGCGTCCTGCAATTGCAAAATGAGCTATTTTTAAAAAATGATTTGTCACGAAGCACTTCTGTGTTTGTGTCTGAACGTTTGCTTGATCTCGACAGCCCGATAAAGCAGGACTACGGACACTATCTTCCGTGACACTGGGTTTCGGAAGTCTGTGCTTCCCAGCACTAAGCTGGACTTATTTTTAAGTTTCTTTCTTTTAAGGAACTGGGTTTCTAGGTAATACTTCACTTTCTGAAATGTGAACCTCACCCATCCTTAAGGTACCTTCTTGTTCTCATAGTCCAGAGCATTATAGATGGAACCCAGTGGAATCTGACAGTGTAAGGTGTATAGGTTTATGTTTAAAATTACCCATGGATTGAAAGTGGTGCTGTCTTTGAAAGTGGTTTTTCCGTATTAGAAAAGTTTTATTTTTTTAGTTCCATGGAAGTTCAATACAGAGGAATTCCTAGTCGCCCTGTAAGACAGGGTAAGTCTCCAGATGTTCCCAGTTCGGGCCGCCTATGCTGCTCTTCTCAAGATAACCTCTCTCTACTAGGACTTTTATCATACTCTCAAGTAAATCTGTTTGATAATGGAAGTATTAAGGTCTCACTAACTCCCCCCATGCAAGAGCCCCTCTCATAGGTCAGCACCCTCAATTGGAGACCCCTCATCCTCCTCAAAACTTTGACCCCACCTTGTAGAAATGAGGGTGGTTTGGGGGGAAATGCAAGTCGATCCATGGATTTTAAACAAATCTGTCTGATGATGATAGAAATATTCTCGTGTATCATCCATTCCCTCTATTGCTGTTGACTTTCATTGATTAGAAAACCGACGTGGCGTGGGCTCCCGTGTAGGCCAGGACAGAAGGCGCGCAAGAGCAAAACTGAATTACAGAAGCTAGTTGTGGACATTTGTGACCGCAGGTGATTGTGTCCCCTCAGGGACACTTGGCCACGTCTGCGACAGTTTTCGTTGCCACCACGGGGGTTGCTGCCCACCCCTGGTGGGGAGGGTCCGGAGGTGCCACCGACCATCCTGCAAGCACAGGGCAGCCCCCACCCCAGAGAACTGTCCTGCCCCAAATACCAATAGTGCCGACATGAGAAACCCCAAGCCAGGCCCCGCGTGCAGATCTATCTCTGTCTGCCCCGGCTGCTCCTTTGGGGCACAGCCCCCCCAGGTATCCCAAGCCTCAGTCCTGCCACCTTGGGAAGGAGCGAACTCACCGCCCAGGACAAGGTGGTTGGAAGAGTCAGACTGGTGGACGGGACGTGGTCCGCACACAGTAGTGTCAACGCATCTTATTTACTACTAGCCGTGATAACAATGACACAAAAATAGCAACAGAGACCCAGGCTTGGGGGTCTGCTGGCCCACCTGGAGGTTCACGGTGGTCCTCGGTACTGCCGAAGGGTTGTGCTTTGAAAGCCAGCCACCGGCGCTCGGAAAATGGCCATGTGCTAAAAACAAAAAACAACAAACAAAAAAGCAGGAAAGTGTTCTCCACTCTAGGATCCTGCTGCGACCTTAATAGGCCACTCGCAGCCTCCGAGGAAGGAAAGGAGGTCACAATGACGAATAGCCTATTTGAACTACTGGTGCGCCGTCCGGAGGAGGGAAGGAGATTCATGTGTGCACCCCCTTCCGGGCAGGATGTTTGCGGTAAGGAGAGAACTGTGGTTGTGCAAGGTTTGTGGGTCCCGTGACCCATCCCTGGGTGTATGCGCTGAAAATGAGTGCCGGTTGGTAGGCTGTCGGCTAGGACCCCTTCCCCAGCTCTCCAGGGGCCTGCAGTCCGCACCCAGCAGCTAATCAGCACGCGGGCACCGCACAGCTTTCAGCTGCTGCCGGGGTGTCTCCCCGGCTGTCAGGGGCGGCCAAAACGGGGCCCTCAAAAATATATGTATCACTGAGAACCGGTGCTTGGAAGTTGATCTCAAAAGCCGTCATTTCGGGCGATGCATGCAAGGCTACGGAGATACATGACCCCTAGTTCGCGCCATTTCAGCTCCTCTGCAGGGTGCAGGGTGTTTCCTCTTTGTTTGGAAACCGAAGTGTTATTGTCACAAAGCAGAAATGCCATTTATCTGCTCAGCCCATGGAAATGGCCGAGACGACTGGTGGACGAGGCCCCCGGCACCCCCCTCACAAGCCAGGTTCACCTGGAAACCTGCAGAGACGCCAGGGAAGAACCAACGACTGCAGGCCGCTCTGTGGGCAAGTTCAGTGAAGGGGCTCAGGGTGTCCGTGGACGTTCGCAAGACACGTCACATGTTGAATCCGCCACAATGGCGGAAATACAAGCTGGATCCTCCCCATGCTTGCGGGAGTCATACTATACATCGATCGTAAGATGGCCTTTGTTTTAATACCAAACAGTTTTGGAAGTCTTCTATGAAACCTTATTTTTAAAAATTAACCTTCATGATAAAAAAAAGTCAAGAAACACCTGCCAGAATTGGGGTCATGAACCCCACCCTGGCCTCCGGGTCCAGGAGAGCCCTGCACTCAAACTAAGCCAGATACACCACACTGTCAGAGTTCATAGCATGACAACTGTCCTTCACGTGTCCCTGTCCACCCAGCGGGCTGTGGTCCTCCAGCCCATGTGTTTCTAAAATTACAGAGTATAGCTGTTTGAAAGCCAGCTGTCAAACGCTAAATGGGTGACGGCTCTTTCTCCCTTAAAATACTCTTCCATGTAATTCATGATCTACTGGTAGCATATTGTTTCCTTGTTATCATCAATTGTGGGGACAAGGTCAGATTTCTCCATAAACTCCCGAGGGAGGGAGAGCATGTTGATTCTCACGGGACTCCGTTGTACTAAGCTGCTGACAAATGCTGTTGAAAGGGCCAGGAAGCGCTAAGAAGTGGGCACTGTTATGCCACATCCCCCCCCTCCCCCAAATGACTACTGACATTTATCATTTGATGCGACATCTAGTTGAGTGACATGAATTCAATTCTTTACATTTTGGTCATATGTTCTCTCTCTGAATGGACAGTTTCCAGAAACGGCTGGATGTGCCCGTGAACAATTTTAATTGGGATAAAGTATTTCTTTGAAAATCACCTGCCTTCTTCATTTTAAGTGACTGCTGAATCCATCAGCGGTAAATTATGACAACTGCAGCACTTTTCTTCCAAAATGAACGTTTATTCAGCAGTGGCACACTATTTTCTAAAGTGGCTTACAAACTGGGTTATTTTCACTTTTTGTTTTTTTCTCTTCTTCCTCCTCCTTGCCTCCCTCCCTCCCTTCCTTCTCTTCTTCCACCCATCCAAAAATTACTTACACTGAGTTTTCATGAAAAGAGGAGAAAATGGCTCAGATTTGTGCAATTTTGCTGCTGTGTTCTAGGGCAAAACCAATGAAGAATAATCATATAAAGATCCAATAGACCAATAAGATCTCTGATCTGAAACCCATAATTAAAATGTCAGCCAGCTGCCTTTTATTACCCAGCCCACCACCTCTACTCTCTGGGGACAGGTTGCCCCTTTCCCTTTCCTGATTCCGTGCGGCATCCTGATTTTGGGGTGGAGTGGCAGGAAACGTGATGTGGGAGGGGGCGACGGGGATTCTTGGAGAAGAACCATGTGAATGTAACTGGATGAGCTTTCTTCATGCTATAGCTTGTCCACGTTTCAGATAGCTTTTAAGGAGCACATACAACATATTTCAACAGTGGTAGGAAGGAATTTCATTCAAACACCTCCTTGCCTGGCATTAGTCCCGTGTTCTTGGGGATCTGTAAGTCGAAGGGCGGGAGCAAATGGTCAGGTTCCCACCGCACCCCGCACCCACCCCCGCCCGTCCCGGGCTCTGCCTCGCTGCTTCCCTTGTCTGGTTGCCATGGAGAGAGCAGCACCATCAGCTGTGTTTCCAGGCACCAAGTGGCTGCGAGCGCGTTGCTTATGAAAATGGTTTCTCTCTTGGTAATTAGCGACAGCGGTGAGATTAAAAGCTGTGTCTGCCACCTTTCAGCGCGTGCTGACGCAGGTATTTCAGACAAAGGGCTGGAATTGCTCGCTCTCCTTTCCGGGAAAAGCACACTTTCGCTTGGTCTGTAACGAGATGGAGCTGAACTCTTCCCTGACCTCCTGCGGAGGGTGCCAGGCAGTGGTTTCCCGTGAAGGATTCGGGGTTTCCTGAGCCTTGTCTGCTTCCTGCGACAGTTTACCTGGTGTCTTGGGCTGCCGCCCAGCTCCAGCTCCATCGACCTGCAGGAGGCCCGCGAGGGCAATGCTAATCCCGCCGATCTAATCCGGTCCTGTTTCTGGCGCTTGCTGTTCGCAAGTGGCTCCAACCCTCACGTCCTCACGTGGTAACTTTTCCGTTTTATCGGGGGTGAGGTGTCCCTGCAGCCAGGGGTTACTGTGGGGCTGGCGGAAACCATGCCAGGTTCCCCGAAACCAGGTCTCTTACCTAAGAGCTTCGTTCACTCCTCTTTGTCTGGGCATGTGTGCGGCTCGTGTAGTGCAGTGGGGTGGAGAGCAGGGAGCTGGTGTGACCGGTCGGCCGACCGCCATGGCCACCCAGCACGAGGGTCAGCGGCCCCGGCCCTGCGGTGAGCACCCACGCTGCCAAGGGAGGAGTTCTGTCCTAACACAAAACCCAACCCAGCTACCTGACAGAAGTACAGAGGCCATCACCCTTTTATTCCCCACCAAGTTCAGGGCTGCCGTCTTCCCGGGGAGGGTGCGTGTGCTGAGAAAGTCACCTCCATCTTGAACGGGGTGGCCGTGGCCTTTCCGTGGGTAGCATGCAAATGCACTGTTAGGACGCATCTGAACAAGATGAGAAAGCAGGGAGCTAACGCACCAACACCAGATGGATAAAATCACTGGTAGTCCCACTACTATTACGCTTTTGTCTTTGAGGCACTTTCAGATACATACCGACCCTTGAAATGTTTTCAATAGTAGTATTATTATGCACTTTAGTTTTTGCATGTTGTTTTAGGGAATTCTACATCATGAAAATGTTTGTGGTAAATATGGTATAATCATGTTATTTTTTAAGTTCCACCATTATGACAATAACTGACATACAGTCACTGACATGCAGTCGCAGTATGTAAGGGTTTCTGCCACTGGCCCAGTTGCAGGTCCTGGTGGTGACCTCTGAGCACTGGCCACCCCAGAAGTACCGTGCACAGATAGAAGCAAACACATGTGTTTTTGCATTTCACCCCGGCCATTACATTCCCCGTATAAATTGTTTTCACTGCTGTGCAGGGTTCCATGATGTGAATTTCTCAACTTGTTGGCAAGTGACCTATAGGTGAGCTTTACATCTTTTCACTATCATAAGCAACAAATCTTCTTGTACATCAAGTTCTTAGTGTTTATCTGGTTATTTTCTGGAAATACATGAAGAAATAAAATCCCATTGCTGATAATTAGCCAGTATTCCAAGTACGTACTATGCACAATGACTACATCCACATCATCGCATTACTGTGTGTCTACTGACGCTTATCCGGTTGTTTACTTGATAAATCATTCCGAGGTTTTTGGAGAGGCCACTCAGCAGCTATTATGAGGAGTAAAGGAAATGATCCTGTTCAAAAGTACGTTCTCAACTGATCATCGGTATGTATGCAAGTATAACAATGGCCAATGGCAACCATTAATATTACTTACTTTATAATAGGGCCTATCTACCTGTGTTGTTTTATTAACAAGTGTTAGTGCAGAACATGTCACATTCCCATGGCAGTGTCCCTGCAAGGAGTGGCACACGTCCGCACGAGCCACGAGTGATGGTGGAACCCGCCTGGCTCTGCCCGAGGCTGACTGGCTTTTGCGGCAGCTCCGCCGGCCCTGGCGCCGCGCTCCCTTCCTTCCAACATCGTGCAGCGAGACGGTACATCGCGGGGCTGTCCCCTGCCCCCTGCCCCCGACCGTGGGAAAGCTGAGCCCCATCTGTCCGCGTGTCTCGTGCTGTTGTCAGAAGAGCTCGGTGGGAGGGACATGGTGCCACTCGGCTCTGCCACCTCAGTTCACTAGGACACAGCTCAGCTGCTGTCAGTCCTTCACTTACACACGCCTCCCGCAGACCTGCCCCTCGAGGCCCCTCCTCACACCCTTCTGCCCTGCTTTGGAGAGAGGTCACCATCCTCGGCCTCTCCCCTCATCCCGGTCAGAAGGGTCCCAGTGTCCTGAACCCTGGCCCCCAGGTTACACTGCAGAACAGGGAGGAGTGACGTGGACATCCCTCGGAGGACTGGCACTGTTTCCAGGATGGTTCCCCTACCAGTACCGGTAACGCGTTCCAATAGCAGGACGTACCTACTTCATTTCCCTAGTGTTCAGGCTCCCTCGCTTGTCACAGAGAACGCAATTTTAATAAGTTTCAAAGAATTCTATATTAAAACACCAACGTAATTGACCCCTTCCCTCTTTCCATGGTAATTCCCCAAATAACGCCCATTTTGTTCAGCTGCCACCAAACCAAAGGAGCGCATCTTCACAGCCTTTGTTCCTCGACCTTTGCTCAGTGGCTTTTGCTCGTTGACCTTTGCCCGTTGACCTTTGCTCATTGACCTTGCACTCAGCAGTCCCCACCGACCTGGCCACTACAAGCTGCCCTTGGCCTGCACCAAGGGTCACTCCATGCTCTTCCCTCCTTTAGAGCAAAAGGGCCTCCTGTAAAAGGCCGGGTGGGAAATTCCAGAGGAACGATGCTGTCTGGTGATTAACCACACGGGTGAGTCAGGTGCTCACGGCGTCTCCTCAGGACCCTCGTCGTCCAGCGCCATCCAAGTTAATGACCAGACATCACGCTCACTTCCTCGCCCGCCCCGCCGCCTCCTCAGCGCCGCGCGTTGGTTCAGATCAAAGCCGCGGGCTCCCCGCCGGTTCCCCCGCTCGCAATTCCTCCGCTAGCTTCCAGCCTTCCTTTCCGCGCCAGGTAGCGTCTGCACAGAGGGTGCGAGCGGCGAGGCATGGTCTCATTTCATTGCAATTACGGGACGTCCCTGCGAGAGCCACAGAGCGTGGAAATCTCTCACTCCTTCCAGCACGGCTCCGGCGCGCGCTGAAATTGGTCACCGCGTGGCAGAGCCCATGTCCCCGGCCTCCCGGCGGCCCTGACTGCCCTGCAACCGTCCCGTCCCCGGGAGCCACTTGCAACAGCCTTTTTAATCACCGTCCTCAGCGGTGGGGCACCCGCCCTAACATCCTAGGCTGTAAAAACAAGTTGCAGTGGGAAGCAGCGACTGGATTTTCTCCGGGAAGAAGCACTTGAAGGGTTTGGGTTCTACCTCTGAGCCTGCTTCCCTGTTAAATCATGGCCCCACTGTGAACAGTTGTGAACAGTGACCTCACCAATAAACCCTGAGAGGGCAAAGCTACTGATTTTTCAGTGCCAGCTTTAAACTCTGATTTTCTACAGATGTCTCAGCAGTGGTACCTTCTCCTTAGACTCTCAGGTAAAGGATTGAAATGACTAATTCTGTTGTTTGATTGGGGTGGGGTGAGGCTTTGTGTCCTTGAAATGTCTAGCCTGGTGCTGGCGTTATACGGGGCACTTGCTATTTAGAGCTTTGAATTCAGGAGCAGATGTTTCTCTGAGGCATAGATACCTGCGAAGAAAGGAAAGGAAAGGAAAGAAAATAAAGGGGAAACAAAATCCCCCAATAACCCACACTCAGAAGTGGTCAACAAAGCATGTGTGGAGTCCCACGTGTCTTCTTTTGTTTTTCATTAAATGTCTTGGGGTAACACTGGTCAACAACATTATATAAGTGACAGGTCACAGCTTCACAATACACGTGTGGACTCGGTGGTGTGCTCCCCACCCAAGGCCTAGTGACCCCCGGTCACCACATACGTGACCTCCTGTACCTTCTGCGTCACCTCCCCACCCCCTTCCTCGCTGGTAGCCACCTCCTGTTGTCTGTGTCTGTGAGTCTGTTTTGTTTTGTTTTGTGTGTGTGTGGCTTTTTGTTTCATGTCCCACATATTAGCAGTCACGTGGTTCTTGTCCTTTTCGGTCAGGCTTATTTCACCTAGCGTGATACTCTCAGGATCCGAGCATGTGGGCACAGGGCAGCATCTCGGCTTTCATGGGGCTGCGTGGTATTCCCCCATATGTGTGGACCTCGCCTTCTCTACCCAGTCCTCTGCCAAGGGCCCCGAGGCCGCCCGGCACGGGCCACTGTCGCTTGCTCCTGCACTTGCCCCGCAGGCCACCTCCTCCGACCCCGTGAGTCCGCACGCCCCTCCGCGCAGCTGCACTAGCCCAGCCCCCTGCCTTCCATTCAGAACGTTCTCTCTCTCAGCTGCCCTTTCGGGGCCAGGCTATACAGTAAGCTAACTTTTAAAACCTTTCCAACCTGAAAATTCTCTCTTGCCTCTTTTTACAGAGGTGGGTGGTGAAAATAGAGGAGGCCCTTCTTCTCTAGGGGTCTCGCGTGTATTCTTGTGAGAAGAGTCCCGTTACCTGCTGCAGGTGTCGTCAGGAGGGGTGCAGGCACACGTCCCAGTGTGCAGAGTGCGGAACTGTAACTAAGATAGCTGCCCAGGGACGACACCCCTCCCTTCCCACACGCACGTCAACATGCTGTGAGCTGAGCGCACGGCGGCACCCCAGCAGGCTCCTTCTGCACCTTCCCGGTCAGACTCAGCCACCCTTCTGATTTCTATCCCCGTCCGTTAGTTTGGCCTGTGGTTGAACTTCTGAAAAGGTCGTGTAGTGTATCGTCTTTGAGCCTGGCTGCTCGCACTCACCGGGATGCCCAGGACACCCAACCATGCGGCTGCGTATACTTGAGCCGGATCGTGCGTTTCATTGCCGCATGGTGATCAGCTGTGTGGAGAATACCCAGCTTCTCCTAAACCCGTTCTCTCCGCTCCTCCCAGGTGACTTTCTTAGATGAAAACTGATTCCGCCACCACCTCCACCAGCCTGTGAAATTAAGCCCATGATCCTCAGCCTGGTGCGGGAGGCCCTTCTGCCCACCACCCCAGCCTCATGTCCCACCACACCCTGGCTCCCACATCCAGAGCAAGGGGCACCCCCGCTTGTCATGGGACTTTCGTCATGGATGGCGTCCCCCGGACCTGCCACCTCTCTCTTATCTCATCCTCACTGTACTTAGTACATAAGTTTTACACTTATGATTAGGTTTGGCTGAGGGGAGAGCAGTGGAGGGTAATGTGTTGATAATAGGAATACATGTTTATCCCTCACCATATAAAAGATGTTGAAAGCACGAAATGAAGGGACAGCATGTGACCTCTGTGGTGACCAGGGACCGAGGTCCTTTTCTTCACACACCATCTCTGTACACAAAGCCGCCCGGAAGCCCCCACGGCCTGCTGGTAGGTCCGCAGCAGCCACAGGGGATGCGAGGCTGGGAAAGCCACTGCCTGCTGGGCACAAGCCTAAAGCCGCGTGGCGAGCGGGCCAGGTGGCCGCGGCGGTCTCTGGCCGTCTGTCTCTCCTGACTGCTCTGTGCCTCCCTCAAGACCCATCTCAAAGCATCAGCACGGTCAGGAAGTCATACCTGTGTCCCCGCATTAGCTTCAGGGCACCCCTATTCTGCATCCCATAGTCACCTGCATTTGAAAGCATCGCAGTAAAATTATTTGTACCCTGGCCAGCGTGGCTCGGTTGGTTGGAGCATTGTCCCGTGACCCAAAGGTTGCAGCTCCATTCCCAGCCGGGGTAGGTAACTAGGTTGCCGGGTTGGCCCCTGGTCCGGGCGCGTTCTGTTCCTGGTCTGGAAACCTGTGGGAGGCAGGTGGTCGATCCTCCTCTGTCACGTCTGCATTCCCTTCTCCCTTCTCCCTCCCGCCCTCCCTCTCTAAAAGTGATGAAAAAAAAATGTCCTCGGGTGAGGATGAAAAAGAAATTATTTTTATGTCTTCCCCATTGGATTATATATAATCTTGCAGAAAGAAGCTCGCTGACTAATCATTTGTCATATGCCCAGCACATAGGGGAACTTGCTAAATGTACATCCAGCTAAACTCCTGTGACATTAATCATCTACCTGCGCCATTCCATGTGCATTTATATCGGGCGCCTAGCACAATACCAGGCACACAGCCTGCTCTTAATCATATTTATCGAGATGGAATAAGGGAGTCGTCCTCGTCATTAAGACCAAACAGCACAGATGGCAGAAGTCTCTCAAAATGCTGCCTTCCCGGGATGTGTAGAAAGACGGCCATCCATCAGCACCAATGGTTTTCGCAGCAGCAGGGCACTGATGAGCAGTAATAAGCCAGGCGTCTTCATCCAGAGGCCACCCTGCGGGGGGAAATGAACTCGGTGACACACAAGGGGCGTTCCTGGGACACGGCTGCGGAGAGAACCAGCTTGGGCACAAGGCTCAGGGGCCGGCAGGGGCCCCAGAGCCGCGCCTCCTGCCCACCTCCCACCCCTGTGCTCTAGGAGCGCTTCACGTCTGCCGTCAGAAAGCAGGGATGCAGACCCCCGTGGCCAGCTTTGCTTGAGCATCATGGAGGGACCGAGGCCACTCTCCCTGAGAGGGCCCCAGGGTTCTTCCGCTTTGTGCCGGACTTGGTTGCGTTGAAGGCAGCCTGTGGCTCTCTCCCCGGGAAGCCTGTCCCCGGTGGCCTGTGCCGCTGTGGGTGGTGAGCAGGTGTCTCGCGGGAGAGCGTCCCACCCCGGAAAGGATGGCACAGCTCAGAGACGCGCCTCCTGTCCCCTGGCCGCCTACCGCGCAGCCTCCGGTGTCCTGGCGGGGCTTCCGCCCACGCAGGTCAGAGCAGGTGGGCGCAGAGCGGGCCAAACCGAAGGGGGAAACGCAGGAGTGTTTCCTAGATCCCCACCGTCACGGAAAGAATGGGACACTCGGGATACGCATTTGCAGCGATTCTTCTTCACCCATCACAGGTCGGAGATTGAAAGAGCTAAACAGACACAGTTACTAACAGTGACGAGGCCTCCTTCGGAGAGAAGGGCCCGTAGACCCTGTCAGTGCGGGAGGGAGAAGCCGCTGGACATGTGGTGGCCTGCGGAGGTGAAGGCGCGTCCAAGAACGTCCCCAGCCCAGGGATGAGCCTGGATCCACCCACCACGGGGGACTCCATCCTGCACGTCTGGGCCAGGCTTACGTGGGAAACAGTCCCGCGTGATTGGAAAAGCTGGAGTCTGAGCTCTCACGAATAAAGAGACTTCTGAGATCTCGTTGCGCTCAGGCCCGAAGCCCTGCTGGAGGGGCAGGCCTGCCCTTCCTCAGGCATTTGAAGTGAGTGGCGAACCAAATCCAGCCGAAACTGCAGCCCAGCCCAGCTCCGTCTCAGCCGCGGGGCCCCCTGGCGCAGCCCCCGCATGAATAGCTTGAAAGGAGGAGAAGGAGGAGAGCCCTGCTGCTCTCCTACAGTGTCTACCGTACCACAAAAACTAAGCGTGAAGCAAAGAACCAAAAAAACGTGATCCGTGGTCAAGAGAGGAAATAGGTCATGGGCGTAGAACCAACCACAGGAATGAAGATTATTTCTCAGATTTAAAAGTCACTCTGACGAGTACACGAACACATGTATTTTAAGTGATGGAAACTTTGAGTAGGAAGGGTCAGCAGAGAGATGGGAACCATGAAGAAGAACCAGTTGGAAATGCTGGAAGTAAAAGCACTTTGATCCGGACTGACTAAGCGTTTTGGTAGGTTCACAGAAGACTGAGCAGCAGGAAAAAAGTACCAGGGGTCTTCCATAGAGGTCAATACAAACTATCCAAACTGAAACACAAAGCGCACAAAAACAAAGCATCCGATCTGCAGAAGAACAGCAAATAGTCCAACACACGTGTAACTGGGATCCAAACAGGAAATGAAAGAGAAGGGAGTGCCAGAAACATTGGATGACGTCATGGTGAAAATTCCTCCGAAAGTGATGAAAAACGTTGAACCATAGATCTAAAAAGTACATATATGTGCACATTACATTGTCAGGGATACCAAATCTGACAATCCATCGGCAACAGACTGGCCGCAGAAACTGAACATGTGGACGAGCTGGGAAATGGTTTTAAAAAAAGAAGAAAATCCTAATCCTGGAAAATTGGTGCTTAACTCCGAGCCATTTGTTTTCAGCTCTGGGACCAGGTGTTGTCCTCTCAGGCCCCAGACCTCCCCGCACACCTGCTCCTTCCCCTGAGCCACCGGTTAGCAAAGCTCATTCTCCTCTGAGGACAAATTTGACCTTCGGGTCTGGCCCCAGGAACCCGCTAAGGGGGAACTTCGCCAAGCACTGACGATAAACAGTGGCTCCTGCGGGGCCTTGGGTCCCGACGGCCCTGCTGGAAATGAACCGCATGTCCAGGGCAGGGGCTGGAGCCGCCATGCTCACAGGGGCAGAAGTCACACCCCTGATGCGCCTGTGGGTGCACAGTGCAGGGTGAATGGCTGGGTGGATGGATGACCAGGTTGAGGAAGAGGGGTACATGGTTCGGGGGTAAATATGTCCTTCACAAAACATTAACAACCACGGTCCTGTCCGACCAGGGTCATGCAGGCATCCCCGAGAACCCTGGGTTCGGTCATTATTTCTACTGAGCAGACCATGGAGCCACAGTCTCCCGGGAGGGCTAAGTCCTGAAAGCCCAGGTCTTGGAGAGGGACCCCGAGATAAAAGTAACCCAACGGCCCTGAGTGTGGCAGAAGGCACCGTCTTGCCGGCTTCACGCCCCTGACTTTTTCCGACCAGGGCGGAGCTTGGACTCCGGAACAGAAGCCCCAGACCCGACGGCCAGATCATGTCATTGCCACCACCTGCAGGAGTCGCAGCACGTCAAGTGCACTTCCAGGCACGTTCTCGCGACGGAGAGAGAAGGCAGTGGCGTGTTTCAGGCCGGCAGGGCGACAGTGCGCCTGCGGTGGTCTGGCTGGGGCTCCCCTGTGATTGGCATGGCTGCACATCTTCCCTGCCTGTGGCTGCAGAGGACCCAGCCCCGCTTCCGCGTCACCGCGGCGGGGGTGGCGGGGCCTCTGTGCATTCAGGGAAGGGGAAGGGGGTCAGCCCATCCCCATAATGAGGTGCACCATGGCAGCTTTAAAAGGACACCCACGGCGTCTCGAGCTTACAGGGACTCAAGCGAAGTGCGAAGTGTGGGTGAGTCACAGCAACCATGTGTCCCTCACTTTCTCTCCAACGTACGGATCTCTGGCAGTCCCTGTCCTTCCACAAGGCCGCCCCCCCGCAGTCACGGCAGGGTGGCCGAGCTGGCCCAGCAGAGGGACAGTGCTGTCACAGCCAGCTCCAAGCTAATCGACTTAGCACCTGGGGCCCTGCAGGGAAAAAAACAAACAGATTTGAGGCATGGCCTTTGCGCTTCATGGGGGAAATGTTTTTGTGCTCTGGAAATGCTCTTTGGCTATCAAATCAAGGGTAGCCATACTTCATTTCAGTATAGGGAGGAAATAATTGATGTTTTCCCGTTACTGAGCATTTGGTCTCACACCAGGTCTGCCGTCAACAGAGGGCAGACCCTGGAGGGGACGGGCAGGGTGTGGGAGGGAGATGGCCGCCAGCTGCCTCCGCCTGGGTGGGTCACAACACCGGGACCAGGTGCTTCCAGGTCTGAGCTGTGCTGGCCTGTCACTCCAGGCGCCGATGAAAGTGCTTTACAGTTCTTCCTCCTTGAGAATTAAAGCCCCAGTCCCAGCCCCAGTAATGGCCATGGCTGAAGAAGGACAACACGCTTTTGAAGTCCACAAGCGGCATAAGAGACACTCGTCATCTTAAGACAGAGGCACACACTGAGATTTATGTTCTGTCCCCGAAGCTTCCCTGGAAAGGGGCTGCCCTATTTAGAGAAGAAATCGGAACGTAGGAAAAGCTGACTTCTTTCTCTCCTTCCAGGCTGTCGGGTGGTAGACGGGGGCTGTTCTGGTTTTCCCTCCAATTTTGAGCGTCCTGAGAAATTCAGCTGGTGGCCATTTTCAGCTCTTGTCACCAAGTAGCCTATGACCTTGGAAATGCCAAATGGCTCTTTGCACAGGTCTTTCTGTTATTATTATCCTCTTTCCAAATAGGTACGAAGGAAGAACAAAAGGAGACTGGCTTACAAAAGACCTTTCGTATGTGGTTGTCTACACAGGGTCAGCACCCCCGATCACGCAGGTGTGGACAGGAGGGTAAAGCACGTATGGAGTTGGTGACTTTCCGTCTCCGTATTTTCAGAATCTCTTCTCTAGAAACAACTTTGTTCCTTGCAGTAGATGTTTATACCCCTTGACTGGGCTGTTTTTCCCTTTTTGGGAAGGTTTGTGTAACATGGATCACAGAGGAGTCATTTGATTTCATCTCTCCATCTACCCATCTGTCATCCATCCATCTTCCTTCCATCTGTACACACACACGTTCAATAATCATGCAACGTCATTGTTCCAGGCACTCTGCGTAGCTGTGAGCATGAGTTGTGAATTACCTGTACGGTGCCCATGCACATTTAAGAAATACAGTTGCGTCATCAAAAGGCAATTAGAAGAAATACATCCTCTTGAATGACTAACATCATTCATTCCTTTGACATTTTTTAGTAGAAATAATTAGAGTTCTGTGTTTGGTGGGGATGCATGGGAAGTTGGGGTTGATATGTTTCTCAAGTGGAGGAATGTGAAATAGCTGAACCCTGTATTGGCACAGTCGCCCATCTTCCCTGTGACATGTCCAAGGGAGATACATGTGCCATAAAAGTAACGGAATCGTTTACTCAAGACTACGGCTTTCTCCCCACACCCCGTTGGAGAACTCTGGTAAACAGATCAGACCGAGTGGCAAACTCCCGAATTCCCGAGTACCAGCAAGGACAAGAGGTGTGGAGGAGAGCCTTGGGTACGGAAGACTCGGTGAACATTTGTGAAATGAACAAGTTGGATTCTTCTGCTGCGTTCTCACACTGCCCATCCATGCCCAAACCCTAGTCCTGGTACTCCGCATTCCTTAGGGCCTAGCACTTCTCACTCCTGTAGGACCCAGAATTCAGGAATCTTGTAAGACCTAGAACTTAGCACTTGTGTAAGACCTAGAACTTAATGCTCCTGTAGTTCCTAGAACTCAGCACTCCTATAAGACCTAAAACTTAGCACTTTTGTAGGATCTAGAACTCAGCATGTCTGTAGGCCCATCACCACGCTGGCCCACAGAGAAGGAAAAGGCTTTGAGAGGGAAAGAGTTGTGGTTTTAATGTCCTCCTTCAGCCACCGCAGAATCTCCAGGTTACTGTAAGAGAACATAGTTCCCGATGGCGAGGCTCAAGCTGTCTGGCCCCATGGGTGAAGGAGGAGAAAGAAAGGATCACAGGCATGTACCCCATACCCTTGGACGCTGACCTCTCTTCCAGAGCAGGCCCAGCTCAGTGCCCCTGGGCCCCAAATGCTCTTCCTCTTGGGCGGTACCACGTCTTGTCCTGGGCCCTCTCAGCGCTCAGAGCTGGAGAGGCAGAAGGGAGGGCTGTCACTTGCTCTGGCAGCCAACATTTTCCCAAGGGAAGAAATGTTTCTTTCAAGTATTAACTCTGAAATGGGAGAAACTATCAACACCCATGGCCAACCTAGAAAATGTTGTCATGTTTGTTCCTCTTTTATGTTTGTATGAGTTAAATTACATGTGTGTGCTGATCTATTTCTATGTATGTAGTATTTCTAGAACTTCCATGAGCCTGGGGTCCTGATGTGATTTATTCAACCAGAACAGTGCCCACATATGTAGGCCTCTGGGGAAAAAAAGGAATAATTAGGATGATTTAATTTAAAATTTTCCTACCCGCGAGGTGGCAATTCATAGACATATAAATAGCAACTTAGCTGTTGGGCAGATGTTTACTGAGTATGCACTACGTGCTGGCATTGTGCGAGGTGCTTGGAGCACAGAAGGTAGAATTAAAGCAAAGACAAAAAAATCCTGCCTTCAAGAAGTCTATGTCCTAATAGAAGAGGCAGAAAATAGCGAATTGATACATAATATAATGGCCAAAGGAGCTAGTGTTAAGAAGAAAAATATAGCCAGGAGGGTGGAAAATCCAGGGAGCCTGAGTCAACTGACATTGTTTTACAGACAGGCTCGAGGGCTCCCTGGTGACATTTGAACAGAGACATGAGTGAAGTTACGGAGCAGAGGCAGGCGAGCAGGAAGTGACCAGTCGCTCGAGGAAATCCAGGCATGATGGATGGAAGACGCTTGAAAATCCTGGCGAAATGGGAAGTGACCACAGTTGCTTGGGGAAATCCAGGTGTGATGGAAGTGATTACAGTCACTCGGAAATCTGGGTGTGATGGAAGTGACTACAGTCACTCGGAAATCCAGGTGAGCTTGAAGCAATGGCCATCACTGGGAAATCCAGGTGAGCAGGAAGTAACTGGAATCACTCAGAAATCTAGGCGAGCAGAGAGTGACTACAATCACTCGGAAATCCAGGTGGGATGGAAGTAACTGGAATCACTCAGAAATCCAGGCGAGTAGGAAGTGACTAGAATAGTTCGGAAATCCAGGCGAGCAGGAAGTGACGGCAGGCCGGAGAGTGGACCAGCCTCAGGTTCGGATTTCACCTGCTGGCTTTGATGCCTTCCGGGCCCCACACCCTCAACGTCAGTGTAGTTTAACTGCGGCCACGAGGTTCCCCTGAAATAAACTCGGGCATCCTGCAGGTATTAACAGGCTCAAAACTGCAGCCCCTAGGGAAGTTGTGGGGCGGCTGGCGTTGGTTGGTGGGGGAGCCTACAGGAAAAGCAGGCCAAGCTCAGAACCCTGGAAACGGGACTCATGACCACGAATGATCTTCAACGACTTCTGACTCCTGATGGAGGAGATGGAAATTTCTTGGACATGAAAGGGTTTCCCGAGCCCCAACCAATACACCTCACCAAGAACATCTGAGGATGAAGAATTGCCCAAGGGCCAGGTAACACGAGCCAGGGGTCTTTCCTGTCCTGCAGAGGACCAAGGTCAGCATGAGCCCAACCTGTCATCAGTTGTAATGTAGCCCTTGACCTGCGGAACCGATGTTCCCTTTCTAAGACCATGGGAACATCGCCAAAATTCTGCTCACACCCCTCGCAACACCTACGTAAATTCTCCTTTGCCGTTCCTTACCATCACTTGAAAAGGAAGTAAAAAGATAACCCCTTGTGGTCTTTGCTTGACAAACCAGCTTCTTAATCTATGTATCAGGGCAAAAATAAGTTTACCGTTGTGAGTGTGCAAAATGCAGAATTTATTATTGTATGTTATTTCTTAATCATCATATTATTTTCTATATGAACCACTGGAAACCTTTGCTGCACCCTATATTGTGCATTGTAGTAAAGAGGAATAATATACTTTTAGGTAGTCATTCCAATAAATAGAAACTGCGATGTTCACCGTCCTCTCTGAAGAATTCCACGGCCAACTGCTCAGTTCCTGACACTTTCCACTGCTCATGTTATGTGTAGCTATGACTCGTGTTTCCAGAAAGCTAATCCTGATGGTTGCTCTTTTGGATTGAGGAGGGGAGAGAAGAAAAGGAAAGACAGGAAGGAAAATAACAGGAAAATAAAACATTCTGTAGTAGTCCAGGTGCTTTGGGGTTCACTTTACTTCAAGGAACTGGCTCATAGGGTCCTGGGGGCTGCAAGTCGGGATTCCACAGGGCAGGCCGGCAGGTCAGCAACTGGACAGGCCTGATGTCACCACGCTGAGGCAGAATTACTTCTTTCTGGGAAACCTCATGTGAGCAATTCCAGCTGAATGACACTTGCCCATGTTTTGTATTGTATTGTTTTGTTTAATTGTATTGTTGTAGCATTACATCCATCCCCTTTTTCTCCCCTCGCCCATGTTGATGAACGATAATCTTTAGCTCACTCCAACTAGGTGTAGACATGAACCCCATGGGCAAAAAGCCTGCCTAACACCCCACATCCCATCCAGTTAAATAATGGAGCACCGCAGCCAAGCTGCTACCTAAAACTGACCATCACACATTCTTTACCTACGCCGGCTGTCTGAGGCCGCAAAGCATCAGAGAAGTATTTGAATATTTGGCCTACGTGCAGGCACACGCATGTACACACATGCACACATACCTACACGTGTACATGCACACACACGCAAATGTGCACCCGTGAGCACATGTACGTGCATACATGCATGCAACACGTGCACATATATACGCATGTTCGCATATGTGCACACATGCATGCACACACATGCGTGCACACATGCACACACAGTTTATGGGCGTTGCTAAAGTCCGGTGATGTGGAGGAGGGAAGAGCGGGGGGAATGGCTGTCCGCTGCAGAGCACTGCGGCTTCGCAAGCACCGGGTGGCATCCGCCTGGCCCCGCGGCCCCCGCACCCGCCTCTCGGGCGGGCCTGGCTTCCCGAGGCCCAGACGCCCATTCCCAGCAGCGCCCCGAGCAGCCCGTGGTTGCCGCATCACATGTGCTCGCTGCGTAGCTCGTTCTAGGGAATGTGGCTGCGACCAGGAGGAGACTCCCCGCCCAGCACCTGCAGACCCGCCCCCTGTCACAGCCCAAGTGGTTTTGAGTGACTTGCTTCCAGTAGGGTCACCTTCCCCTGGGGCACAGAGCAAGCACTGACAGAGTGACAGAGTCTAGGACAGGGGGAGAAGCCTTCTTTTATTTTTTATAAGCCTTGAACTCGCTGGTTGAGGACCTGGGTGGACAGTCATTTGGCTGCAGGGACCCACTTAATCATAGGACAAAAGCCAAGCGTCAGCTTTTGAAACTAGGGTGTTACTTTTTGGTATTGACAGAACGGAATGAGCCCACCAATTCTAAATTGCAAGTATAAATCAAGCAATTGTAGCGATAACACTCGGCGCTTCTTTCCTGTCAGGTTGGCCCGGATCGATAACCACAGGCCATTTATCCCAGATAATGCTCTTACCTGGGCCCTGAGAGCCTCATTCGTAACGCTGGGAGCCAGCCATCGCCCCGGGCAACCGCGAAGGCCCGCACGGACCCTCCGTCACCGTGTTCAGAACAGACACCGTCTCAGATGCTCACAGTTTTTGTGTGACTTTGGGGAGAAATGCTGGACCCCACGGCACCCTCTGACTGGCATACTTTGTTTTCAAATAATCAGTCCACTCATTGGGGAAGATGAGCTTAGACTCTGCTTACAGGGGTGGCCTGGCACGCAGATGACATGTCCCAGGCGTTGGCTTTCCCAGACCCTCTGCAGCAGAGGTGCCTGGCACCATCCCTGCCCCCCACCCTGAAACTAGGGAGAAGCTAGCAAGCTAGTCTTGTGCATGAATGTGTCACAAAAGTGCAAGGAAAAATATATGTAGGACTCTCACAATAGACACTACTTTGTAACCATTTATTTCCTGTAGAGTTAAAGTATCAATGTCTTCCCCCCACACACACCAAGAAATGGATACATGAGTGCTTCTTAGTCCCTCTATTTTCTGTGTATTGTAACTATTTTACGATATAGTTATAGAGGAAAACTATTTTCCTTACTAGGGCCTTTTCTAAATTTAAGCCGATGCCTCGATGAGAAGCTAAATGCAAATTCGCTTGTACCGAGTTCAGTCCTGGTAGATGGTACCGTTGGGGGTGCGGAGGTGAATTTTCGCATGTAGCTGCTGCCGGAAAGGCTAGGTTAAGTGTGTCGCCGAGAACGAAGAATTCGGACACCCGGGGAGGCCGGTCCCTGAACATCAGTTCCCTCCAGGAGCGAAAAGGCAGCGGGTGTTTGCTTCTCAGGGAGCCTGGCTGTCCTGGGAGCAGGTAGGATGTTGCCATAGCAACAGCTCGGTGTGGGGCGAGAAGGAAAATGGGATTAAAAGGGATATTTCCTGTCCATCGAGTTCTCCCCCTAAACACCATTAAGGAGTCACCTGCCCTGCACTGGCAGAAAAGAAAACCTATTCAGGCTTAAGAAGGAAAAAGCCTACGATGGGGTGGGGGTGGCGGGACCTGGTGGGGGGCAGCCACAGGCCACTGAGTGCTGAGTGCGCTGGGAATCCAGCCGGGTGTGCTGCTGCTGTGTGTGCGTGTGTGTGTGTGTGTGTGTGTGCGCACGTGTGTGAGAGACAGATGGGTTCCACGGGAACCTAAAGAAACGTGAGCAGCAGCAGCCTCTTCCGCGGTGGCTGCCTCCCACGCGTGTCCCCTGGCCCGTGTCCCTGGTGGAGGGGGGTGGTGAGAAATGAGAACAGAAAGACTGGTTCATCTCTGCAGAGCTGTGGGCTGACAGAAGGGAGGCCTCCTAACTCACAGATCGAAAAGGGGTTCTACCCATTTCCCTTGAACTCAGGAGTGTGCTGCGGTTCACAGGGTGGACACGGGGGTGACGTCCTTCTGGCCAGCCCACGCCAGGAACGTGCTCGTCCCCTCAAGCTTCTGAGCAGGTCCAGGCTGTCTCCGCCACCCAGCTGGGCACCAGAATCTGATGCTGCAGGGACGTGGCCTCCCGTGGCTGGTCACAGTCCCTCCCGGTCTCTGCAGGTCACACCCAGACGCCAAGACCTGCCCCAAGGCCGGGGACCATGGTGCTCAGTGCTCCGCCTCACACCAGCTCAAGCTCCACGCAGCCACTGCTCCTCTGGTCCCGGGGGGGAGGCAGAGCCCCCCGGAAACACCCATTCCCAAAGCTGGGCCCCTGCTTTGGCGCCTGAAGTCCCTGCAGGCAAACCAGCGCGCCCCATTTGTGGCTGCTCTGGAGCTGGCAGGCCTTTGGCAGGACGCCGTCAGCCAGCTGCTCGCTGCGTGACAGCGCCACACGCCGCGTGAGGCAGGCTCCCAAGCTCGAGCTGCGGCTGCGGGCGTGTCGTCCTGCAGGTCCGCTGGCCTCGGAGGCCACCTATGCGTGACCCCACCTATGCTGGGCTGGGCTGGGCTTGCCCCAGAGGAGCCTACGACACCCAGAATATGGGTGCAGCGCCTTCCAGCCTGGAGGAGAGGCAGCCAGTCCGTCTGTACTCAGACTCCAGTGTCCGCAGGTAGCAGCGAAGGGAAGGCAGGCCTGCGATCAGGCCCCTCTGTTGTCCGTTCCTTGTGTCTGCCCCACGGGGGCTGGCAGGCAGCTTGCTCCTGAGCCCCGGTCCCTCAGCTCTAGCCCTCCTTCCAGCATCTGCGCAGAGCATTCAGGTTGTCCTTCCCTTTGTGTGGCACTGTCCTCTTCCCGGGTCAGGCAGCCCCCAAATGGTCGTCCTAACCTTCTGCTCCCAGCCCCCTCTCCCTGACAGGTCAGGGTGGGCCTGGGGCGGGTGCGCACGTGCAGGCCACTCTCATCTTCAGGGCCGTGGGCGCTGGGTGGTGTCAGAACCAACCCTTACGTCCTGTCCGGAGCCCAGGACAGGTAGAGGGACGCATGGGCAGGGCAGATGCTGCACCAGAGACCCTAGGAAAGACCACGCCAAGAGTAAACACAAATGCAAACTTGAGAGTTTTATGTTGTAGGGTTTTTGAGAATAACTGTTACCTTAGGAAAACAAGGATAAGCCCGTTAAATTGGTAAGTTACACGCACCTCTGGCGGAAACCCCAGGAAGCCTTCCTCCAAGCTAATTGGAATGCGCAATAAATGACACGTAAAGATTGCCATCCAGCACCTCCCGGGTGTCATTTCATCCATCACTGGAACAAAGGTCCCCACCCCACACACCGAGGCTCTTGTCCGAAGGTCGCTTCTCTCCGGAGGCCGCGCCCCCACCCCGCCCGCCGTGGGCAGCTGCGCGCCGTGAATCGGCCTCTCGGGAGGCGCTTGTCTTCTTGGACCACAGCCTCACCACATCAATTAATACTCGCTGATTGAGTGCCTGCCCGAGTGGATGTGCCACCAACCCCGGGCTTTCTGGAGCATGACGAGCCCTGGGCCAGCCACGAGCACCCCACCTAAATGGAAAACAAAGGGCGGAAATGGGAACGGCCTGGGCAAGTCCTCCAGACCTGAGGGCCTGGAGCGTCTACGCACAGACCCGCGCATTCCTGGGGGAGGCCGTTGGGCTGCTTTGGCTAGAAACATGTTACACAGACCGTGTGCCTTTTCATCAGACAGGCGCGCGTTCCCCGGTGCGTGAGGACCCGTGTCTGCGGCCGGAGCCCCCACCCCGTGGGGGCCCCCTGCAGGCCGACCCCACCCAGCCCCCCGCGGTTCATGGCGTGCGGGTGTGCAGCCAGCACAGGGCCTGGGAGTTCGTCACTACGTGTTGAATTGGGTTCCAGGCAAATCAGATGTTGGGAGGCTCCTCTTCACCTCCATCCCGTAAAGTCGCGGGACCCTTAACGGCCGCAGAGGGACAGCGTGGTCGTTACCACAGCCGAAGGCCGGTGGGGGAAGCATCTCGAATGGCTGAGTGGCCAGCGCGCTCCACTCACCCGTGAACCGTTGACCCGTGTCCACCGCAGCGGTGGAAGTAATGTCAATGGTGGGAGCACGTTTAATGTTATTAAAGGTCACGTTGACTGAACACTATACGCAGATCATGGAGGTTTGGGGGTTTTGTTACAACCGTTTTTCAAAACTGCCCTTTCGCGTGTCTGATGGAGCTGACGTGGTCCTCTCAGGGCCGACTGTGCAGAAGAACCTGTTCCTGGTGATGGACACGTGACCCGGCTCCCAGGCTTCCTTCATTAGGACACTGACGCCTGGTGAGATAATGAGCTTTCCCTTCAAGGGGGCATCGCGTGATGAGCTTTCAGGGGTCCCCTCTCCAGGTCCCAGTTCCTGGCACCATTAAACTCAGCAGCTTTAGTTCCATCCCTGTCCATGCAGGCGGGAGGCACATAGCACCGTGCTGGCCCCAGCTCCCTGATTCTCACCCTCACTCGTTTTCCTAACCTCCGGCAGGCAGTCACCCCCCTGACGTAGAGACAGTCACAACTAACTAGCAGGCGGCCATTGCCATCCGACCCGAGTCTGTGTGGAAGCGGCAGCAGAGAAGTATGCCGGTGCAACTCAGCTGCTGTTGCCAAGATCACAGGGCGGAGAACCTCCCGCCGCCGCCCTCCCGTCCTCCGCCAGCGCGGGTCTCAGCTGTCGCCATTCCAGCGCCTCCAAATGAGCCCCTGAACCCCAGGCCACCTTCAGCGAGGAGTGCAGCAGCCAGGCCCCAGCCAGCCAAGGCCACCCCTGCCACCCGTGGCCGCCCGGTGAGCTGGCCGTGGCCCCAGGGCCCCCCTGCACAGCGGGCAGCGATTCCCCACTCCCAGCCCTGGTCTCGGCGTTGTCTGCCGGGGTAGACGGGAGTCAGAATTTCCGAAAGATCAAGCCTAGGACTTTCAACCCACGTCGGTTTTGAATAAAGGCAACTTGCTATCCCTGCAGTCAACCTGTTCAGGGACGCCAAGGAGCCCTGTCTCAAATCCAGGCTTCACGCGGAAGGACGTCAACTTCACTCTGTGGTGCGAATTTCGCCCTCCTCATTCCGTGTTTTCGCTTGTGGCAGGAGGCAGAAAGCCCCCTTCGATGAATCGGCACCGAATTCTGAAGTGCGGAAATAATTCCCCTTCGATTTCAGAGAAATCGAAGTTTACTTAATGATGTGGAATTCCCAACAGACTTCGAGGAGGTCGCCCCCCTGACGGCTGTCATGTTAAATAATTCCGAACGAGCCCGGCACGTGGGTGTTTGTTAAAGTAGGGACGAAAATCAAGCTGAGCAGGGGTGAGCGGCCCCTCTTCCCCTGCCCCGCAGAAGGTGCCGCCGTGACATCAGAAGCTCACGGACGGTGGCCTCCGGGTGCAGATTCCGGGAGAGCTGCCTGCCTCGCAGCTGGGCCCCGTCTAGGCCACCATTTGTCCACTGCTGTCCCCTGAGCATCTCTCCCAGGGCCCGGGTGGCGGCCAGGAGGCGGAAGGAAGGGCAGGCCCAGGGCTGCAGGCGGCAGCCGTCCTCCGCGTCCTGGGCCCAGAGCCCCTGAGGTTCCCGGCCGTGGGACCTGCCCCAGCAGCCCGTGTAACCGTGGGACAGAGCTGGTGCTTGGCAGACCCTTGCTCTTTCTAGGACTCACAGGTCAATCAAATTAGCAAAAACCGAGAGCCACCGCGCGGGGCTTGCCACCGAAGCCTCAAACGGAGGTCAGCCTGGTCTTCCTTTTAAATCAGCGAGAGGGGTGACTCAGGCGGGGACTCTCTGAGGACCTGGGCCCAAACCCCACGCCCCTGAAGTGTTACCCAGTTTCCACTTCTTCGGTAGCCCTCCCCCAAGACCCCTGACGCCGTTTAGCTGGTTGCAATCCGAAGCCCCTCTGAGATGCTTGGCGTCCAGAACCTTCTTGTTCGGAAAAACCTCTACATCTTTGCCAATGAGCTTCTCCAAAAGCGGCCCCACCTTTTCTTTTGCGTCCTGCAGCTGACATTTCAGTCCCCCATTCTGCAGACAACATCGGTTCGGCCTCTAATCACATCAGCCCTGGACTGGAGTTCTGCCAGGGGCCGGGGTTTGCACCCCGGAAGACAGACCCCCAGCGCCCGCAGGAAGCCCAGGGCCGTGCTGCTTCCTAACGCTGCCGCGCGGACCTCTGAACTGCGAGTGGCACCGCAGGTGCCCCGGGGTTCAGAAAGGGCCGTTTAGATCCAAACCATCTCAAATGCGCTCCTTCCTCACAGACACGTTACGAACGTTTAGGGCCTCGCCTCCGGTGCACCCCCCGTCTGTGAGGTGGAAGTAGGACTTCTATTCACACCCGCCCAGCAAGCCCAGACCCGAGGGGAGCTGCCCCCACATCTGCCTCTTCCCGGAACAGGATTCTTTGTGCTGAAACGCGACTAACACGGGGTCCGGCAGCCTCGGGGCCCAGCAGTGTTAACCTTGGGAGCCAGATCATTCTTCTGTGCTCCGTGGGGTGTTCCACAGCAGCCCTGGCCTCTACCAGCTGGATGCCAAGTACCCCCTAGGTGCGACCTGCAACCGTCCCCCCAACAGCACCAAATGTCCACTGCTGGGGCTCCAGGGCCTTGGGCGGGGAATTAGCGGGATCCTGGAAAAAGCCAAGACCCAGGGCCAAAATACTGATGGACCTTCCAACCCTGACTTGACTACCCGTGGGCCGGTGACTTTGACCAAACCCACCCCCGCTCACCATCCCCACCTCGGGGACAACCGTGCAAATGACTCTAAATCACCGCGTCAGCTTCCTTCCTCCCGGGTCTCCCGAAGCCAGGTCCCCCCACATCTGTCTTCGAGGTGAGGGCACGCATTGTGTTAAGATGGGCGGGTGGTGGCTGCTCCCACACGGCCGATGGCACCCAGGTCGCCGCAGCGGAGGCCTTTGGTTGAAGCAGAGCTCTGGGTGACTTCCCCGCCCCGTTCGCAGCCGGTCTGGTGCATTTCCGCGTCTCCCTCCGCTGGCACGCGCTTTCTGATTCTGCACGTCCGAAGCACTTTCCTGATTGCCACCCACCAGAGAGGCCCTCCGCGTCTCTGCCCCGTTCTTGGAGGGAAGCCAGCTGCTGGCGACCCGCATCTGCTGCGGGACGGGCATCACGAGCCATTGTTCTTCTGAGAAGCTGGTTGGCGTCATAGGACCTTGTCGCCTCTCCTCCAGTTGCGCCTGGGGACCCGCTCCATTATGCCCCCATGACAAGAGTCCCCTTTCTTTCTCTTCTACAAAGCGGTTGACCTTCCTTCTGTCTCTGAAAAGAATACAAGTGAAAAAAAAAGAAGAGGAGGAAATCTGTAGCAATCAATGTCTTCGCCTGATCCGAACCCACTAGAACAAAAGAACAGCTTCTACTTCGGGGTGAGCATCACCGCGGACCGCAGGCTGCCCCCGTCTTCCCAAGCCCGTCGTGTGCGGATGTGTCTTCAAATAAACGAGACAACTGCGTCCGCCCTGGCTTCTGCAGGCCGTGCACCCCTGGGTTTCATCAACCTGCAATTGTTAATTAGGCTAAGCTGATAGGCAGGCAGCGTTGCCCCAAGTAGCCATGTGCCCGACCACCGTTGGGAGAGCTGATATTTCTGTAGCCTTTTCCAGCTCTCCAATCCTTTTAAAAAACCCGTCATTTATTTTTGTTTCTCTCTCAGTCGCCACGTGAACCCTGCCCTAGAACGTCTCCTGCTTCCCGGAGGGGCACCACTTCTCTCCGGTAACAGTGGCAGTGAGAAGTCCACCCCCATACTGCGCTTAGCTTAATGTCACTCTCCATGGAAATCAGTCAACAGGCACAGCGCCCGTTCCGCTCAGAAACAAAACTGCCAGCACCAACCAGCCATCTTCCTAGGTGGGCTTTTTAATTTTGTCAAGTGACTTTTTCAATTCCATTTATGGGAGTGACATTGGTTAATAAGATTATGTAGGTTTCCGCCCTGACTGGTGTGGCTCAGTTGGTTGGAGCAGGTTCGATTCCCAGTCGAGGCTCATGCCTGGGTTGTGGGTCCAGGTGCATATGAGAAGCAACAGATTGATGTTTCTCTCTTACATCCATGTTTCTCTCCCTCTCTCCCTCCCTATGTCTCCGCCACAAACATAGGTACAAAGTTTTCAATTTATTACCTTCTTGGCAGACATGAGGGTGAGTGTTTTTCCTACTTGAGTTATTAAAAATTAATCAAAATAACAAAACCACATTATAAATTTCTGTGACTACTTTACTAAACCAGGAATAAAATGCTAATAGCCTTGCTCACCTCAATGAGATGTTGTGAATGAATGTTACTGGCTGTAACAGTCATACAAGTTCTTTTTCTATCTTTGATTTTTATTGTAAGCACTACACGACTTTTATATAAGTAGGTTACAATAGAAATCTTTTTAGGGATATCATTCCATTTTTTAAATTTATTCACATAGTCTGTCATCCAAAGCAATTTTTAATTTTCAAAATTTGGGGGAACAAGGAATTAGAAAGAAAAGGTTTTCTTACCTAGCCAGCATGGTCAATCATACTTTTCAGTTTCTGGGAGATAAACCCAAAAAGCTCTTTAAAGATCCAACCAGTCACTATCGATTATGCCTTTATTCTGTAAATGTAGAAATCCTTTGTTTATAGTCAAACCCTGGAATATATTCAAAAAGATTTAAGAAAACCTAAATGTTATTTTTAACATACCTTTGCCAATAAAATATCTTTTGATACAAGTATTTAACAAACTTGGTCTTGACCATCTAACCAACCAATGAAATCAGACCAGGTAGATTTCTATTTTAACGTAAACAAACCTGCTAATAGGAATTCCAAGCAGCGTTGCACATGTCACTCAGACCTAAGAATCCACCTTGCAAGGTGGGTGATGAGAACCAGTCAGGATCAACATGCTGAAGAGTCTCTGAACCATTTCACAATGTCTTGAAACCAAGAGTAAACCTTCCTCTTCTTACGCTTAATTTGCAATAAAGGAATTTTACCTGTAGCTGATTGTATTGATGATGAAGCAAGGATGCCCGGAGCCTTTGATCACGCCTCTGTATCTGCATTCAGTGTACTCTGTGATTGCATCTGCGAATACTTGAGTCATGTGTGGTAATTCAGGAATGGCTTCCTGTACATGTCTACATATGTACAGGAAGGGAAAGGCCTACACCTATGTGTGTATTATATAGACACATAGACACATTTCCGATTCAGCAGCTAGTGTGTAATTTTCATTTTTCTTAATAGGTGAAAATAATAAACTTTATATTTATTATTTGAAATATATATATGAAAGTATATATGAAATATGGTTAGTATTGGCTATACTTGGAATAAACATATCAATACGTGATTTAAAATAATGTTAAATAATGCACACCAAATCTAAAAGGAACTATCTGACATTTTTTTGTTGTTTTGTATTGTTCTGTTTATGTGACATTTTTATCCAATGACTTGATCCAGTACTACATGTAAACGTTTGATGGTCCCTGAAAATATTTGTTACGTTTAAAAGAAGGAGCTGCTTCAGCCGTTTAAGATGTCTCTCTCCAGCTCCTGGCGTGCCTTTGGGATGGTACCGGCACTGGCTGGGCGTCACAGATGTGGCGGGAGGCCATTTCAGCCGCAGCACCTCCGGGCCATTTTCTCTGGTTGGCTCTGTGACGCCCCGGGGAGCGGTGCATTTTCCCACAGCAGTCGGCAGAAAGAAGAGGTTAAACCCATACAGAAAACCAGAAAGCAGCGCTCCTTTCCCTGCCACGTTCTGCCCTGGGTCTGCTCTTCGGGCACCCTGACACGGAGCAGCACCCCAGGGGGCCTCCTCCCGCCTCACCCTGCGCTGGAGGAAGTTCCCTGGGGTAGATTTTAGGACCGTCCCTTGTGTGGCCTTGGGAGATGCTTTCACCCGGCAAGGAGACGTGGGGCGGCGGGGTGGAGGGTGTCTCGATTTTGCGATGGGGTAGAAGGGCTCTTTGTGAAAAGGGGACGAGGGAGAAGAGAGCCAGGATCTGCCCGCACAGGCTGGAAGAGCAGAGGGCTCCCCAGGGGCCCTTGGAGAGGCCCTCGCATGTCCCAGGGTCCCAAGGTCACCCTGTGAAGAGGCCCATGGACACAGCCAGGCTCCCAGGAGCCTGTGGGACCCCAGGGACAGGAGCTGCCGCACCCGAGGCCACCCCGGCTTGAAGTCAGTCGATGCGTCCGTCATGGGGGCACCCAGCCGCACCCCTGGGTTCCGAGTCACAGCTGGGTTGGCCGAGCACGTGCGCAGGGCCTGGTTGGCACCTCCGGCAGGATCGGCGCCACCGTCATCTGCCCGGAAACCTGTGGCACTCGCACGAGACCAAGATTTCCACCAGTACGAGTGCCCGGACGGGAAAATCAGAGGAAAAAAGTGACTGCGTTTCATTGCGCTCCTTGCTGTGGGCGTGAGCTGCCGGTTCTTGAGAAGGAAGGAACAGTTGACAAAGGATCGGCCTTCGGACCTGCGGACCGTCCCCCAGCCCAGCAAACCCTGCCCCCGGCACACGCAGCCACAGCGCTGCCCTTAGAAACACAGGAAGGCTCGGTGACCCCTGCCTGCTGCTCCGGGCGACACCAGCCTGGCTGAGGGAGGCGGCGGAGCCCCGCGGGTCCCAGGGCCCTGTCGCCCCTCTGCCCCTGCGGCCTGGACCGTCCCCTCTGCCCGGCTCTGGTGGTCACCTCCGCACCTTGCCAGCCTCAGGTACCTTGATGGTCATTGGCTCCAAATCAAGGAATTTTAAGATGCACTTGGTCACCTGCACTCTGCAGCCTGACAAACAGCTGGCTGTCCCCTGTTGTCATAAACGCAGGTGCTTCACGCCTGGGTAAGCCTACAAGGTTCCCCAAAGAAGAGGCCAGCTGGACCGCAGGACTCCCCTCCCGTCCCTCACACGGAGACCGAGAAACACACAGCGTCCATCAGCCGGGACCACGGGTGGGCGGACACCCCGGGCTCGGGGAGGCAGGGAGCTTCTGCCAAGGCTGCAGGGTGGACTCACCGTCCCTCCGGTCCCTTGGACGCCACGTTTTCTCAGATGAGGACGGCACCCAGACCCCCGCACGGGCAGGCGCGTGGGACTGGGCCATTGCCCTGGGGCACCCCGGCCTCCCGCCCAGATGCACCCCTCACTGAATAGCTACGAGATGAGGTGGATTTACAGGCCCGGCACATGCTCTCCGAAAGCCGCAAATGAAGCGCCTGCGTGGGCGCCCAGCGTGTCTCAGGGTTCGGTCCGCCCGCTGTGAGCGGTGGGGAGCCTGGTTCCTGCTGCACCGGAGGAGGAGGAAGGGGGCTGTGCTGGCTGCGCCCCTGTGTTTTGAGACATCCAGGTGCCCGGCCAGGGCAGGGCCTCCTCCTGGGAAGGTGACAACCCAGAAGGAGGAGCCGGGACACCTAGGTCACTTGCCTCCCGGACATGTTTTCCTATTCGCTGTTTTCTTTCTTCCCTTTTTCTCCGTCTCTCCCATTTCTTCCTCTTCCAGAATTCTTCCAACGGAGAGAAAGGGAGAATGGTAAAGAAACAACAAAAGGGGAATAAACAGCGTGCATAGAAGCATATAGACGTTAGGCAGAGTTAATTTGGCGGGGGTGGGGGGGTGATTTTTCTTTCTGCCTTCTTGGTTTCTGGTTTGGGTGGTGCAGCGTTGCCTCCCTCTGGCGAGAACTGCGCTGCGGTCCTTGGTTGGGGTCTTTGTTGTGGTCCCCCACCAGTCGGCTCCGAGGGTCTGTCGGAGTAAGTCCTGGAAAATATTTTCCTTCACTGCGTGTGTTTCTATAGCGATAGCCCATTAACGGAAACCCTACGTAGAAAGTCCAAAAGAATACGTTGTTCTTTGTTATCAAAATTCTTCACCTCACTGAATTCTAGGCTCCATCCATTGTCACAGTCACTCCTTTGACTACAAACATAACCAGAATCAACACCACTAATGTTAAATCTCTGAGGACCCCCGAATCCAGCATAAACCAGATAATCTATCGTTTCAAGAAACACAGCTTCAAATTTTTAACTTACTTTTTTTGACTACTCTTGCGTGATTTCTTCCGGAGAGACCCTGCCCATAAACGCGTCCCGTGCCAACTTGATGCGCGCTTCGACTTCTCCCTGAACAGCACCGAATTTGGTCCCTTTAGAACAATGTAAAACAACCAGGCCTCAGAGGCAGATGTTCCTTCCTAGTCTAGCCCCCTGCCACCGCGATCTTGGGGGTCCCCCGCATTCCTTTGCGATGGTACTGTGGGCAAGGGCACAGAATGTCACCTGTAAACGATACAGCGGCCCCTCTTCATGTTGAGTGCAGACAGAGTGGCATTTTCTGGGTGGACTCAGGACGATTCCAGGCATAGTTGCCAATGCCAGCTCCCTCGGACCACTTTTCTACACCATCTGGACGGGCATTCCACGAGAGCTGATTGTCTCAGGAAGAACTGGTTCTTGCTCTTCTACGTACCTGGAGTATGTCCATGTATGTTGAGAATTCAGGAGGTTTAAATTAATGCTTAGGTGTCTGCCGGAAGCAACAAAGACTCAGAGGAGCTGCGAACGATGCCTAGATGGTCTCGTCAACGTTCATTGCTTCCCAGTCACTGGCCTTTGGTCCTCCCTGTCTTCAGTGACCCAGGCACAAAATTAAAGGTATTAAGAAACAGGAATCCCAGTGAGTGGATTTACAACGCAGTACACTCATGAAAACGACCAGCCGTGTGGTCCATGACCTGGCCCGGCAGCCAAAGAGACAAAACCAAGGCAGAGCCTACCAAGGGTCCGTTCGGATTCTCTCTTCCGTTTTGTCACCTCGGACGTGCGGGGTTGCGTCTTTGAGCGTTCGTTTCCTTATTTGTAAAAATCCGGAAATGATTTTAAAAAGTAAAACTTCGCCTCGTGTGGCGAACTCATCGACTCTAGTCAGTAAATACCCAGCAGTTCTGTCTGGCCTTTGTAGTCATGGTACGTTGTCACTTAAAACACGGAAGCAAAGCCGCCTGAGAACGCCCAGACCTTGACCTGGCCGCCAGCAGAGGTTCTTCTTCAACTTCCTTGTACAGGTGGGAAGGCTGAAGGAACTGGGTCGAGTCCCCGGCCTGGGGCACAGCGACGGCTGCTGCACAGGGTCAGGGTGAAGCCCCCCGTCCCTCTCTGCCCCCCGGACTTAGACTAACCCTGACCCTAACCCACCCGCACCTTCCAAAGCAAGGCCACCCAGCCATCTCCTTTCTGCCTAAGACTTCTGCTCCTTGCAAACTCAGATGGACATTGTCACCTCACTGTCCCCTCTCCTAACCTCTGAACCCGGTTAGCTCCTGCTGTACAGAGGCTGGCAAAACATGGGTCTAGTCTTCAGGACCTGTCACTAGAGCTGCATGGGCGTGGCTCGTGACCACTGTCTGCCTCACCCGGCCTCTGCGGCACCCCGGCAGGTGGGACACCAGTGTCCCCTCACTAGCATGGCACCCCAGGCCTGGGACATGCTGCACCTCAGTGCTACTGCAGAACACATGATGACGGCCCTTGTACGGACAGGGAGCTGGATTGCAAGACGGGGAAACTGAGGCAAGCACCAACCCCCCCCCCTGTGGTCTGGGGTCAATGTAAATGATGTGCCTGCACTGAACCTATTTTTAGAGGTTTTCTTTAATGTTTCATTCGTAGCGTCTACGAGTATGTGTGCATGTGTGTGCCCACGTGTGTGTGTGCGTGTGCGTGTGCGTGTGCGTGTGTGTGTGTGTTTCTAGGGTAGGCAGCAGTCGGTATCATTTTCCAATTTATGCTGAAATACCAGAACACTCCACGGCCCGTACCAGGAAATGCCGATGTACTTCATAAGCAGAATCAACCACCAAACATTTATAGGGTCAGGCAGTTGGAGCGGAGGCACCGATGCGGCTTAGAAAGAATTCTTACAATGGTGCTAAAGTTCTGGAAGCAAACGCGACGTGGGAGGCCAGGGAAGGAGTGAACTGCTGTTCACACTTCAGCTTTGATTTGCAGGCACCTGCGGAAGAAAATAATCCTTTCCCAGTACTTACTGGTTATTTTATTTCCAGAAAACACACTCGTTATTGGAGCCCCGGGGCTCCGGCTGGTTTCCGGTAGGTGAACAGTGGCACCTGCTGGTAGGGGCTGGTGGTGCGTCTTTCCCGGGCGAAGCTGCCGCCTGCCTGCTGGTGCTGAAGGATCCCGAACGTCACGCAGAAATGTTTTCATTGCAGAGAGCAAAGAGCCAGCACCAGAGTTGAAAAGCGAAAGCCAAGCCGCGTGGAGAAAAATGCACGAACGTAGGCAGGTTCCCTTCCTGGTACCAAGATTGCGCTTTTCTCCTCCCAAGTTGTTGCGTTTTCTTTTCCCCCGTAAAAACAGGCTTGTCAGATCTGCTCCGAGAGATGCGGCTCAAGTGCCAAGAGAAAACGCTTGGCGTGAGTCACCTGTTTCCCTCTCCACGTTGGTTCAACAGCCTGGCAGAGACTGCTTCCCGGCTCCCTGCTCTCCAGCTCTTACGTGTTAATATACCTCCAAGGACGCGCCCGTTTGTTCTGTAACTGTTTTTGTGGCTAGGCAGCGATGCCTTCTCAAGGGGAGGTGGTGGTACCAGCGTGGCAGGGAGCCGACCCTGGAAAGCTGTGTTTACAAGGGACCCAGAGGCAGGACGTGGGGTCCTGCTACGTCAGGGTGCCGGGTGCCACAGAGCCGGGGCAGGAGAAACGGGGGTCCAGGACTCGCAGCCACGGGCTGCATCCCGGTCCTGGGCGGGGAGTGGGTACGGGTCACCTGTGCTTCCCTGCGTCCACTCCAGCCCTGTAGGGCGGAGGCCTCTGGCCTTGGGGAACCGGTGGACACTGTCCAAGTACAGAAGTCCCCCTCTCCATCCAGTGCGGGTCACCGTGTCCAGCGGAACACCCCGGGGGGACGGGGGAGGCGTAGCTGACCGCCCAGACCTGCAGCACCTGGTGGTGGGAGTTACACAGCCTGAGTCTCAGCCTGTCCCCCAGCCTGGCTCGCTGGGTCGGTGGGACAGTTGAGGGAACAGTGGCTGGGCTACCCCGAGACCAAGCGAGACCCCTTTCTCTGTCCTGAGACACAGGCCTCGCTCTGGGACTTGCGTGGACAGGTAACGTAACTCTGTTCATCAGGTGAAGTAAATCCGTGGACATGGTCACGGACTCATTAGGTGGCTTCTACCGGCCGGCCGGCCCCGGGCCCCTGGCAGGAGGCACAGGCAGGTGCCAGCCCCGCTCTGGGCCGGCGGCGCGGGGGGCGCTGGGTGGTCCGCTGCCCAGGCGCAAAGTGAGTCTCCTGCCCACCTTGTCCTTGGAAAAATGCTGTGAAGGGTTCGAGTGTCTCTCCTGCCTCTGCCTCATCAGTTCCCTCCCCAGGTGCCTCGTAACCCCAAGGGAGAAGGAAGGGGGGAGTGGGGGATGCCCACCCAGCCTGCCGTCCAGTGCCTCCCCTCTTGTCGGGGTCGGGGGCTTGTCTTGTAATTCAAAATGACACCGGGATCCTGCTCAGCCCGACTCACGTGGCAAACCGTAGACAGTCCCGCGGGACACCCCAGGGCCCAGCCCAGCACAGCCCACCACAGGCTCCCTTTGCCCAGCCCCACTGTCCAGGGGTGTCACTATCCCCAGCCTTCTTTCCCGGCACTCCCTGCGGCGGCCCCACCTTGGGGTCCACCAGGGGGGCTAGCCACACCCCTGGGCCTCCTGCCAGGCATTCGGCTAACCCACGTGGATAGGCTGAGGAATCGCTGTGACTTTGCTTTCTGTGGTCTGTTACCCGTGGTTGACTGAGGTTCGACACAGGTCAAGGGAAAATGCCAGACATAAAACATTCACGAGCTTGAACGTGCAGCCCGTTGGGAGCAGCGCGATGGTCTCGCACAGCCCAGCTCAGTCCCGCCTGGTGGGAATCCGTCCCTTGGCCCCGCGTCACCGCACCGGATCATCCGCTCGGCTCCGTGTCGCTTGCTGGCATCCGGTTACCAGACCGACTGTCTCGGCATCTCAGTTCTCGCGTTCCCGTCACCCTTGTTTACCGGCTCCTACCCAAGTCATTCGCACAACTTAGATTTCAGGGCTTCGTTATAATTGTGCTGTTTACTGCTCGTTAGTATTGCTCATCTCTTACTGGGCTGATTTATGAATTAAACTTGATCGTAGTTGTACGCAGAGGAAAGACATCGTATATATGGGGCGCAGCACCAGACATCCGGTGGGGGCACTGGGGCGGGTCCCTGCAGATAAGGGGGGTGGCTGTCTGTGTGAACTTTGAATGGCCTTCCCTGTGGGGAAGGAGACTGGAGGACAGGGGCTGGCGAGGCACAGGGAGTGCCTGTGTGCTGGGGGTCGTGCCCAGACCTTCCAGGTCATGCTTGGGAGGCCACCATCCAGGAGACGCAGCGGTTTTCTGAAAGCGAAGGGCAGACCTGCCCCAACACAGTCCTGCTGGGCCTCCGCTGTCCCCAGACGCTACGTCCAGTATCTGTGGGGAAGGACGGTGCAGCTGCATAAAAATGCCTCCTGAGCCCACGGGCAGGCAGACCCAGGGCGCAGCGTGGTCATCTCTCTCCAGCACGTCACAGACTCGTGCGGTTGGTGCTGAGGGGTTGAATGAGTGACTGAACTGATGAACGGGTGGGTGGGTGGGCGGGTGGGTGGATGGGCAGGCAGATGGACGGACGGACGGATGGCCGCGGCCCCCAGCCACGAGCTGTGCCACGTGAGCTTCCTGCGTCACCTGCAGCCGCCTGTCGCCATGGTATCCAGCCTCCGAAAGAGGCCCTCTGGGGTCCCATCCACAAAACAGGGGTCCTAAATCCCGCCTCACACTGAAACGGGAGCTTGCAAGTGGCCCGAAACCCCCGCGGTGGTTTATGTGGTTGCTCACAGTATTAAGGGATTGATCACCCCATAAACCAGCGCGGGGCAGGGGGCCAGTGCGCACACTGCGTCTCAGTGCCAGGAAGTGGCCGCACCTGTCGGACACCAGACTCGAAAACGCCACCCAGCACCCGCCCTGGCTGCTCCCCTTGCTCTCAGGTGGGGGTGGTGGAGGCCTTTCTGTTTCGTCTGTTTTAAGGAATCGAAGATCCTTCTTAATGATTAAAGCTCTGTTCCTTCCCAATTAACGTTCATGACCTGGTGCTATGGACACCTTCCCTTAACCACCGTCTTGAGAGTATCGTACCTCAGATGTCACTTCCTCCTGTCCCTCCCGAGGGCTCACCAAGTCCCCTGGGCCTCCCTCCCGCCCTCCTGCAGGACCCATGCGTCCTCATGACCAGGAGCTCCCGTCCATCCAGCCCGGCCATGTGGCCTGGGGCAGCCAGGGGGCAGGAAACCTTCACTTACCGAGACCTGGCTGCCAAGCCAGACCCCGGGGCCCAGGGCCCCTCAGGCACCAGCGACGGGCAGGCCTGTCTGGGGCTCACGCCGGCAGCCACTCACCACTAGTGGGGACCCCTTCTCCCTGAAAGGCCCGCACAGCTGCTCACAGCCGGGGTGATGCTCCCACATTGAGAGGGTGCGCGGCTGAGAGGCGCTCAGAGGCGGCCGCTGCACCGTCACAGACACGACACGCTTCCTGACACCAGCCGGGGGCACCCGGTGGCACCGCCCCGCTGGCACCAGGGCCACCACTGGCACCAGCACCTCCATACACGTGCACACGCTGCACCCATGGGAGACACGCTCCCTCACCCTCCTTCCCTCACACTCACTCTCCTGCACGCGCTCAGGTACCCACACTCACACTCACACCCACTCTCACCCACGTTCCGACTCACTCTCACCTGGAACAACCCCCCAGTCTCACACACACCCTGTCACACTCACACACCGCGTTCACCACACCCCTCACACTCTTACACCTACGCTCAGTCACCCTCACACCCACAGCAGCCAGTCTTACACACACCCTTCCACACTCTTACGCACTCACTCTCTGCACGCTCACCACACACGGACTCGCACACTCCCCGCCCGCGTGCCTGCCCTGGCTCCTTGCCCCTCCCCGCCCGACACCACGTCCTCAGGGTCCCCACCTCTTCCAGGGCAGCCGGCCCTCCGTGCCCAGGCCCTGCACCCACGGCCTTTTCCATCCTGGCCCAGGATCCGAAATGAACCCTGGTGCCCAGCTTAGCGCATTTATTCGTGACGCGCAAGGCAGAATCTCATCTTACTGTCTCGGTTACTCCCTGAAATATTTTCCAGTTCAGCTCAGCGGAAAAGCAGGATGGGGTGAACTGGGGGGGCGGGGGGGCTGCTGCTCGGATTCACTCGGGTACCTCATCACCCCGCCGGCCTCGGGAGCTGTGAGGACCTTGGACGGGACACCGGGAACGGGCCCGCCGAGCACGTGTTTCCTTAAGCGGGCGCTGCAGGCTGGAGGACCCCGGAGGAGGGGGTCTGCAGCACAGGGAGCCGCGATGAAGCCCCCCTTCCGCGGTCGCTGTTCACCGCAGACACCCTCCGAGGCCGAGGCTGGGGAGCGTTGGTTTTCACAGCGACAGCCTGGCGTGACTCCGCGCAGCCTTCTGGCGTCTAAAAATACCCAGCAGGCTCACCAGTCTCCCGGGAACTGTGAAGGGCTGTCAGCACAGAAGTCGCTCTCCGTGCCCTTGGAAAAGGGCACCCCTAAAAGCCTGGGTCCGTCCCACCGACCGCGTTGTCCCCGTGAGTGCCCTGTGCTGTCATTCTTGAAGACCCTCCCCTGGGAAGACCTCCGGCCCCTGCAGCCTGGCTCACAGGAGAACAGGCGGCGGTCTGATGGTCTAGGAGGCTTTCTGTCCAGATGCTGGGAGCGTGGAGGGCCGTTCTCCACCGCGGTCCACCTCCCCGAGCAGCATCCGCCAGCCCGCTATGCACGTGGGGGCTGCAGGGGTCATTGTGGAAACGGGCAAGGACTCCCCCTGTTGGATGGGATTTCTTTAGCCATCTTCTGATGTCACAAGAAAACAGTGGGAAGACGTGTCCTTGTGAATTGTACCTCCGGACCCTTTCTAGCATCCATGGATGTCTCGAGTGACGTCACGCGGGCGCCAGAACACAGTCTTGCACGCATGTTTGCCCGAAGCACCACACACAACTCTGCCTCCTGCTCCCAGGGCGCGCTCGGCACGGCGTCACGGACGCTGCTGGCCCGCGGGGCGCACACCCAGCCTGGAGGCTCACCCAAAGCCCCCTTGTTAAGTGAAGACCGAAAGATCCATCATGGTTACAAAAGCAACGCGTGCTCAGCATGAAAAATGTCAGGAATTTGTAGGAAAACTGCAAGAACACAAGAGAACTGTGGCCCCACCCAGGCGGAGGGAGGATATGTGAATCATTGCTGTAGAGCTTGCTGGATACAGGTGAACACACGCGCGCTTTTTACACACACATGCATGTGTTGTGCACAAGTGCACACACGTACCTACATGCACACACACACACACACACATTTTTAACAGAAACGAGTTGTGCCAATGGGCTGTTAGCGGTTTTCTTCCCTTAATAGCTTGTCGCTGTGAACATCTTGCGTTCCACTCACGCCATGTTTCGTGGGGACCTAACATCCGTTCACGGGGACCAGTGATGGTTTATTTACATACTTATCTCACAGAACGGTGACAGTTCTCCTGTGGCCTAGATGCTCCTTTCCTGACTTTCCTGTAGACAAAATTTCTAGAAGAGGAAACTCGAGGGTCAAAGTACGTGGGTGTTTTTAAAAAGCTGGCCAGCCAAACAGCTCCTTACCTCTAGGAAGCACATTTGCGAAGATTTTAACATTTCTGTTAGTAGGATCATGTTTCAGATCAACGTGGATATTCAGGACAGGGGTGTTCTGTTCTCTTTGTCGAGCTGTTCTTAAATGGAAGGTGCTTTTCACAATGAATGTCACCTTAGAATTAAGCACTGCGAAGTGTGAAGCCCACTCCCAGCAAACAGTTGTCCAGGGGGTGGTCCCTCTGGGGCAGTGGAGGGGGGGCTGTCCCCCCAGACTCCTCTCCCCACCTCTGCCAGTCCACACCAGTTACCGCTTGTTCATCAGGCCGGTCCATTTCCATATTTACAGCTGCCTGCTAACTCATCCCCGTTAACTTCTCTCTTAGAAATTGTAATAATTTTACGATCTGACTCTCCTTCATGTAGAAAAGTATAAAGCCACATTTAGAAAAATTAAATATGATTAACATTGAACTTTATCTTAAAATTAAACTTGAGTTAAATTCCTCCAGAGTTCCCTTTTACGGAAAATAACAGAGTTCTGTCCTCGCACCCAAACATCCTTCCTGCACTCTCGCCGCGTTCCGCATCCTTCAGGGGCGGGTGGCATCGTGGGGCTGGCGTCCTAACTCGCCGTCTGAGAAAGGGGTGCAGATCAGCAAATGCCAGGCCGCGCGGGCAGCCTGGCACGGGGCGCTGATGGACAGACACAAGCTGTACTCACAGCTCAACGCTGCTGGTCCCTGGACAGGGAGTGAGAAGAATCCATTTCACTTGAGCCGAGTGGAAATGACTGGAGGATAAAGGAGTTTAGCAATTGCTTGTTGAAAGTCCGTTGATTGCCACTCCCCTGAACGGCATTTCCTCGGAGCTAACGCGGGCTAAGAAGCCACTTGGTTGCGGTGCGTACGGCGCTATGCTCAAAACCCTGTTTTTAACCAACATTATTCAGTGTGGCTCAGGTCATCGACCAGAAGAACAGACTGGGAAGCCCCTTATCAAGCCCGTGATTTAAGTACCAAGAAAGGTTTGTAGAAACTGAGCTCGGAACCGCCCGCCCTGCAGCTTGGACGGATTTGAGCCACAGCGAAGCTGCTCGGACAGAGACACCCACGTCCGTTCAGACTCAGCTTTACGACGAACTGGAAGGGAGAGAGTGAGGGAGGGGGAAGGTGTCGTGAACGCGAGACCTGCGTTTGCAGGGAGAAGAGTAAAAGCTGGGTGTCGCAGACCCGGGCAGCTCCCCCGCTGCCCACAGCGGCACGGGCGTGTTTCTCTGAGTCTGCAGACTCACCTAGTTAACACCCTCTTCCCACCACGTGAAGTGTAGTGTTCAGAATTGACAGATGGGAGCAAAAATCCCCCCCAAAAAAGATAAGTCACACCCTGGCTAGTGCGCCCCGGTGGATGGAGCCCCGGCCTGCAAACCGAAAGGTCGCTGGTTCGATTCCCGGTCCGGGCACAAGCCCGGCTTGTGGGCCAGGTCCCCATCTGGGGACACGAGGGAGGCAACTGATCTATGTACTGCTCACGCACTGGTGTTTTTCTTACTCTTTTTCTCCCTCCCCTCCCCTTTCTAAGAGTAAGGGAGTAAATCTTAAATAATAACAAGTCACCTCGACTGGTGTGGCTCAGTGGGTTGGGCATCATCTCACCAAGCGAAAGGCTGCCAGTGACCCTCCTGGCCCAGTCAGGACACCCTCCTGGGTTGTGTGATTGATCCCTGGCCTCAGCGGGCACGAGAGGGAACCGGTCGATGTTGATTTTTCCCTCCCTCTCTTTCTCCCTCCCTTCCCCTTACTCTAAAGATAAATATATAAAAGTCTTTTTTTTCAATCCACTAACTGCCACATGGAAAGCAAGAGGTGTCGAGGCACAGTTACTCCTTGTCCTAATGCTCCGTCACCAACCTGTCCCGCAGGGTGTGACGAGGGGACAGGAGCCCGTGTGGCTGGCCCGTCCGGCAGGCAGCTCAGCACCCGCCCGTGGGTGGTGTGGCCTCATCTCCACGCTCTTGTTTTCCAGCGGCGCAGCCCCCCGGGCTGAGCTGTCGCCCCGTGCGGGCCCTTGTGAGCAGCAAACAGGCAGGTCACCTACCTACCGTGCTGCAGACCGAGGTCCTGGGGAACACAGAGGGATGGGCCTGAAATCCTCTGCACTGAGAAGGGGGGATGAGCGGGAATAGTTTTACGAAAGAGCCAACATTTTCACAGAAGCCTGTCTGAGAAAGAAACAGGGCTTAAGGGGAAAATGCCCCGACCTTTGTGGCTGCGGCTGTTGGGGGGAGGCCAGGGACAGGTGCTCCCCGGACACCTGCGGAGCCGAGGCCCCTCAGCACACGTGATGGAGTAACGTGTAACTGGGTCCCTGACGGGCCGCAAGGCCTCCAAGCCCAGAGTCACTAAGGTGTGCGGCTCTGGCCCCTTTCTGGAGCCGGCAGTCGGGTGTCGTGGGGAGGCCATCGGGCTGCCCGATCACACGACAGAGCAGAAGGATGCCCGCCGGCATGTGGGACCCGTTGGGCTCAAACTGCCCCGTGGCTTGGACTTTGCCTTTTGACTGGCATGGTGCAGGCATCTCCGCAGAGCCCGGTGCCTCACTACAGCCTGTAAATGGTGAGGTCGGGGGACCAGAGAGCGGCTGGCAACTGTAGGAGACACGTGCTGGGCGCTTTCCTAACGCGCAGCCGCACTCAGGCGCGTCCACGACGGAGTGGCAGGGGCTGACGGTGCCCTGGGCACTCACGCGCGTCCACGAAGGAGTGGCAGGGTCCGACGGTGGCGTGGAATCCGGTGCTCTGTGACCAGGGCCCCGTTTCCGCCAGACGCCAAACGTCCCTGAGTTCCAGGACGTGCAGATGTAAAGCCAAGCTGAGCCGCCCCCGCCGGATATTAGAGGGAAATTCGCCCTCCAGGACGCCTGTGGGGAGGAACTGGCGTGGAGTGAGGGAGCATCGCTCTGCAGCACCCTCAGGGGTCCAGCCTGCGGCCACCATCTCCTTCCGGAGAAACAGGAAGTCGTGACAAGTCAGGACGTGAACGCTGGAGGGGGTGGAGGACCAGCACCGCAGGAATCGTCCCTTAAAATGGCCACAGTGAAGACAAGACTGAGATGGAAAGTGGGGAGAATCGGGAGAGAAGGGCACCCCCATAAATCCCACCAGTCACGGCCACCCCCGGAGTCCCCAGCCTCTTGCTGTCCTGGGTGGTCCTGGTGAGCCTGTTCTGCTCCGAGTCACGGGCCAGGACGCAGCTGTGGCCACCGACCCCACGCTCCCCGGGCTCCTGTTTTTGCTCTCTCACCTGGACCCCCGACTTTGTTGGCTGTGTTTAAAGTCACCGGGCTAAGTGTCGCTCACGAGCAGACGGAGCTCAGGCCGGTGCACACAGGAGGCAGCAAGCTCTGTGCACCTTGTCCCAGGCCCAGGCAGGAGGAGCAGGGAGGTGACAGGGTGACCTCGGCCACTCTAGACCCTGGGTCAGCCGCCCACGCAGGACTCCCAAGTGACGTGGAGTCGTTTGTGCGGCCAGGAGCCTACTCCCGCGATGACAGCCGATGGGCGCAGAAGGTGCTGGCCCAGGTGCCCTGATTTTTTCAAGATCCCTTTCTTGGCACCTTGCTGCTGGGCGCGGGAGGGACCAGCACCCCCCACGCAGAGCCGGGTCACAGGAGCCATCACAACGCAAGTCCCACGCGCCCCGTGACGCAGCCGTTTCACTTCCAGACCTCCTTCCACGCGTGCACAACGCCTGCGGGGCGGGACTCGACCCACGACAGCTTAGCGCTCGTCCGTGGGGCTGGCTCCGTGCACCGGGGCTTCTGCCAGACGGGAGTGTCGCGCAGGCCACGTGACGCGGAGCTGCTGTTGGCGCTGTCCGTGAAAACACAGGGCGCGGAGCAGTATGTCACGCAACGTTTTACACCCCACTTTCTGGCTGCAAAGAGCACGTGTCTTCCTTCTTGAACGCCTGCACCTCCCGGAAAGAGGCAAACGGGTGACAGGAATGATCTCCGGGGAGCTTTGTAGTTGACCGGGGAGCCAGGAGGGGTGTGTTTCTCATCATGCACTCGACACGTAAACTGGTTTTCAAACCCGCCGCTGCGCGCAGTAGGGCTCAGTAGCGTTGTTAGAGGGCAGGAAAAGTGGCTCATGACCGTTTTAAGTTCGCAGTACCTGTAGCTGCGCTGAAGTAGGGACCCGGCTTAGGTCTCCCCTCTGTACTTGCGTGGACGGGTCGGCCCCGGGAGCGTTCCCCAGGCGCCTCTCTTAGCTGCCGCCCTGTCAAAGGGACGCGGGGTTACAGCCTCTCCCGTGGGCGAGCGCCTTGTCGCCCACGGGCCCCGGTCGGGGGCAGAGGGCCAGAGAGTTTCCTGCTAGGCGGTCCTCCTGGGGGTGGTAGGGTTACAGACTGACACAGCCAGGTCACGTGGGTGCACACGTGCATTCAGTAGCGTAGCCGGTGGTGCCCGAAATGGGGGCGTTCGGGGTTCTTTGAAGAGCACCCACTGAGCGGAAACTAAACCGAGGAACATGGAGGCCCTTCCATGGTAGCAAATCTGAAACGAAACGAATGCGGGGGGTGGAGGTGAGGCTCAGTCCCCAGACCGTGCGGGAATCTAGAAAGCACCGTTCGCCATCCTAGGCGCCAAGGTGGGATGCGAAAAAGGCAAAGGAATTCCACCACTAGGCTCCATGCAGCCTCCGTAAAGCGGTTTGTGTTCAGCCGCCTCGGAGGTGACACGTGCCAGATCTTCCTGGCCCGCTGGCGTGCGAAGCGTGCAAGTTGAAGACGGCATCCGGCCCTGAGAGCCTGTGATTTGAAGAGATGGGAACTTGAAAGAAAATAGCCCAGCTCTGCGCTTTCCCAGACCGCGTTACGCGTCCAGCAGCATTTCCGGTCCCTGGCCCTGGCCTGTCAGAGATGCTTTGTGTTTTGCATAGGGGAGCTGGTCCCCCAGGGGAGCCTTACTGCTTTGGTACCTTGTACTTAGTGCAGAGGCCGCGTCTTAAAGTCAGCACTGCCATCTCCTGGACAGCCACCGCCTTAAAGAAGCATTTGCCTGTCTTCCCAGCCAGGGACAGGTGTGTGTGCAGAGGGCTTTTGATGTTTCCCCGAAGGTACTAAGGGTCCTGAGGTGGCATTTGATTCTCCCCTGTTCTTTCAGCGCAGAACTTCAGAGCCGTGGAAGAAAAACAAAAGCCACATCATGAAATGTTTCTGTAATAGATGCCATCCTGACAGAAGACAGGCACACAGAAGTTCAGGCTTTCAGAGAGAGATCATTCCATTTTAAGGCGCCACCCCGGATTTCGAGGGTCACGACCTGTAGGTACCGACTGGCTTTCAGCTTTATTGATCGGCCGCTGCTGGCATGTGCTGGTGGCATCGGAAGCAGTTTGTTCAATTCCTTTTCATGTTTCCAAAGAGAATATGTGCGTGCACCTCCTTTTGAATGTCTCCATTACCATCATATGGGAAATCAAACTCAAGCATCCAACGACTTCTCTACTGACACCACATTGAATGATAAACATGGTGGGCAATTCACAGATGCTTGGCAGTCCCAGGCTGTGGGAGGGGACTGGGGTGACAAGGCCCCTGCACATACAGGGCACAGTGAGGCCAGCCCCTCTTTCTCTGCCACAGTTCTGGGGTTCCCCTTTCACATAGCAGCAGTTATTACCAGAACACTGGGAAGTGCTTTAATTACCATCTCCTTAATTTTCTAGAGAATTCGGTTGTTTATAAAAATCATAATTCTATTAAAAAACATTTATTGTGTTTACTATATGCCAGAAACTGTGAAATATCTATTATCATATGATTTCTTTACATATACAAGAAAGAAGGAAAGAAAGAAAAGAAATCTAAAGGAAAGCGATGTTAGCATCACACGAACAGTAAAGGAAAATAAAAAAGGCCTCTGACCCACAATTCTCTGATGTCAAGTCTTCTAAACACTAAACTACATCGATCGTATAAAATTAAAGTATCTACTGTGTGACTTGGTGTATTAAATATGCTATTGTCTTAGGTGTTGTCCAGGTCAAGGACCTGACTTATCCTAAAAGTAAACATCCAACACATGTTCATTGCAAGGCAAAAATGTGACTAGAATGATAGGAACAGTTTGGCTAGTCTTTATTAGAAAAAAAGTCAACCTATTGAATTTATCCTTTAGTAAATATTGTTTCAAAATTACATGCTTCCCTCTGGGCACCTAGGATGAGCCAAGGACCACAGATGAGTGGGAAGTTGGCACTGACCCTCCAGGTAGCTAACCTGAAGGGAAAGCGTGCATTGTTTCCATGGTCATTGTCACATGAAGGGAAGAGGCCACCCTGCAGGGAGTGATGAACCACTGGTGTTGAATTCTCAGAGCAAGTGCCCTGTGGGTACCTAGAATTTAAAACAAAAACAAAATTTGAACAACCATTTTGCAAGTCACATAGAAAATTCAGATAGTCAAGTTTGGGGTCTTTTTAGATTTTATTTATTACTTTTAGAGAGAGGGGAAAGGATAGAGGATGAGAGGGAGAGAGACATCAGTGTATGGTTGCCTTTCACCTGCCTCCAGCTACGGACGTGGCTGGAGACCTGGCTCGCAACCTGGTTATGTGCCCTCGCTGGGAATTGAACCAGTGATCTTTGGGTTCACAGGCTGGCGCCTTATCCTCTGTGCCACCAGCCAGGGCAAATAGTTGGTTTTTACATTAGTCCTTTTCCAAAGAATACCAGACCTATCAAAAATAAACTGACCTGCTGACATTTTTCTGTAGGAGCTGAGGGTTCCAGAAGAGGCTGAGCCAGTTGGAAATGATATGGATATGGATAAGGATTAGGATATGGATATAGATATAGATGATAGATATGGATGGTATAGATAGGTATAGGTGTATAATATAGATGATACAGATACGGCTAAAGCTATAGTTATACTCAACTGTCACCACAGATCCGTAGATGTGTACCGATGGGTCAGCACCTCTGTCACTGGATCTGTATCAGAGCACCTGTAGAGAAAGGGGTTGATTGCAAGGAACTGGCTTATGTGGCCGGGATGGCTGGGCAAGTCCTAAATCCACAGGAAGGGTGGCTGGAAGTCTCGGGAGCAGCTGGGAGGTGTTGCCCCTTGGGGAAGCCTCAGTTGTTCCTAAAACCTTTCCACTGATGGGAGCAGGCCCGTGCAGATGACATGGAATTACCCCTCTTCCTCACAGTAAGCTGATTGGAGACCTGGTAGACTGCAAAATCCCTTCCCAGAGGCTTGCGTTAGCATCTGATTAAATAACTAAGGACTAAGGGCCTAGCCCAGTGGACACGCAAAACCAACTTCCCAGGTGCTGAGATAACAGTTTCTATCTATCGCTTTCAAATCCATTCTAATAGTAGGGTAGGGCTCAGAGAACCCATAGAATAAGTTCGTGTCTTTATAATTCTCGAAAGGCTTTAAAAAAAAAATTTTTTTTTAAGTAAAGAAGTGGGCGGGTAGCCTGCCTGAGATCTATCTCAAGAGAAACTGCTCCGTGAAAAGCTCACTATTGAAACCTGCGGTGTCTTCTCCAGCGGCGAGGACTTGCTCCTGCGACACCTACAGTGTCAGGCAGCTCGAGGCCACCACAAGGCAGAGCGTGTGTCCCGCCACGTTGCTGGCTTCTCCACTATCGGTGAACACGAGACCGTGGCCCAGGCGAGAAGTGCGCCAGTTGGCAGAGTGACACGGAAGTATTGGAGCTGATCCGCTTCTCCTCAAGGACATTTTCTAGGGACACTTGTGCGTCTGGCGGTGTTTACAGACCAGCCTGGCATTTGGGATCTGCACAAACCAGAGTTCCCGACCTCCCAAGATCGCCACGCGCTCCGCAGCTCATGGTGCTTTGAGGCCAAAAGAAACAAAGCAACGCCTCAAGAGTTTTGATGAAAATTACTTTGGTCCCAAGAGCATAAGAATGAATGTCTTAATAACTTAATAAGAGTCATTGGGGGAAAAACAGTTCACATAAATTGAAAAAATGTAGGTCTATATATTTATTTCATGCTTAAATTACTACATCTCCTGTTCCAAAAATAGATGTTCACAGGGTGGGTGTCCCCTGGTGCGTCATTCTTGTTGCTTTAGTCGCTGTAACCTCCAGCTTCACTCAGGGTCTGAGTATCACTGCGCGCTCCTCAAAAACGCAGCATGTCCCACCGCACCTGGGGAGCTTGTCACCGGGCACCCCGGGGTGCCCTGGTGCACAGTCTGGGAACCACAGGCCTGAGGGTCTGCACAGGCCACTGCTGAGGATCACCCGGTTGCCTGGGTAATGCAGTTAGGGACCTGCCCATTTTCAAGATCTGATGAGACTTCCTAGCGCGTCCTCCTCTTCCGCGGGACAGACTAGCGTTGAGTGAAGGAATCTGCTCAAGTCAAGGGACCCTCCCCAAGTAGCAAGTGCACCGTGCGTCCGTGTTAAACCGTCACACCTGTTTCTGCAGCTCTTGCTTATCTTTTGCGATATCGAAGTAGTGGGGGGCGGGGGGTAGCTTTGATGGGCTCTTTCTTTTCTGTCTTGTTTTGTTTTGTTTTTTAATCATCCGTTCTCTGTAGTACCCATGTGAAAGGGGTTTATTCTGACAAATGGATCAACCTCTGGGCTGGTCCTCGACCATGAGACTGATGGTACATGTCACCCATTGGCTAATAGGATGTGGCATGTTTTCCCAGCTGTGCCACCAGAACAGGCCTGTCCCCCTGGGAGGCAGTGGAGTGAAACCCAGAGTGAGTCCGCCCGGTGACTAAACAAGGCAGCCTTACATGTAACCTATGTAATAGACTATTATTCTGCTATGAAAAGGAATGAGATTTTGCCATTTATAATGTCTGGATGTCCCTTAAGGGCATTATGCTCAGTGAAGCAAATCAGAATACCATACGACCTTACTTATATATGGAATCTGAAAACAAACAAAAACCAAGCTCATAGATACAGAAAACATATTGGTAGTTGCCAGAGATAGAGGGTGGAGAGTCAGGGGAAAGGTACACACTTACAATTGTAAAATACGTAAGTCATGAGGATGTCATGTACAGCATGGTGACTATAGTAGTTACTAATTCTGCGTGGCGTATTTGCTGTTAGTTAATACAGTGGATCTTAAAAGTTCTCATCATAAGAAAGAAATCCATAACTACATATGGTGACATTGTAATGATTATTTTCCAATATACGAGGTCTGTCCAGAAAGTATCGGCTGAGCAAACTGTTTTCACTATATTGACATTGGCTCAACCCTTTCAGGACAGACCTTGTATACAAATATTGAATTACTGCGTTGCACACCTGAAACGCAGGTGCGTTGCACATCAACTCTGCACCAATACAAAATAAAGTTTTCTATCTTGAGCAGATAAAAGGAATTCAACATTTGAACTTGTGAGGGACACAACTAAGCCCAAAAGAGCCCATTTCTTCCCCAAACAGGCTTTTACGACAAAACTCAGTCCATTCACATGACTCTTATCAACCCTCTACACACATTAGACAAATATGACGTCCCCACCTGACATCCCCGTGTTCTCTCTGCAGCTTGTCTTCTGCCGGGACTGCAGGGAAGCGGCCCACACAGGGGACTGCCGGGCGCTGGTGGCCGCAGGATCCGAGACTCAGGTAAGGCGCCCTTCCTTCCCCAGGGTCGGGGTGCCGGTGGGAGGGGCGAGCTTTCCCCTGGAGGTCGTGCAGGGTTCCAGCCTGACGGGTCACAGCAGTTACGGGGCAGACCGTGGCTTCCCCCACGGGGTACAGCTGCAGACTCCCCAAGGCTGCCTGGAGTGCGTAGGTCCTTCCAGGGTTGAGCAACCTGATCACGTGTCCCCGCCAGCGCGTGGAATCGGGCTGAGCCACGTTGCAGTACCAGGAGGGGTCTGGAGAGGGGATTTGATACAACTGAACAACCTCCCAATGGGAGGAATCAGCACAAACCCCCTATTTGCGTTTTCCAAAAGCGTCTTGGCTTGGGCTCTTCAGTGACAATTATCTGCGGGACTGAAATGATAGGCACGTGCGATGCCTTACGGTGGTGCAGAGGCATCGTTGCGGTTTAGCTACATCATGACCTATGCGGGATTACATTCCAGCCTTGATTAGGTAAAGAATGTTGATGCAGAGTCGCCCTCTCCAACGTGCTGCATTTCGGGCCTGGGGAATGCAGATACATTTTCTCGCATTTATTAATTATGATCAACCAAACCTCAGGGGGAAGGGATAAACCTGCCGCGGAGTTGATGAATCTGCTCGTTAGGCGGCTCCTGATGGAGATGTTAACAAGGGCTTAAGCACCACATCCAACCAGATAGATCCTTTAGTCACTTTATTGACAGGAACCCCATGAATCAACATAGACATTCCAGAATAATTTAATTTTACAGTAGAGGAGTTTTAAATATCCGAGTGCTGTAAAGTCAGGGCACTAAAAAGCATATCCCTACCCTGGCTGGTGTGACTCAGTGGACTGAGCACCGGCCTGCGAACCCAAAGGTCGCTGGTTCGATTCCCAGCCAGGGCACATAACCAGGTTGCCAGCCAGGTCTCCAGCCAGGTCCGTAGCTGGAGGCAGGTGAAAGGCAACCCTACATGGATGCTTCTCTCCCTTTCTTCCTCCTTCCCTTCCCCTCTAAAAATAATGAATAAAACCTTAAAAAAAAAAAAAAAAAAAAAAAAAAGCACATCCCTGTTAGGTATCTGTGGATATATTTACCAGTATTAACATCACTAAGGAAACACAATGAGCTCCTACAATGCTGGCCATGAGCATGTGGTACCAGTTCGGGCCGAGGCAGCCTGAGCTCTTGCTGCTGATTCTGGTTCAGCCCAAGAGCAGGCAAATGCAAGCTCAGGAGGCGCTGATGTCAGGGTCATAACGACCTTGATCCACAGCCCAGCCCCCTGATCACCACAGCCCAGAGGGCACAGCCTGAAGGTCGGAGAAATACAGTTGGTCTTGCAACTTACATTCATCTGTTTTTATGATCCCAAAGATGGACACCGGCTTCCCAGAAGTGATAGCCCAACATTTATTCATGTTAAAACAGGAGCTAGAAGGTCAAGAAGAGTGTTGCTCACCATAAAGCTACCCACCCAGTAATCACCCTTACTCTCCTTTCAAGAGCAGCCAGCCAACCTGGGCATTACAGGTTGAGGTAGTCCACTTGTTTTTAAAGTCACTCAAGCCTTAATGTTCAAATCTGGAAGATGGGAGAAAGGGCTGCAGACACCAAGGCACCGGTGTCTGCTGACACCACGGACACGCAGACATTACATCAAGTGTTTCTACAGGCCACTTCTGCTGGGAAAAAGTGCAGACAAGTCTGTTTCCTTCTGGAGGCTCCCAGGACATAAATGATGACAGTGACATGCTAGCCAAATGCAGAGGGTTCGTGGCTTTGCATAGTGACTCCCTGGAGAGGTCCGGGCCGGTGGGTCCGCTTGTGGAGAACGTGACATAAGGGTGATAAAGGACCTCCCGGCAGAGGGCACCGCAGGGGTGAAGGGACAGGGGAAAGAGCCTCTCCAGCTGGACTGCCCTGTCCATCCCTGCGGCCCAGGCCCAGGACGGCCTCGGGTACCCACCCATTTAGTCAACGTTTGCTGAGAGATGGCCGCATCTGGAAAAAAGAGAAAGACATTCTTTCATTCACTCAAGAAATACCTACTAAACTTCCCTAGTAGCTTAGGTTCGCCGTAGGCTCCTGCTAGAGGCTCGGGCCCCACGAGGTTTAGATTACTTTAGGGGATGCCACATGGTCGCGCAACCAGTCAACGTGGTGAGAACCCGGGGGAGGAACAGGTAATGCAGGAGAGGGTTAACCCAGGGAGAACTGGAAAAGAACCCGCCCTGCAGCGAGAGTCCCTGATACAGGCCTCTTCCTGCCTCCGGCTCCGGCCCCAGGCCAGCCTCAAAGCCCGGGTACCTGAGTCTGGCAGGCTGGCGTGGCTGAGCTGTGCCTGGAGGGACAAGAGGATGAGGTGTGCCAGGGGACAACGCCCTGCTGGCTGAGCCAGAAGGGTGGCCCCCAGACCGGAGGTATGACCATGAGCTGTCTGGTGTTGCCAGAAAGGGGTCCAGAGCAGGAAGGCCGTGGGCGCTCTGGCCTGTGACCTCTCGCCCAGCCTCCAATCTGGCGAAAGTCGCCGTGAGCCACACCCACCTGAACCCCAGCCCCAAGGAACCCCGGGACGCAGCCCCTGGCGTCCAGCCTTCCAGGGGCAGCGATGAGGAAAAAGATGACAGAATAACCAGTATATTCTTAGACTTGCCAAGTCTCCAAGCTGCCCCTGTGTCCACCACAGCTACGCCTGGGCGTGAACGGAGCCAGCCCATCCTGAAAGGCCCAGCGGCCATCTGGGCAGAGAAGGAAGCCAGCCTACCTTCCTTCTCCCCATCCCTCTCAAGCGGCAGTGGCCCCAGGCAAAGGCCTTTGAAAGGAAGGCACCTGACACAATGAAAATCTAGTTGCACCCCGCCCCCCCGAAACGGAAGGCTTCCGGTGCTCCTTGAGTTTGAATTTCTCATACTAACCAAGTACCCTCCTTAGCCCCCCTCCCATTTCCTTTCAAGGCAAGTCACTTCCAAGGTTTTTCCCTCCCATTGGTGACCATTGTCCCCGCTAACGCTGAGGGGTGGGTCCTGCTCTTCCACACCCTGCTGTCCGGCCAGGCCAGCCCACGTCTGCTGGTGGCAGTCAGGCCTTCCCCAAGCCTTGGGCTCCTTGACTCCCAATGTAAAATGCGTTGTTTTTTTAACAATGCAAATTTTAGAAAAAAACAAACTAAAAACCTGGTTTTCCGATATTGCAAAGCCCTTCCACTGAACATGCCGGGCGTTGCAAACCAGTGTCCCGAGATCAGTGCTTCTCCCCGTCTGTGCCGGGCTGTTCTCTCCTCGTGTCCCAGGTCCTTCCACGCTCTCCCTCCGGTTTCTAATAAGCGGACACTTGCCCTTGCAAACCACGTCAATCGGTCCACTGTGCCAGGAGTTCTACGGAGCTGAGGTTACGACCCTATTCCACAGGGTGGCAAACTGAGGCTTCCAGCTGTCAGCAGCGCTGCCCAAGGCCTCAGGGGAAGTAATTCTTAGTGGCTCTGCCTGATCCAAGTAGTACGGGAACTGCTCCCTCTCGTTAATCAGGCTACCGCGCCCAAGGGGACGTGCCCCTGTCCCTGCCCAGCTCCTTCACACCCCCTCCTGCAGGCAGCCGTCTGCCCACCCCACCGCCTTCCCTACAACTGTGTACACCGCTGTTCCGGAGTCGTCATACTAAAGCGTTTCCACGTCTACACTGAAATGGTGAGCTCTGTTGAACTTTACAACCCGCGTGCCAGGCAGGTGCTCCCGAAATGTTAGCCGCGTGAACGCCAGCTCCCATCTTCGCCTCCGTCCTCTCCGTGAAGCCCGGAGGGCGTTCTGCAGCGGGAGACCCGGTGGACGACGACACGGGGGGCCCCTCGGCCCCTCCCCGCCTCCCACAGACGTGCTGCATGTGCAGCCGCACACACAGAGCCTCTGAAAAAATCCGGAAACTAGCCGAGTGACTTCAGTACACCTTCAGCTAGTGGCTGAGGTGGCCCCGGGGAGCTGTCCTGCTCGGAGTGTGCGGGCTCCGCGCTGGCCTCGAGGTTGCAGGCGCGGGTCGTTGGGTGTGGCGGTTCCCGCGCCGGCCGCCGGGGGGCAGTGCGACCCACGCCGCGGCGAAGAAGGAAGTTGGGGCGGAGCAGCGTTTTATAAGTTGTAAGCGCCACGCGACGGTGAAACTTGGGGGCTTGCCGGTTTTTAAGGCTGAATGCTGAAAATGTCAGGCGTTACAGGCCGGGAAACGGAAGGGCAGCACTGAAAGCTAGATGAGCGCGCGCGCCCACGCGCCCACACACACACTCACACACACACACACACACACACACACACACACACAGCATCTGGAGGCAGACCCTCACCCCGCAGACGCAGGCGACCCCGGTCTCTGCCGGAACCCTCCCTGACCTTCCCACCGGCCCAGCACGGATGCCCCCATCCCCCTACCCGCAGCACCTCCCTGGGCCCCCGCCCCCAGCTTCTCCCCAGCCTGGGGGCGGGGGGCGCACCTCAGCCCGAGTCCTCGCCCAGAGCCACTATTGGGCCCGGTCCCCTGACCTCTCTTACCTCCGTCCTGCTCCCAGCACCTTGCAGAGTGACCCACCGTCCTCCCGCCCAGGGCAGGCCCCCAGGGTTCCTGAATCCCAGCGGTTGTAGAAACCCGGCCAATTTGCTCAAAAAGGGCTAAATGTAAATTCTTCGGCACCTGAATTTGCAAGTCATTGTCCTGGGTGCCCCGCTCAGACACAAGCTGTTAGACAACTTGCTATTGCACCCCCTGCACATGGAGCATTCACACATCGCTAACCACACACACACAGTATACACTGCACACACAGTATACACTGCACGTACATCACACTGTGCACACCCAGTATACACTGTACATACATCACACGCTGCACACACAGTATACACGGCACACAGCACATACAGTATAGACTGTACACACCACACTCACACAGTATACACTGCACCCGCTGCACACACCGCACACTGCACACAAGGTATACACTGCACACACCAAATACACACAGTATACACTGCATACACAGTATACACTGCACACACAGCACTTAGAGTACACACCGCACATACAGTATACACTGCACGTGCAGCACACAGTATACATTGCACACACCGCGCACACAGTATACATTGCACATACTGCACACACCGAATGCACACCTCACACAGTATGCACAGCACACACTGCAGACAGTATACACGGAACACACAGTATACATGGCACACACCGCACACACAGTATACACTGCACACACAGCACACACACAGAATACACACCGCACACACACTCTGGACTGTTGCCCCCCACACACACGTTGGGTCGGGGCTGCAGGTCTCCGTTTGCTCTCAGCAGAGGGAGGGGAACCGTCGGCCGGGCGCCTCTGCTCCACCAGATGGCGCTCCCCCCTTAAGGGAAATCCTGTATTTTGCAAGAAATGGTCGTCCAAAGTGAAATGGCGGGGGCAGTGTTGGCCGCTCTTGGGGGACCACAGGAGGATGGAAGGGCTGTTTGCGGGGAGCAGCCCGTCTGAGCCCAGCGGAGCGGCGTCCCGGCCGCAGGCACCGCTTCCCGAGTCCCGCCTGAAGCGGGGCGGCGGCACACGGTCCCCGCGGGCGGGCGGGCGGCGGGCGCGCGTCCGGCCAGCAGCCGCCCAGCGCAGGCCGGGGGCGGGGAGCCGCGTCTCCACTGCTTCCCGGGACAGGCAGGCGGCGGCTCAAGGTCACAGACCTGGTCGGGAGGGTGCGGTTGGCAGCGCTGCGGGGGTTCCCTTGTGGTGTCCACCTGGGGGCTGTGTGGCTCCCCTGCCTTGGCAAACGCCAGTGCGGGGGTCGCCGCAAAGGAGCCCGGAGGAGGCGGTCAACGTCCGCCTGGGTCGGCTTTGAGTAAAGATGACTCCTAATGGGGCGGGGTGGGGGGCTCCCGCCAGACGGAGGGGTCCCAGGGAGGGAGGAATCCTGCCTGCAGACGAACTGGAACCGGCCTGAGTGCCCAGCCGGCCGGGCCCCTGGCAGAGCCTGAGCTGGCCAGTTCCAGGGTCCCTGCTGTAAACCCGCAGTGCTGCACCTGCCGCTGAAAGCTGTCAGCTCTCTCTGCAGTCATCACTGGGGGAAGCACCTCACTCTCCAAGCCCTGTTCTCCTCGGCTGTGCTGAGATTGGGAAATGAAAGGATTTAGTGAAACCCTGCACGTGCCACGCCCAGCCGGGGCCCGGCATTCGCAGTGCGAGCAGAACAAGGTGGCAACTTCCTCATGCGCCCTCATTGCCACACGCGCCTCCCGCAGGATGCCACCGGGCTAGGGGCTGGACAGCCTGTGCTGGGACACACACACACACACACGTGTGTTCTGCCTGTATGGACAGGCGTGCAGTGTACACAGGTGTCCTGCAAGCAGGGCTTCTCCAGGGGCCACCCCCATGAATACTGCCCAGAAACATGTTAAATCACCAATACCTGCCCCCCACCCCAAACCTGCTGGTTCGGGGGGTGGGGGGTGGGGAGGGGGATCCGCAGCCATTTGTGTTGGGACAGCCCTCCAGGTGGTTCTAACACCAGCAGGAAGCCACTGTCCTGCCCCCAGCAGCCTCCCACGGCAGGTGCTCCTTGTTTGGTGTTTGTTTTCCCCTCTGCGAGCCGTGCACCCAGCCCGTGTGTCCAGCGAATGGGGCTCTGAGCGGCTCCAGTGAAGACAAGGGCCTGCTTTGTAAAGGTCGCTTTCCACAAGCGGAAGCTTGTTCCCTGTTCTGGCCTCCTCCTCACACCAGTGATGCTCCCCAGCTCAAAGCCCTGTCCCCGTCGATCAGGCGTTCCGGGCGTCCAGGGCCTACCGCGCTTGCCTGTGTTTCGTGCGGGGAAGAGTTGAGTCGTGAGCCGGCGGTGAGTTGAAAGTGAGTCTGTTAGCGAAGCCGTGGGGCGGGGCGGCCACTGCACAGACACAGCAGCGGACTCTCCCGACACGGGAAGGGAGACCCCAAACCCCCAAGAGGTTGAGCCTGTGCATCTGTCATTCCTAAGGAATATGACTGCTGTAGGGAAATAGAGAGTAGGTTAACTTCCATCTTTACAAGGTGTATTTTGTGCTCTGTCCTCCTGTTTGTGGTGCGTGTAAGCGACAGGTATGGGTGAGTAGCTGCCCATCAGTCTTTGCAGGGATTCCCTCTGTCCAGAGGTTCCTGGTGGTCTGCTTGTATCCCGTCAGCCAGGCTCCCTGTCATGCAGCCCGGAGCAGGCCCCTGACTTAGTTTTGTTGACTCTAGTTCATTCCTATGGTTCTCGTGCCCCCCTCCTGTTAATTTTAGTAACCACTGACCTAAGCAAGCCATGACCCGGGCAGAGATCTCTGCTATTGGAAGTACAGGGTAGCTTATCTTCCTTCCCTGCTCAAGGACAGATGGTCCCAACTCATCAGTTGGTGATAATAGCGGAACATGAAGCACTTTCAAACTCCCCGCAAGTGGCATGTATTCATAATCTTGCTTCTTGATACATATGTGGCTCCCTGAACCTCAGAAAAAGCACATGGACATCCTTTCCTTTCCTTTCCCCTCTCTGAAGCGGTTAAGAAAATCTAATCCAACAGCGGCAGTCAGTATGCATGGCACTGATAACAGAGACTGTGTTCACATCCTCAAAAACGTTCTTCCGAATTACACTCAGACTCATGGCCTGGGAAGCGTGGAACTTAGTAGACAGAGTGCGGCCCAGCAGCCGACCCAGGCCTGGGCAAGAAGCTCCATACCATCCCGGCACTTGGAAGGTTTTTCCTCTGTCCCTCTAGATAGTCAGAGTTCCAGGAATGTGAGAATAACAAAGCAGGTTTGGGTTGACACCCTTACGTCCTCGGGAAGGCGTTGGGACTCACCAGCAGGGGCGGGCTGCTCACAGGCCGTGGCTGGGACTCGCCCACCCCTTGGCTCTGCGGTGACCCCACAGTAGGGGTCGAGGCATCCGCCATGGGCAGCGAGTGAGTGTGACCTGGGCATGCAGTTTGGACAGAAAAGGCAACGCCTCAAAGTTGGGATTCGCCTGAAGACGTTGACATCTAAATTACGTGTTTCCAGGGCTTAACGGCCATGTGATTTTTGGAAAACGGGTTTAAATTGACTTTGGGGATTAGGATACGCTTGTTCGATCACTGGCTAACCGGATGTCACGAATACCTCTCTCATCAAAGGAAGGATAGATAACGTGGATGTGATGGCCTCCCTAGTAACTTACATGGATGTCAACAACGTCTCCTAGGCACACGTGTGAGACCCTCTTTGGGGCCACTTAAGCTTACCTGTATTTATTTTTTAAGATTTTATTCATTATTTTTAGAGAGGAGGACAGGGAGGGAGGAAGAAAGGGAGAGAAACATCTGGCTGGAGACCTGGCTTGCATCCTGGTTATGTGCCCTGGCCGGGAATCGAACCAGCAACCCCTGGGTTCGCAGGCCGGCGCCTTATCCACCGTGCCACCAGCCAGGGCCACCTGTATTTATTAAAGGAGATGAGATGTAAGATCAAGCCAGGCCTCCAGCAGTCTCTTCTGTTTATACCAACTCCCACAGCCTGTCTCATTAGAAACGTGATGACAGTGATGGTAATGATGACAAAATGACACTGCCTGTGAGCATAGAAATCCAACCTTAGCTTCCGGGGTTCGCCAGGCTTCCACTGAGCTCCTGGCACACTCACCTCGCTCACTTGCAGGTCACAGCCCTTCTCGTGCACGGCAGGTGCTGTGGAACATGTTTACCACATGTACATATGAGCTAGAGACCGAGCCCGGGTGGCCACCACGGCAACACACCTGACGTGGTCCTGAGACGCAGATTTACGTGAGCGCACACAGGCTCAGTCCCTGGATCAGCCGGAAACCGGCCAAAGGCCCAGGGAGCTGGGCCATGAACATTGGAGAATCAGAATTGCCCCGTCACGTACCAGGAAGGCAGGCGGGAGCGCCGCTTCTGAGTCCTACACGGACCTGCTTCACGTTCTGTGGGGCAACAGCATCGGGACCTTGAGGCGGGTAGCCAGTTCCCTCCCCCCGGAGAGATTCCGAGACCGTCAGGCAGGCCAGCGGGAAACACAGTGTGCGCACAGGAATCCGCGGCTGCGAACACTGCTGCCCACGATGAGCACCAGTTGCCCTGTTTCTTAGGTTCCCGCCCCACGCTCTCCCTCCTTCCCTCCGCTGGGTGAACATGGGCCTCGGCGAGGCGTGTCCTTAGCACGTGTGCCCCATGGGTGCTCCAGCGAGTACCTCCACGGCACCACTGCCTGGCCTCCCACCCCCACCCCCACCCCGGTTTGTTCCCACCAAAGAGCCGTGGCTTCTTCCGCCCACACAGCCCTTCACAAGCCCATCCTGACTCGCACGTAGCTTGCCGTGTGCTGTGCTGCTGAGAGCAGCGCTTTGAAATTGGGTTCTAATAGGGGAAATGATTTGTTTCCCTGATCTGCGGGCCCCAGGACACAAGGTGAACCCCAGCTACGGAGTCACAAGCCCTTGGGCCTTGGACAGAACGGCTGGGACAGACGTGGGTGAGAGGGCGCCTTGCGTCATCGAGGGTTAGCGCCACTCGCGACCTGAGCACATGGAAGGTGCGCGTTGAAGCTGCAGACCAGCTGACTGAACGTCTCGGTGCCTCGCCTTCTCACCCCGTGTTCCTGCCATTGTCCCGAGCAAGGGAGTCCTGGGGGACCTGTGGTGCTTCTTGGCTGTTAACCTGACCACTTTATTCTAGCAGCATATTCACTAACCGTGACACCCTCTGCATCACAGAGGACAGTCCTGTGTGGGTGGGGCAGCTGATTGATGGACAGAAACTGGTTCCAACCCTCTGTATCACAGAGGACAGTCCTGTGTGGGTGGGGCAGCTGATTGATGGACAGAAACTGGTTCCACCGCCAGGGACCTCCACCAGGGATGCCCCCAGCCCTCCCCACCCCAGTTCACAAGGCCCTACTCCAGATGACTGTCAGATCAGCACCCCTGTCAGGTGCCATTCATTCACTCCACTGAAATGCACGGGGGCCACCAGGTGCCTGGCACTGAAGACAGAGGGACACACACATGCCCCTGGTCTGGGATGGGCTTCCCCTCTATTGGAAATGACAAGAACAAAGTCACTATTCCTATAGAACCATTCACTGCTGCGGCTCAGGTACAAACACAGTCAATTACCCAGTAATATTTCTTCGTCCAGAGCCTGCAAACCCGGGCCTCTCGCAGCATTTACAACATGACGAGGAGGGGATAAAACGGGGTTCAGCACGGAGGGGACTGGCTGCACTTAGAAGTCTGCGTCCTGCATGGCCCTGCCCTGTGCCCTGGTCCTGCAGGATGCCCAGGACCACGGTTTCCTCCAGCTGCCACTCAGCACGTGGAGAACCTGCCAACAGGGGTGGCAGGGGTGGTGCAGAGCCTGGCGCTCGGAGCACAAGACTCCGGGCTGGAGCCTGGGTGGGGCCACCCCTGGGTGGGGCTCCCAGCCTCCAGTGGTCCGAGCACTTGCGTGTGATCAGCACCAAGACTGCCACGCGTGAAGTGCGCATCCTCGCACCTGGCACTTGACCATCTACCACTCAGAGGCCTCGTTTGTAAAATAAGCTCACCTGTGCCCCACTGATTCCTCCAAGTCATAGGGAGGGTCACCTGAAACCATGGAAATCCAGGCGTGAAGAAGAACGCGCTATAAATGCGGAAGGTCCGATCCGCATCGTTGGTAACTTCTGAGTATTAGAGCATTTCATGGTGCTTGGTTTTGTTCCCTCGTGTACGTTTCAAGTTATTTTCAGGGATTTCCTAACCTAAAAACAGCTCTGGGACACCCCGCATCCTGTTCCCGCTCCTGCCCCTTCTGTGACAACGCCTGGAGCTTCCCATTTTCCAGGTGCAAGAATAAAGGGTGCCCGCGTGTGGAGGGACATCTAAAAGCAAAGGCTCGGAGTGCACAGGCTGCCCTGCTTCCCAGCTTTGGGAAGCGTTGAACCCTGCTCATCCCCGGGGGAAACGAAAAGCGAGTGTAGCCAGCTGCTGAAGCACCGACCAGAGGTGTCTCAGCGCCCGTATCTCCTGGCCTGCGCGTCGGGCACGCGTGAGGTGACACGCCCATTACAGGTTTCCAAAAGAGCAAAAGAGAGGACGTCACGCTGCAGACGGGGCAGCCCCTGCTTCGCTGGCGGGCTCAGGTCACCTGCCAGGGCCCACCTTCCGGGCCTGCCCGGCCCCCCCACCTGGCAGTGAGTTTACGTTTGAGCTTCTTGCTGGCAGGCACGTCCATCCCTAAGCATCGCGGGTGCCACACGCCACCCGGGCTCGGAGGAGCGACTCCAGCGGCAGCGCCTCTGTTCCCGCAGGTCTACAGAGTGGATGAGAAGGCTGCGGAGCGAGCGAGGTGGGACGAGGCCTCCAGGGACACCATCGGGAGGACCACCAAGCCCTGCCCGCGCTGCCAGGTGCCGGTGGAGAAAAATGGTGAGTCTGGGGTCCAGCCCAGGAGGGGCCCGCGTGGCTCCCAGCGCCTCCCGCCGGGGGTCTTGCCCTCCCACACCGCAGGTCCTCACCTGTCTGATCGCCATCCTTGTTACTTGTTGTTAATAAGACCGGATGGGTTGTCTGACAACCAAACGAAGGAAAAATGATGCTGGGGGCACTTCCCAGTCTACCAGTCCCTAGAGTGTGCTCCCCAGGTGCTCGCGGGGGGTGGGGGTGTCCCCGTGCCAAACACACGTGCCTGCGGTTTCCCCTGTGTCTCCCTCCTGGGCGATGACACGAAACCGACCCACATGCGTTGAGCGCTTACCGTAGGCCTGTGCCACGTTCTTCCCAAGTATCGTCGGAGCATTTGACCCAGAAATCACACCAGGAGGCGACTGTCACCCCCAGACACACACACACACACACACACACACATATACACACCAGCAGGTGAAAGCATTTCAGAGTTCCTTTTATAAAGAAATCCTTTTGATTTCGTTCACTGGTTAGTTTCCTTTCTTCCTTTTGCCATAAAATCCTCATTTTAGCTATCACAGCACCTCCTACCCCTTCCAGTGCCGGGACACGCTTTAAGCCTTGTGTGCCACTGGCCACTGGGTGCTGCGGGCCACTGGGTGCCGCTGGCCACTCTGCACTGCGGGCCACTGCGTGCGGGCAGTGCTGGGACTCTGCTCCTTCCTGCAAACATCCTGTACAGCCGGGCGTCTCTGAATAGGGCCTTTTGCTCACCTCCTACCAAGTGCTGTCTAAACTGGCGGAACATGAAGTGCCAAGTTGGAGACACCTGTAGGTTCAGTGACCCTCATGGTAGTCAGTCATTTAGGAGCCGGTGTCCGAGCCTGCAGACACCGTGTTGGCACGGTTCTCCCCAGTGATGTTCTAGACTGGGAGCAGCAGCTCACACGGCAGCCGGGTGCCCCCCCTTCCGCCTGCGACCACATTCCCCCCTCCTACGTGCTGGGGCCACCATGGCTGCAGGAGACTGGGGAGACTCCCCGCCCAGCCCCTCATAAGCACGCGACCCATGCCAGAGGCGATAAAGGCAGAGCGCCCGGCACTAGCCTTAGTCTCCTCCTGCCCCTCCCACCTCCAGGGACATTTTACGTGGCATGAAGGAGGGTATTCCTACTAAATACTTGCAACACGGCTGCCCCAACTCCTGTTTTACACATCTGGTCCAGCCAAGTCACGCCGAAGCACTGATGAAAGCTGCTCATAGCATGCATTCCCACTGGCGTGTGCTACGTGTTACACTGGCGGGCACGGTACTGCAGACGTACACCATTAAATAGATTTCAGTCTAGGACTGAAAGAAGCCCTCGGGCCTTCCCTCTGGCGAGACGCCGTGTTTGTCTCTGAACCTGCCGCAGGGGAGTCAGCGAGCTGATGGTCACAGAGAATGTGTCCTGGATGGATGTGGCACTTTGTCCAGAGTGCTGTTAGTTCAAACCCCTTCCCCTCCGTCCAGACGCTGCCCCTGGGTGGCATGGGGGGTGCCCTTAGCCACTCCTAGAGCCGCTGTGGGCTTGGGGACAAGTGTCTACCAGTGATTGCCTGTGTCCTTTGTCCACAGGAGGATGCATGCACATGAAGTGCCCGCAGCCCCAGTGCCAGCTGGACTGGTGCTGGAACTGTGGCTGTGAGTGGAACCGCACCTGCATGGGTGACCACTGGTTCGACGTGTAGCTGCTGTAGGCGCCCCACGGCCATCGGGCTCGGAACACGGAGTCCTGTCGGCACCCAGATCTCCTCCTTTCAACACACACACACACACATGCACACACACACGCTAATGTACACATGCACACACACAGGCACACATGTACACCATGTGCACACACACATACAGGCATGCTCATGCCCAACACATTGCTCACATGCATAGCCATACTTGCACACACATGTTCACACAGGCACACGGTTCTTTTCAAAACCACAAAAGCAGGTGCAGGAGCAGCTCCCGGCACCCCTTTCCTTGGCTCAGGAGAAGCAAAGCAGCAAACTGACCGTGGGGCCGGCAAGAAGCCGCCTCCAGCCTCAGCAGCACAGCCCAGAGCACGAGGACGCGCGGCCTGACCCCCGGGGGGACGGTCGTTCTTGAGCGGGTTCCAGGCAGGCTGGGTAAGCACAGGGAGAGACTTCTCAGGTTTAATGTCCTGCACTGGCCTTCAGCCCACGCTGGGAAGCGGCCGCTGGGGCGGAGGGAAACCATCCTGAGGGTCTGTGTCAGCGATTCCCCAGGACTGATGACAGCAGATTCTCCGAATTCTCTCCCCCTCTGCAAGACCGATGTTTGGTTTACATGCTCACAGGGGTCGGTTCCCAGAGAACCACAGGCCATGGGCAAAACACGTGCTTATCCCAGGAACCCTACCTTTAGACACCACGTTGATGCAACATCAGCTGTGCCTAGATCAGCTGCCCAGCTAAGGGAGAAACTGTCCGTTAATCTGAATGCTGCTTGTCCACACGGCAGGGAAGAAATCAAACTCAATGCACTTTCATTTGACTTGACTATTTGCAACTTCAGACAGGGCTTTTCTGAGAGTATTACCAAACCTACCTACCATTTGATTGTAAACATCCATCCTGCAGCTTGGTGGATAAGCTGATTGCACGTGGCTTCACTGTAAACGTAATGGGTAAGGTGCCTGGGAAGGAGACAGGTTTAGAAATCGTTTCATGGAATTCTCAGTGTTAACGTGAGCGCAGGTTGTTAAAACAGGGTCTTCCATGAAGCCGCAAACCCCGGGCTACCCCGGGGACACCCGCCCCCGGGCAGGAACCCGTGAGAGTCCCTGTGTTAACATAGATTGAAGTGAAGTGTTGATCAAGTTTTCTTTTCTTTCTTCCTTTTTTCTTTCTGAGGTATGGGCAGCATGTCAAAAACATGCGTTGACACCAAATACAGCAAGACCCACTGTCTGCAGCACAGGGCGCACGTGAAAACGTGCGACCACCGTCTTTGGTACTTATTGTCCTCTCAGACAGACAGTGACTGTCACTGAGCACATGGCGAATCCACCAGGGCAAGGGGTCCCTGTAGCCTTTAGGGACCCTGGACATTATGACAGCAGCAGCAGGGCGTGTCTTGGTAGAAGTAGCTGCAGAAATCCTGCTGAGGGACAAAGGGAGTGACCCCAGGACACTTCCAAGGACACCTGCCCTTCTTTCCTAAGCCTGAGACAGGAGGGCGGGGGCCACTGGACCTCAATGGCCTCACTCTGTCCAATGAGCTTCCCAGCTGCCAGGCTCGGTCAGGAAGCCCACAGGTGGGGGAGGGAGCGGAGGGCCGGGTCTGTGAGTGAGTGACAAAGGGAGGTCCCAGGGCCATGTCAGTGCTCAGTCTGAACCCACCCTGGGCCTGGCCGCTGCTTGCACTGACCACGGTGACAGACCTGCCAGACAGGCTCCCTGGTCCTGCCCGAGGGGCACCCAGCACTTCACAGCCTCCCTGGCTCTGGGCCTCACGCCACCGCCCCGTGCAGATGGGCGGGGTGTGCCAGGCGTGTGACAGCAGAGGTTTGCTCCCCAAGTTCGGGTGTGGTTGAGGTTCCCAGGCCCCCACTCCTTTCCTGGTGGTTCTTTCTGTTGGTTTATTCTTTGCTTGTTTCTTTTTTTTTTTCCCCCGAATAGAATACTGATTCTTAAAACACGTTCACAAAAAAGCAGCCACGATAAATGAGTGTGAGTCACAAACTACTATAAATGAACACGTTTGAGCATGAATCGTGTCTCGAAATGTGAATAGAGCCAAAGAATAAAAATAAAGGCTTTGCTGAAGAATCTCTTTTTCTGTGAAATGTGTGAAGAAATACTTGACAGCTAGGCCTAAGGTTGTATTCAGATTGTCAATAAAAGCATCAAAAAGCTTTGGAGTTCATCTTTGAAGACGTCTTCTCCATAAACGCTGGGCATGTGGGAGGGAAGTGGGGAGCCCCCCTGCCCCGAGAGGGTGACCTGGGGAGATAATCTTCACTGTCATCTCAACTCCCAGCTCCGAACAATCCCTGGTTGTCTCTCTTTTTAAAATAAGGCCGCCCTGGCTGGTAGCGCAGTGGATAAGGTGCCGGCCTGCAAACTCAGAGGTTGCAGGTTTGATTCCCCAGCCAGGGCACATAACCAGGTTGCAAACCAGGTCTCCAGTCAGGTCTGTAGCTGGAGGCAGGTGAAAGGCAACCACACATTGATGTCTCTCTCCCTCTCTGCCTCTCTCCCTTCCCCTCTTTCTGAAAATGATGAATAAAACCTTTAAAAAAAATAAAATAAAATAAAATAAGGCCATTTTGTAAATGCTCTCAACATTTGAAAGTGCTCTAATGAGCAAACCATCATTTAAAAATTGAAGTTACTTCCCTGCTTTCTCAGCAAAGTTTTCTAATAAATGTTTCAACAGAAGTTTGAGTTGGAAAGACCATAATGGTTCCTCTGGAGTGTCACCTCAGATACGCTGTGTCCCTGCGCTGCCCCCCACGTGGGCACGTGGGCAGGTGGGCACTGCCTCTCCTTTAGCAGCTGCACTTTGTTCATTCCCGTGGCCCGTGTGGCAGTGACCTGGGCGGGACATTCTGAGGGCCCGCCCATTGACAGAGCAGGAGGCGGCAGAGGTGAGTGAATGAGCAACTCCACCACCAGCTGTGCGAACCTTGAGGACAATCCACATCCGGGTCCTGGGGCTGTTACAAAAGCGAAATGAACTCATTCCCGGGAAGCTCTAAGTGCCTGGGGTGTACGGAGCTCTCGGGAAGAGTCCTCCATTGTCGACAAGGGAACAGGTCAGCAGGAACCACCCAAGAAACCCACGGAAAATGCGGGACTAGTGCACACGCGGTGCAGACGCCAGGCGCGCGTCCGAATGCACCGAGACATGGCGTGATCTTGCGGTGGAGGCCCGGGTGCGTTCCTGGCTCCCAGTCCCAACGTTCCCTCCAAAGGCAAGTTGCCGTCCGCGTCCGAAAGGCGCAGCCCTTCCGCAGATGAGCTCCAGAGGGTAAATCAGAGTCCACGTCACGAGTGGGAACGAATAGGCGCAGGCGTGGAGTGTTTATTCCCGAAGAAGCAGCCATGTCACCGTTGGGCGGGTACACGTCCCACCTTGCTTGCTCACTTCTGACGCTGCGGAGAGAGGCGATGTCAGTTTTTCCAAGAAAACCCTATTTGAAAACAACGTGGAGCCTGTCTTCAGGTACCCATCGTGACTCAGCTGTCCAACCGCAAATATTTTAAGAACTTTTGCTACAATTAAACAATTAAGGGAAAACAAGAGGCAGGGAGTACCGCCCGGGAAGACCCATTTGCCGCGCGGGTGGCTGGTGCCGCCTCAGTGGGGCCGTGGTTGCTCCCTGGCAAGCAGGCTGCCACCGTCCACTGTGTCACTGAGTCCAGAGAGGACTGGCCCCGGAGGACCGGCTCACACCAGCCCCTCTCACGAGAGGACGAGGGACAACATGCACAGTTGACAACCGGCATTGTGTCTGACCACCCTGAGATCTCCCTCTGGCCGTGAACCAGGGGTGCCCAGCACCGCTTCTCAGGGTTAGTAATTCACGAGAATGGCTCACAGAACTGAAGAAAGTGCTTGACTTGCTCTTCGCAAGTTTGTTATAAACATGCAACGTCCAGCGCAGCCACGTGGTTTGGGGCGGGTTGGGGGGCAGACTTGCCCCCCCAGAGCCCCCAGTACCCAGCAGCTCCCGGAAGCCAGTGGCAGGGGGTGTTTACGGAGGTTGTACTGCGTAGGCACAATTAGTTATAACATCGGCCATTAGTTGTTGGCCTCATATGCTGGCCCTCTCCCCTCCTTCACGGCCAGGCCTTGGTTTTCCTGGCCAGCAGCCCCGTCCTGACGCTCTGTGGGTCCCCAGCCCCCACTTCACTGCAGAGATTCCAAAGATTGTAGGGGCCGGGTCCCAGGAGCCAGGTACATATTTCTTATACTTATTTATCTTCATCATAATTTAACATAGGTTTCATATATAATAACTATACATGAACATAATATAAATGAGAAGGAATAATATTGTGTATATATATATATAATAAACATACATTCACAGTAGCATTTACGTATGACATCTTTCTCACTTATTACCTCTCCCCCTGGGAGCAGACAAGGAGAATATAGCTATTATACCCACCAAACCTATGTAGAAAATCAAAGGACCATGAAAAGCTTTCTTGCTGGGTCTAGACTCAGAGCTAAATGGTTCAGCCGCACGGTGTGTGTTTGTGACCACTTTCCCGTGGGCAGATGCCTTGATTTCCATCGCAGCTGTGGACTCAGGTCCAATAGCCCCCACCCTGCCCCCAAGGAGGCCCGAGACAGGTGGTCAAAGGACTCTGCCCTTGAACTCCCTGTAAGGACTCCGTTGCCCACCTCCCCCACGACCCGGGCGGCCTCACCTGCGCCTGGCATGTTCTGAAAACTCTGCAGGCGCCCAGGTAAAGGCCAGGGACCCTGGGTTCATTTTGACAGAGAGCGTCCTGCAGCCACAGTTCTTGGGTCCTTCATTTCAATTGCTGTTCAGCATCCAGTCTCCACTCAGTATTTTTTCCCTGTCGTCAGGTTTCCCTTATGTTTTTATTGTGAAATAATCACTCCACGATCACATGCTCATTACTGAAGGTAAAACGAAGGCAAAAGGGAAAAATTAAAATCACCATCTAGAAATAATTGTTTTGCAACTTACTGTTTCCACTCAAAAACAATGCTGGGCATCTTCCCACACCAACAGGTTTCTAAAATGACAGTGTCTTGGGGTTGCATCACGTCCCAAAGTGTGGCAAGTGCATTGACAAGTGTTTCTTTGCAGTTTTCAGAACTAACTCAGAAGTGTTTTTCATGTCGTGATTAAGCAGTTTGGATATGAAAACTATTGTACCGCATGAACAAAGATTTACAATATAACAGCAAGTGAAAAGTTGATCAAAACTGCGTATGTACTAGATTGTAATTATTTTTAAAAACGCTAAGAAAAAATTATTGACGAACACGCACAAAAATGCAGTTTGCCACAGTGATGAAATTATGAATGCATTTTTTTTCACTTGCCTCTACTTTCCCTGCTTTTTGGCAGTGTGAAGAATCACTTGATAATGAAAACAATTCTTTTCTTAAATTTCCCATGATGGTTAAATTTCCCGTGACGGATCTCATGTAGCCAAGGAGTCAAGATTTTCTCATCAACAATTTTGATCTGGAACTTTAGAAAATGGATTACAACACATAGTAAAGCCACCCTCTTGCTTCTTTCAGAGGAATTTTGCCAGGTGAACTGGAACAGGGGTGAGAAAGTGAGCCGGGCGGACTCTCTGGGGTGATAGTTCTGCTTCCAGGCCCAGCAGGAAGGTGACGGCCCGTGTCTCGTGAGCGCCTGCTCAGCCGTGGCGGGTGACCCACCTCCCTGCCTGCCCACGACCAAGGCACTTCCTGGCAGGTGGCCAGGCTCCTAAGGAACTAGAAGGGTGACCCGCCCAATGGATGGACGTAGCAGCTACTGTGTCTTACGAACAGGAAATCCGAGGTTTTGACGCCTCCGATTTTTGCCTCTAGAAGCGTCTTCCCCAGGTAACCTTGACCTGTTCCAGGCAGCCGTGCTGACCCAGCTACAGTTACTGGGACGCGTGAGAAAGACGTGGACAGAAACCAACCCGATGCAACACCAGGAATGATGGTGACTTACCTGTTCATAAGCCGTGGGAACTAGGCTTCTCTCCGTGGGCCTTTTTTTTTTTAATTGTATTGTTATTGTATTACATCCATCCCCTTTCTGTGGGCCTTTTAAATGGTCTTAAAAATAGGTTTGAAAACTGAGAGAGTCTTGAGCAGGCAGGGCCGGGACCCCGCTGAGTGGCCAGGCAGCGGGCACAGCCCTGCGACTGATGTCACCCCCCGGCCACCCCGGGCTCACCCCTCCGCTGCCAGCCTGTGGGGCATTTCCTGGGTCCTCCTCAGGCCGCGCTAAGCGAGAGGCTGATACCGGCTAAGAGCAGCATCCACCGCAGCCAGAGGAGGCCCTGACCTTCCCCCGGGGCCCATCCCTGGGGGCTGAGAGCCCCCACATCCTGCGATGCCTCCGCATTGGCTGCCCAAGGCCAGGTGCTGCGTGGGGACCCTCGTGAGCACCATCAAGGAGGAGCAGCCCCCAGGGGAGGTGGGTGTACGGGCGGCTCCCAAGGGGAAAATATTAGGAAGCTGGGGCGGGTGGGGAGACCAATGCTTCTCCCCCAGCTTTCCAGGGCGGTGCATCCACACAGGCTGGCCCCGGAAACGGTCCACACGGGGATCGTCTCAACCTCTCCGCCATCAATTGGGGTTTCAGCACGAGAGGCAACGTCTGGGAGCTTCCGAAGAAACACGTAAGCTGAGCGATTCATGCGTTTCACTCGTTTTCTTCTGTCAGCCTCACACGAAACGGAAGTTACTGACAATATTTCACAGCAACACAACCTGCAAGGGCACCCCCACCCCCGCTGGTAGCATAAAACCATGTTATTTGTGCTAAATCTGCTGTCCATCCCGCCCCCACCTGCAGCCTGTCTGATGAAGGAACGTCGCTTACCAAAAGCAAGGCTTGCTCGTGGGGGGCTGGTGAGATTTGGGGTGATGTTTCTTTTCTTCTTTGTGCATCTCTTTCGTACTTGAATTTTTTATTAGAAGGAGGCTTCCTTGTCCTAGAAAAGTCATTCCTTAAAAGAGAGAAGGCCAACAGAAATGTAGAGCCCAGAGACCAGCCCCATCTGTGCACATGGACTGGGGGTCCTCCGTGGGGTCCGGGGAGAGCAGGCCACCTCCAGGGCCCGGGTGGGTAGAGCCGAAAGGCCGGGACGTGGCCTTTCTGTCAAAGCTGAATGTCCAGCTGTTGTCTTGAGTGTGGTCCTGTGGGTCTGATTAGCGAGGTACCTACCACCAGGGTTCACACACCTGGACAGAGGAGTGGAGGGTGGCCATGGCGGCCAGGTAGCCGTCCCTGAGGGCTTCCTGGGGCCTCCTCACCTGGACAGCTCCATCCGGACTTCCAGGCCAGCAAACTGCCTCCAAATACTGGATTCGCTTTCCTGGCTGCCCTGCTACATGCCTGCATGGATCCTCACTCGTACGCCGAGTACCCACACGCTAAGGTATTTGCCTACGACCCGGAGAACTTGGATGTGGGTATTTTACATTTTAAAAACAAAACCGTGAAAACGGTTTTGACGGCATGTGAAGAGAATTCTCCACCACAACCAAGCGAGTTTTAATCCCGTTCATTTAATATGTTATTACTGAGAAATCGATACATACAGCATTTCACAAGACAGCGAAATTAACAACATGAAATGACTTCATTGGATGGCAAACGTTCCACTCTTAGGGAAGAACAGACCTTTAACAACTGTCACCTGAAGGACACTTTGCAAGCAAGGCAAAGGACACCACTCACTGGTGCGACCTGCCCGTCACTCAGGTCAATCTTCGTCACAATAAGAAACAGTGTCGTGCAGATTTACAAGGCCCGATGCTCAAGGAAAAGCCCTTGATTAGAAACGCAGGAAATCCCCGTCTGAAGGAGGAAGCACCTGAGAGTGTGTTCACACTTGCCACCTACCGTGTGATTAATGAGTGTGACCTGGATGAACGCGGGACTCAGTGAGGACACTTTCCCCTCGAACAGAACCAAAGTGGGCGTGTGAGACGCGGCTCTCCCACCACCCCGGGGTCTCAGTACGGGGGGGTGTCCTTCTTCCCCTCGGGGAGCTGCCACTGTTGCGTCTCAGACCCGAAAAGGTGTGTGAGTATGTGTGTAAACATACCTCTGGGAGGGTAGCTCTTCTTCAGAAACAAGAGCAACATCTGGTGTGAGTTAGTGACATTACAGCGATCGTTGCAGGTCAGGTAAGGACTGGACCGCGCTAAGGATTGGGCACATTCAGCCTCCCATCCTGCGGCCACTGAAAGAGGTGACTGCATCTGCGCCAGGAGGAAGCGATCTTGCAGGGAGACGGACGTGCTCCAGGTTGCCCAGCTAGGAGGTGGTCCCCCCACTCCTGGGGGCTGAGCTCCGGGCTGTGAGCCATTCCCTGTGGAGTGTCCCACGCGGGGACAGGGACTGTCAACGAGGAGACCTGGTTCACCTGCACAGGTGGCCGCAGGAGGAGCGCATCTTGCAGGTGCAGGTGCGGACCAGTCGTGCTGCAGGGTCATCTGCTCCCCGGGTCAGTCAGGTTTGGGTGATTGGCGTGAGTTCAGATTTCCAAAAATGCACCCGACTCCAACGTGTAGACCTCCCACGGGTTACCCGGAGCCCACATGCGGTGTCCTTCGGTGACAAGTGAAGACTGTGTCAGAAAGGCACAGGCTGGTTTCGCCCATGATGTCACGTCCCCCGTGCACAGCCACAGTCGGCCTTGTCCCTTCACAGTGGGAAAGACACAATGCTCTTTTCATCCACGTAGTTGGCAGCTTTCATCAGCGGCCGTTCTGTTGATCCAGTGTGGGGATTGCTTTAAATGATGGGTTTTTTTTTTAACGCCTCCTTTAAGAAATTTATTGTTAAATTAAAAAAAAAAAAGAAGACTAAGGCAGTTTATAAAATAACCAACCACATGGTCCTAATTCTACTCCTTTCAGGGAACCCTGCTACCTACACAACAGTGATGGATAGTTCATTGTGACCACCTTTTACATCCAGCGTGAAATGACTAGTATGACGGGACAGGATCACGTGGTTTTTTAGGCCCAATCCTATGCTTTTGGGGTAATAGTTGCTCCCCGTGCAAGAGAAGATGTTGTGGATTTAGACTGAGGGAAGCTGTCCGAGGGACTGTGCTACCAGGTTACTGCCCTCTGATGTAGTGAGCTGTGGCCTCTGCCCATCAGAGAGACTCTGGAACATAGTTCCCAGGGGAAGAACACAGCCACCACCTGGACAACGGGTGACCGTCACTGCGAGGGGCCAGCCAGTTCCCAGCATAGACCATGGGGGATCCGGCCGCCGTGGGCCAGGAGAGTGGCCGAGATGCGAGCTTTTTCGTGGATGTGGCAGGCCACGCGGGTGGGCTGGACACTGGTTTGCGCCCCCGGTATTTGCAGGCGGGTCTGTGGCCTGGCAGGGACGGGAGGGCCGACTAGCAGGAATTCTGAGATGTCTCACTTTGAACGGGGCTGCCACGTTGCCCACCGTCCTTCTAACTGCCAGGATCACCCGTCAGATGACAAAAAGCCACCGCCACTCCTGTCGAGCGTAGGATTTCCGCCAAGATCAAAGAGACGCGCTGGAAGGTCATGGTAATTCCCGTGCGGAGTTCGCAAACTGCACACGGTCACTCCCTTTTCACGTCTGAGGCGCATCAACAAGGATTTCCCAGCCATTCACCTGCCCCTTCATTCATTCACCTAACATGTGCGGAGGGACTTCTTCCTGGAGCTGTCGTCTTGTGCGGGGCCATGGGGAAGGGCAGGAAGTGGATTCAAGGTTGAAAATTACATCCTCTCTGAAAAAAGAGCCAGGGCAGCATTGCGTTCCAGCAAAATACTGGAGCAACGTTCAGTCCCTGAGGGTTAGGGTTGTCACTACGCAGGAGGAGGTCATGTTCTGAGGAGACACGCATTGAGGGGCAGAGGGTCACGATGGGTCCAACTATCAGCTGCTTTGGGGAAAGGTTTGTGCGTGTCTAGATAGATAAGTTCATGGTGTATATACAGTATTATAAATACATTGTGTGTATACGTGTCTATAGGAAGAGAGATGCCAACATTGCACGGCAGAAACAATTGGTTAATGTAGGTGAAGCGAATAGGGGTGACAGTTTCAAATTGTTTCACAATACAAAGAGGAAAATGTATCTCTGACCTCAAGGAGACCAGTGTTTTATTTGTTTCTAATATAAAGGAAGAGGGGAGACCAGGGTTGAAGGCAGAGTCAGAAGTCACTGGGAACGCGGAAACGAACATTAAACCACGGCTGGGACAGTCCCCTGCTGCCACATGCACCGGTTCCGACCATGAAGGAGGAAGCCCCGCGGCAGGCGGGCTGGGTCCAGGTGGATGCCTCCCGGGGACCAGCATGGCGGGTGTCACAGGGACCCCCCTCACCCCGATCGATACCTGGAGAGGCACCCTTGTCACCCGGCCCCTCGGAGAAGACGATAGTGACTCAGGGGCTGAGGCCAGGGTGCGGCCTGCACAGCGCGGGTGCCTCCGGCCACCATGTGACAGGCGCACGGCCACGCTGGAATGGGCGTTTATCCATGAGGAGCAGAGAGGGCGCTTTTGACCAAAAATCACCCCAGGCTGCCCTGCCCACCCTGTGTCTTTCCAGAGTGCCCATCGGTGCTGAACCCCGGATTTCTGCCCTGTCCCTTCGTGCTCAGCGGTGTGGACCCCCACCTCGGCCTGCCTTGTGCCCGGCGCCATAGTCTCTGAGCTTCTAATGCTTTTGAGCTGCAGCCCACCTCAACTGGCAGGTCTGGACCATCCCCCCAAAACCACCCCCTCCCTCAGCCCCATGTGGCCCCTGAACTCCCCGTGTCGCTAGATGCAAACACGTGCTCCCCACCCACGCTGGGCCCCATCTTACTGGGAATAAACAGCTTCTGTTCCTACGGGCCCCAGCCGTGCAGACGACCCTTAGGGTCCCTTCGAGCTGTGACAATGATCTCCTCTCCCTCTTGCTGACTCTGGAGTCCGTAAGCAGATTTGAGTCCATCTAGTTTACTCCCATTGGTCCTGTTTCTCAGGCAGGATTATGTTTCTCTGCCGGACAAGGCTCAGCCCTCCCCTCTCTGGGTTTAAATCCTTCCTGCCCCTCGGGGACCTTGTTCTGTTCCGTCCTCCTTTTATAGGATTTTTTATTGCTCTCCTTCCAGTGTACGTCTGCCTCCCACCACATCCTCAGGGACCATGGAGTGGGAAGCACCTCCAGCCGGCTCTGCACAGGGAAAGCGCCCAGGGTGTTTGGGGGACATAAAGGCTCCAGGGTTTGCACCCCGTGCTTCGAGGACACCAGCCTGTACCCAGATAGGACCGGCTGGCCCAGGGATGGCTGGTCCAGCCAAAGTCACACCCTTGTGTGAGGTGGCTGCTCCCAACCTGTGACGCAGGCCCGACTCCAGAAGGGGGTCTCTGAGGTCCCACGGAGGACACCATCCACGGCCTGCTGGGTCGGAACTGAGCCGGGTCCGCCGTTCAGGTCGCCACCCCCTCCGCTGCACGGCCCCCCACGGAAGGTGCTGGGCGCACAGGATCCCTGTGCTTCCTCGGGTCGGGGTCACCTGCATGGACCGACCCACCGCCCGAGGTCACTGGAGCTGAGTGGGTGTCCGACACCGGGAGAGCCTGTCCCGCCTTCTTCCCACAGCAACAGGGGGGTGATCTGGACTACCTGGCAGGAGGCTTGCCCCCCTCCCACACCCCCTCGGGACATCACGGGTGTTGCAGTCAGGGGGCTCCGCCTGGGCCCTATGCTTCACCAGCGCCCAGCGCGCGGTCAGAGCTCCTCATGTGCATTCGACCCAAGGGGTCCCTCATTTCTGACTTTCTTTTACCGGGACCACCCTTCTACAGCGTCACAACCCCTTCTGTTTCCTTCTTTTCTCTCTCGTGGCTCGCGAGACCCTTTCAGCATCTGTGCTGACGTTGGCCACCACCTTCCCGTCCCCGCTGTCATTACCGTTAGCTGTCTAAGTGGACGTCCTGACCTGCCCCGGCCCGATCTCCCCTGTGCCGTTGCTGTGTAGGTCTGGCAGGGAAATGCTCAGCTCAGGGAAGAAGCGTCGTGTGGCTCTAGAACACTTGCAGGACGTTCAGGTTAGTCCTGCAGTGCGGGTGACGGGGCGGGGGTGGAGCACAGAGGAGCACGCCTCTCGGTCTCCAGCCTCTCCCGGCTGCCCTGCAGAGAAGAGACCCTCTGCTCCCCGGGGCCAGAAGGCGGCTGGCTCTGTCCTGCACAGCCGGACGGACAGACAGAGAGTCACCGCCCAGTGTCCCTGTAAGGAAGACGGACAGAATGTCCCCAATGTCAGAACTGGGTCCCAGATTCAATGATAAAAGAGCCCTGGCTGGTGGCACAGTGGATAAGGTGCCAGCCTGCGCACCCCAAGGTCGCTGGTTCGATTCCCAGCCAGGGCACAAAACCAGATTGCAAGCCAGGTCTCCAGCCAGGTCCGTAGCTGGAGGCAGGTGAAAGGCAACTGTATATGGATGTTTCTCTGCCTCTCTGCCTCCCTCCCCCTCTCTCTGAAAATAATAAATAAAATCTTTTTAAAAATTATAAAAGAGCCAGAGGCACGTCTGAGGACAGACCCCGCGCTGCACACAGTAGGAGCTCTGTCCGTCTGAAGTGACCTCTCTGCTAATTGTGCCTTCGGCCGGTCACACACACAAATACAAGAGCATCGTCTGATCGGTTGAGCAGAATTCTGTGGCATCTGTAGTCATAAGTGATGAAAAATAAAATAATTTTTTATATTTCCCTCTATTTTTTAATACACAGGAGCTGGCTTTCTTAAGGCCATCAAATGCCTTTTTATGATTTAGAGATTTTCAGCTTTTAAAAGCAACAGTGGTTTTCCCCAAAGGATCAGCTATTTGATTACTTCAAAAAGGATTAGAGAAAGGGAAGGGATTAAGGAAGAAATAATAACTCACAGACAAGAGTACGTTGACTACCAGAGGGAACGTAGGGTGGGGAAAACATAAGAGGGTGAAAGGAGGTCAGTGGGTGGGGGGACCATCAATTATTTTCCTTCACCCTCCCCCTCTCAGACTGGATGGTGAATTAATGATGCACGTTAGGTGACAGAAACAAACACACGATGAAACAGGAGGGAATGTTCTCCCTCCTGGGCAAATCAACACATGGGGGGGCGGGTATCGGATGCGGTTGGTTGAAGCGACTGGTACAAGGGTTGAGGACGGGTTAAAGGGCAAAGTCCTGAGGTCCTGGCGTGGCCGTCACAGCCCTGGACCAGGAGCTGGAGCTGTGACTTCCGAGCCGGCCCCTTCCCCGCAGCAGCAGCAGCATCCGGTGGGCCGCGCCTCCGTTCATGCGCCCCCACAACCAGAATGGGCCTAGCTGGTCTCTACCGCCCCTTTTTGGACTGAAATTCCGCGGTTTGGATTCATCGTGGTGACCCACGGTGAGTCAACAAGAAAAGTTGTGTTCCGAACATTCGGCTTCAGAGAACGGGTGAGGATGTGCTCAGGGGCGTACGTGTTCCCATCACAGTTGTTTGAAGTTGAGAACCGTTTTGTTGTCTCAAGAGGTGGGGTCTGGAGGCCGGGACTGGGTGCCGGCCGAGCTCCCCAGCGCCCAGGATGCTCCGTGGGACGGGCCGTCCCTCCCTCGCGGCGGCCCCGCCTCCGAGGCCAGACAGCACCGCCGGCCGCGAGAGCACGCGTGTCGGTGCGCGCAGGGGCGTGGGAGGTGGGCTCCCCAAAGCTCGCTCCAGTTTTCTTCCCGCAGTGGGGCCCTCCAGGCCAACAAAAAATGGGTATTTGTTATGCCGTCGGCTTCTTCCTTCCTAAGAAGTCAGTGGCATTCCAGCGTCAGCCATCTACAGATCACTCCACCTCTCCACCTTTGAATTATCTTAAAACAGCGATTATTTCCAAATTAAATCAAAGGGATTGGAGGAGTATACATACCACTGCCCCTGTGCTCTTGGTTAAAGATGCACTTGTTCCCGTCTTCGCCCCTCCCGTGAGACAGGACAGCCTCACAGTGACAGAGGGGTCTTGACTGGGGAAACGGCCCCTTGCTCAGCTCCACCCACGGACTCCTCTCGCACCCTGACGTCCACGTTCTCTCATTTGTGTTGTGGGTTCTAGTTTCACAGGTTTTATTGGCTCCTTCCCATTCCGAGATGAACTCTCCCGGTATGACTTGTTGGGGACACTGAACCCCTGGTTTTCTCTGGGTAGGTGACACCCTCAAACATTCTGTTGACAGGGAGCTGTCCAGTCCCCTCTCCACGTCTGAAAAAGCAGCCAGTGACCCTTCCTCCGTTTTCTCCCAGGACAACACAAACACTTCTGTCTCCACCTGCTCATTCAGCGAACACTTGTCTCACAGGACACGGCAGTTCCAAGAGATGCTTCTGATCATCTGAACCGACGTCTTGGTTTTGTAGTGAGAGAACCAAAGCTCCGGTGAGGGCTGGTGCCTCCCCACCCCCGGGACCAGCAGTGAGTTCCAGGCAGGCCGAGTGGACCGGGACCCAAGCTGCCAGGGGTGACCTTACTGGGGCTCAGCCGAGGTACCCTGAGGTATGGCTCTTCTCATACAGACAGACAGAGAAGTTCCCAGGGTCAAGGTCAAAGACACAGCCAGAAGTGTGAAAGTTCCTAATGATGACAGCACTGTTTTCACCCCTCTGGATCCCGTTCATCAAAATGAGGAAAGAACTTGCACCATTTAAACATACGATCAAACACACGACTTATGAAAGAAAAGGAATGAGAACCTCTCTGTCCAAAATAGATGGGAGAGGAAAAGGTCAGCGGGTGGGATTGCACTTGGGAAATCTTGGAGACGGGCCGTGGGCCCTGGACTGTGGTCCTGGACCAACTTCGACATTCACCCACCCGCATCCTGGTTTCTCCTCTGCAGGCTGAGGCGGAGCCGGGGTGGGGTGCTCCTTGGGGCCCCGCCCAGCTCAGCCAGGAGCCCTTCTTTCTAGATAAGCTGTGCTCCTGTCAGCTAATGTCTCCATGGTTGTCGTGGTCCCCAAGTAGCAGCCTGTGAATCACCTTGTTAGCAAGGCACATTCCCAGGCCCCACCCAGCCCTACTGTATCAGATACTCTGGGGGTGGGGCCCGGAGCGCTGTCACCTAACCAGCTCCCCCGGGGACTGTGGCGAAGCTGGGACTCTGCTCCAAACTGAACACCACACCGTGTTGGCAGGCCATGCGGACAGGCCTGCCGCTCCACCCCAGCGAAGCTGGGAGAAAGTGAATAAATAGCACTTATTCAAAAACGACTAGACGTTAGAAAAAAATCACCTGAACGCATTAGATTTGGTAAGCAGTGTGCACCAAGCTAAGGGACATTTCACAAACAATGAAATAAGTCTGATTGGTTTTGAAAGAGCAGGGTCGTTACTGGATGCTCCTATCTGATTAAACGTGCAACAGACACAAAGCTTTCACAGAACGAGTCCTGTAACAATGAACTTAGACGGGTCTGTGCAAATTGTTTTCAAAGCCACGTCATGGAGTTTTTCTGGGGGGGACTATGGTTAACTTGTGAAAACAAAGTGAATTTGTATTCAGGTAGATGGGTCACAATGCGGTGAGAGCAAATATTTTGTTTCTTTCCGTAAAAAGGCAGGTAGGCTACCCCCTAACAATCTGCAGCCGTGCACGTGTGTTCTAGCTCCATTTCTAACACGAAAGTCTGGCTACGGTTTCAGTCACAACAGCATTCGGATAGGAAGTCAAATGGGGACCGGAACATTCTTTTGAGGGGCAGCCCTTGGGTGGGCGGTCCTTGGCGAGAGAATGGAGTACCTCTGGGTGCTGGCCCACCATGGGACAAGCCCCTGGCCGCCCGCGCCCAGTGGCATTTGATGCCTGAGTGTGGGAAAGCACAGGCTACGCACCGGAGGTTTGCTGTGTTGTTTTGTTTTTGAACTTCAAGAAATGAGGCTGGGGGCCTTGATGTCAGGCCTGCACTCATTGAAGAGAGAATGTCGGTTTCTCTCCAGTCAAGGGACTTAATGGTAGCAGCTACCTTTGAACGGAATGAAAGGATTCTAGTCGTCCACCGCGGCTTTTGTTTTCCAGGGAAAGGAAAGAAACACGTTTGCCGTTTGAGCTTGGGAACGTGGCTCCATGGGCTGTGGCTGGAAGGGTGCCTCCGCTTCCTCCCCGTGCTCTGGATTGAGGTTTCGGGGTTCCAGGCGGCCCTTTAACTCACCCCCTTGTCAGTTGGCCTCCTGGTCCTCATTTGGACCCTGTGGCTGTCCACCCAGCCCGCTCAGCATTTGCCAGCATGACCATCTTTGCGGCGAGAGGCCTCGGGGAGCTTTCTTCAGACCCGCCGCTGGCCTTCATCTGGGGCACCTGCCAGGGAGCAGGACCCTCCCCGGCCCGGAGGTCACAGCTGTCGTGCGCCACCATCAGGGAGGCAGAGGCCGCCTTTCAGGCCACAGGGCAGCCACAGCACTCGTGGGTCATCGCTGGAATCGCAGGCAATGTTGCAAACCACTCAGGCTCTCAGAGGCCAGGCTCTGGGGGGCTCACCAGCAGCCCCACCTGGCTGCACGCAGGGGTCACCCCAGGAGCTGCCCCTTCCACCCCAGGCCCAGGACACTGTCCTCTGCTCTCCTCTTCCTCCTCACCTCCCTCGCACGCATTGCAGCCCCCAGATTCCAGTCATCCGACCTCTTCTCCCGCGGCTGCCACCCCCAGGCCGCAGGGTCAGCAGGTAAGGACACACAACTCCAGCTGAAGGTGAGCTTCCATAAACACACAGTCATTTTGCAGTGTAAGTATGTCACAAATATTGCATGGTGCCAAGTATTCACCTGGTTAGCAAGTGAAGATGGCATGAAGTCTACCTAGGCTACCAATTACTACTTATCTGAATGCACGTTTAACTAGGCCTCCCGTGTCATCTGTCCTCGCCAGCCCTGAGCTGACTGACTGGTTTCACCGCTTTCAAGGCTGGCTTTCTCTCTCCAGCTGAGATCTACTTCTCTTGAGCTTCTGAGTCTTGCTGCCTGTGCCCCATTAGTCCCATTAGCCCCCTTGAAGGATGATCAATAGATCTGTCATCCTCAACCTGTCAAAAGCTAATCACCCCAAAGGCCAGCTCTACTCACAGGTACCCCCATTGGCTCCACCAATGCAGCAACAGCAGCGCTTGCTGGACCATGGCACACACCTTTCCTACGGGCTTCACTTTTTCTTTTCTTTTCTTCTCTTATTTCTTTGTCATGTTACTTCCCATCTTATTGTCTTAAAATGCTGGGTATATAAGCCCGAGTTCTAACCACATCTTTGAGCTGCTCCCCACTGATTTTTCTCTTATGTAAGTGAGGGCTGCATCTGTTAATAAACTCTTAAAAATATGGAACACTTGATGAATTTGCATGTCATCCTTGTGCAGGGGCCACGCTAATCTCCTCTGTTGTTCCAATTTTAATATATGTGCTGCTGAAGCAAGCACAGGTTTCATTTTTTCATACTGATTTGAAGGATAAGAGAGTTCATTGTCCATCATGTGTGTAGCAAATGTCTCTTCTCTCTCTGTAGCTTTGCTTTTGAGTCTCTCTATGTGCCCTTGTTTAATGAACAGAACTTCTTCATTTTAGGACAATCCTGTCTCTCAGACTTTTCCTTGATGGTTAATGCTTTTTGAACCCTGTTTAAGAAAACTCTCAATTACAAAGTCATGAAGATAGTTTTCTATTTTGTCTTCCACAACAAATGCCTTATTATTTTTCCTTTCAATGACTTCTCTGCACGGTATAAGGAAGGAGTCCAGTTTTATTTTTTTTTGTGCGGCTCTCTAGTTGATGCGGCTCTATTTTAGTGGTTTTTTTCCCCCTGACTATCTTTTCCTGCTGTCCTAGAGTGCCACCACCATCATAAATCAAGTGCTGGAAGGTGCATAGATCTATTTCTGGACTTTCCATTCTGTTTCCATTGGTCTAGTTTCTATTCTTGGATGGTCTTAATCAATGCAGCTGCATAAAACATACCCACAGCTCTTGGCTGTGAATGAGAGAGACCACCGTGGTCTTCTTGGCCCTGCAGTTCCATTTAAGTGTTAGAATCACCTTGAACATCTGATTATGTCAAACCTGTAGACCATTTCAGGAAAAACGGACATCTTTATGTTACTATTTGAATTTGTGTCTATGGTATATTCCTCCATTTGTTTGCCTCCTTGAATTTCCTATAATGGAGCTTTATGGTTGCTCATGTAAAGGTTTACACATCTTTTATCTGATTCATTCTTAGGTATTTGAGGTTTTATGCTATTGTAACTATTTTACTTTCTTAAAGATCACCTTTTCGATTCATTATTGTGTATGTTTTCATTACCCAAAATGAATGTTGTGAAACAACAGCCATTTCATTGTGCTTCTGGTGTCTGTGGAGAGAAGAACTAGACAAGCTGTGTGAGCATGTCTCCCCTCTGCCCCTGGAGGTCCGGGTCGGCTGAGCAGAGCTGAACAGCCACGGTGACTAGAACGGCTGGGAGAGCCATCTGGGTGCTGTCTGCAGTCACTCACAGTCAGGGCACCCCCTGGGATGCGTCCAGAGCCCTTCACGTGACCACACAGGGGCCCAGGCCTCTCACAGCTTCGCGGCTGGGCTCTGGGAGGGAGACCGTGAGCAAGGACCATGTCGAGCGCCTGCGTGTTTGGTGACCCAAGAGGAATCTGCTGGGCCCCTTCTGACAGAGCATTGGGACCATGTTGTGCTGGTCATGGTTGAGTTCCAGGCCACCTGGATTCCAGGGAGGGGAAGGGGACCTCATTTCTTCAAGGGGAGTGGCAAGTCACCCAGCAGAGGAGCACATGGGACAGCTGAGATTGCCATGGGCATCTTTGTAAAATACAGGCTGTCACATGCCTGGAGACACCACTGGGGTTGCCCTTGAAAACTCACTTTTTAACACTAACAAATTAGCTGTAGGTTCTCTTGGAATTTTATTGGTCCCAAAATGTCTTTGTAAATAATGGGGATTTTTCTTTCTTCTTTTTCACTTTTTGCTTCTTTTTCAGGAATTGGTTTCCTCATCATCTCATAAGTGACTCGCTTTGCTCCTCCTCCACTCTCAGGGCACAGTTGCTTTGAAAAATAGTCTATAAAACACAGAGACAGCACTAAGAAAGAGGAGAAGGGGTGGTGGACAGCAGTGGGGGTGGGGAGCAGGAAGGATGCATTTTCTTCCCAAATCAACTCTTTGAAGCCTTTTATTCTTTTTCCCCCTTGAGGCCTACCTACGGGGTGAGGCGAAAGAAGATTTACAGTTGTTTGTACAGAAAAGAGGACAATAAATAACGGTGCAAGAATACATTCTAAGTTTGTCGTATTCACAACTATTTTTGCCCTACCTTGTATATAATTGGTTTGAAAGTGTCTGAGCCACAAGTTAGCCACGCTGTGACCACGTCACCCAAAGCAGGTCTGGCTACCCACTGCTACAAATGCCAATACTTGACAGGCAGGTGCTGATGTAAAGAAAAGTGGTTTATTTTCAGGCGCTGGCTGCCTGGAAGATGGGGGGTTCATGTCTCAAAGCCCGTCCCCCCTCTCAGTGGAGGCAGAGGTTTGTATTAGGAGGGAGAGGAGGGACTAGAACTAAGAGATCAGGGGAGGAGACTGCAGACAAGCACAGCCCATTCCAAAAGGCAGGTGACGGTCCCGTGCGCCTCATCCTGGTTTCGTGTCCCGGCTTCTCGTCACCCCGGCTCCATGGACGAAGGTCAGCAAGTCTCCCGTGCCTGAAAGTCAGAGTCTGTATCTTTTCAAGTTAGTTCCAAGGATTCTTGCACCAACATGCTCCTTCTAAGTTTCACGTTAGTCAGAGACAGCACTCAGAGAAACAACGTCAGAAGAATGGTGGGGAGGGTTTCAGTTTCCCACTGCTATCATTTGCCACCGTTCCAATTTTCAAGACATCCACTAAGAGGCTTCTCTTAGAGACAAATAACCCAGCTCCTTCTTTGCCTTTCAGCCAACAACTGGCGGAAAAAGCCGGTGGGACATTGCCCCCGTCCCCCGAACCTGTTGACCAGTTCCTTGGTGAGAACAGCCAACTCCGGCACACCAAGCACGACAGGCCTGGAGGAGGACCCAGGAGAAATGTGACTGACTCGCAGGCCGCGTGTTCAGGGCAGGCGCATGCAGGGGCCTGAGCCCGGGCCAGCTCTCACCATGTCTGTCCCCAGGCAGAGCCCAGTCCCAGGTGGCAGGCGCCAGGCTCTGTGGCTGCACAGTGTAGGTGACACACTATCACTCATTCAGTCCCCAGGAGTCAGGTGCGCCGGCCTGCCCATGCCCAGGGTGCAGACAGTGGGGGACTCAAGGGAGTGACAGAGCCAAGGAAACGCTACGGAACAAACTTTTGAGCAGGATCTGGGGAATGCTGAGCAAGGCTCGGCCACTGAGGAAGGACCCTTGTCCAAGGAGAAGCCAGGAAGAACCTCCTGGGCGGGAGCCTCCGAGAAGAGACACAGTGGTGACAAGCTCAGGGGTCAGGTGTGGCGGGTCGATGGCCTGCCACCGCACGAGGAGGCTGTGGGGACTCCCAGGGACCGAAGGGCCCAATGCTGCAGAGCTGCACGCCAGGCAATGCTGGGAAGAAAAGCCCACAGACGGGAGGGTCAGCCCCACCCCATCCCCTGTGCTTTGGGTGTTTTGGTTTCTCTCTGTGGCGTCTCTCGGGTCACCTGCTTGCCTGTGTCCTCTGGCAAAGGTTCCTGCTCAGCCAGGTGCTCCAGGTCGGCCTCTGGTTACTGACAATGTCCTCTGGGTGACAACAGGCTGGCACACCCCTGCGCTGCAGCCGTAACTGCAGAGGAAGGCTCGTGTCCCCAGGACAGGGGCTCCCTGTGTGCGGCACACGGGTGGAGCTGGGCGGAGCCACATCAGGGGTCCTCAGTGTCACCTGTCTCATGCCCCGAGGCCAGCGGCAGGGCTGTGCGCCCTGGTGGGAAAGGCCACCCCAGCGACAGTGGACTTCCTCAGCCAGGGGCCTGGCCCGCATCTGTTTTTCTTTAAAAACCTGACTTTTCTCTATGGCAGTGCACTCAAACTGTTTTAAAAAACAAGCCACAGGAGCCACTTTCAAACGGAGTCAGAAGGGCCATCCCAGCGGGACTGCGTATCCCCGGCCTCAACCCTCGGGAATGTTGAAAGGGAGGGGTAGCCTTTGGACAGGGCCTAAAGCAACCTTGTACCGCCACCCGCGCAAAGATAACACGAAAGGCATCCTGAAAATTAGAAACAGTGTTTAGAATTGGCGTCACTCTGTCACGCTGTCTGCACCGATAGGAACGCCTTCCTCGTACCGACTGAATGTCCCCACTTTGTCCCTAATCTGAACACTCTTTGGGCTTCTGCCTGAATCAGTGCCTCTCGTTTTGGTCCTTTCTTTTGAAGTTAACAAAAATAATGGAAGACATTTTTTTAAATTGAGGATGCGATTACAGTTGTCCTGATTTTTCCCCCTTTGCCGCCCCCCACCCAGCACCCCCACCCCCTCGGGCAATCCCCTCACCCTTGTTCACACCCATGGGTCACGTGTGTGAGTTCTTTAGCTGCTCCATTTCCTATCCTGTACTTTACATCCCCATGGCTGCTCCGTAACTACCTACTTGTGCTTCTTTTCTTTTTCATCAAAAATTCAAGTTTCATTGATTATGCTGATACATTTATCTCAATTTCTTTTCCCTTTGCCCCCCTCCACCCAGCATACCCCTCCCTGCAGCAATCCCCCCCCCCCCATTAGTTCATGTCCATGGGTCATGCGTATGAATTCTTTGGCGTTACCTTTTCCTGTACTATTCTTAACATCTCCCTGTCCTTAAGAAGCACCCACCAACTATGCTTCTTAATACCTGCATCTTGCCCCCTTCTTCCCCCTCCCCCTCCCAGCTGACACCCCTCCAGATGTTCCCCATATCTTTGATTCTGTTCCCTCTCTGGCTGTCTGCTTAGCTTTTGTTTTTATTATTTAGATTCTGTTGTTGATAGTTGTGAGTTTGTTGCCTTTTTAGTGTTCATAATTTTGATCCTCTTTTTCTTAAAAAAGTCCCTTTGACATTTTATATAAAAATTGCTTGGTGATGATGAACTCCTTTGGCTTTACCTTGTCCGGGAAGCACTTTTTCTGCCCTTCTATTCTGACTGATAGCTTTGCTGGATAGAGTCATCTTGGGTGTAAGTCTTTGGTTTTCATCACTTTAAATACTTCTTGCCAGGTCCTTCTTGCCTGCAAAGTTTCTTTTGAGAAATTAGCAGGTAGTCTTATGGGAACTCCTTTGTAGGCAACTCTCTTTTTTTCTCTTATTGTTAAGATTCTTTCTTTATCTTTAACCTTGGGCATTTTAATTATGATGTGTCTTGGTGTGGTCCTCTTTGAGTCTAGCTTGTTGGGGACTCTCTGTGCTTCCTTGACTTATTATCTATTTCTTTCACCAAAGTAGGGAAGTTTTCTTTCATTATTTTTTCACATAAATTTTCAATTTCTTGCTCTTCCTCTTCTCCTTCTGACACCCCTATGCTCTGAATGTTGGCATGTTTAAAGTCATCCCAGAGGTTCCTACACCTCTCCTCATTTGTTTCAATTCTTGTTTCGTCTTTCTATATTGGTTGATTATTTATTTCTTCCTTATGTTCCAGATCATTGACTTGAACCCTGGTTTCCTTCCCTTCACCCTTGGTTTCATGTGGATTTTCCTTCATTTCACGTAGCCTAGCCCTCACTTCTTCCTTTCTGTGTTCGTTGTATTTAAGCATATCTGTCAAGTCTGTGAGCATCTTTATCACAAGTATTTTGAACTCTGTGTCTGTGAGGCTGGTTATCTCCTTGTCTGTTAGGTTGGCTGTCTCCTTATCGATCATTTCTCCCACTGCTGCATTGATCAGCTCCCTCTCTTGGGCCATACTTCTCTGTCCCCTCAACTTGACAGCTTTCTGTCTTTGCTTCTGTGTCTTAGGTAGTTTTGTCACACCTGTCAGGTTATAAGGGGTGGAGCCTTGGTAATTCATCAGTGCGCTGTATGTGGGGGAGGGGTCTGAGGGAACAGTGCCACTTGCCCATAGAGACAGGCAGTTTCTTCCTCCACCCCAGCCCCCACTGGTTTCCACAGTCAGAAGCAACATGGTTCTACTTGTCCCGGTGCCGGAACTGTGGGCTGCAAGGTCTGGCCCTGGGGCTGCTTCCCAGGTTGAAGTGCGTGACTGCGCTTTTCTCTGCGTCCTCAGCTCCCGTGCTGCCGCTCTCCTCCCGGCTCTGCCCTCCTACCCGTCTGGCTGGGTGTTTCTCACTTCTTGGTTTGTTGCACTTCCGTGTAGTTCAATTTTCTGAAATTTCTGTGTTGTTTTTATTTAGTTTTGAGGTAGATGTAAATGTCTTCTAGGTGTGAGGGAGACGCAGCGTGTCCACCTGCCCCTCCATCTCAGCCAGTATTTCCACCTCTTCAATGGAAGACATTTAACAAATGGCATGAGAGGCTGTTTATTATGTGGGAATTATCTTAAACACCCCATGCCATGCACAGAAGATGAACTCTACAACAAAGTTAAATATAGAATGATAGGACAGTGAATAGAAGAAGAAAAAGAGTTGAGCATTGAAGCATGGAGATCGCAGAAGAATGGAATGACAACCCAAGAGGACACGCAGGCGATGGGTGAATGCCAAGACCAAGGCATGAACTGCCGACGCGTAAGAACGAGTCTCAGAAAACACCTACAGGGGGTAAAAAATTAAAAGAAACACTCTGAAGGAGCTTAGACTTGACACATAATATACCAAAATTGTGACGCTTGAAAAACATTTTTAAGGCATTAACTAGTGGTATTAACGTGGCGACAAGCCACAGCATATTCGTACATTCAGTGAGGATTCACCTCCAGGCAGCAGCACTAAGGAGAAACGTTTGCTGTGACATTGGTCCACTGAACCGTAGTGTTAGAAGCTACTATGGTCTTGGCTAGGCACACCTAAGTCTGCTGATGGAGCCCTAGGACATGTCCGAGTGTTGCAAACAAAGATCATGTCCTCACAAGCTAGCAGGGAACACATGTAAAAACCAGTTAAATGCTTTGTGCACCAAAAAGTGCATTACTACAGGGAGGCTCAGGCCAGCCTTCTCCTGTTAAGGAGTGGAGTTTCTGGAGAAGGAGATGAGCAAGTCTCAATGGCTGGGGGATGTGAGGCACCGGCGTAACAAAGGGTGGTTCTCGGAGAGTATGGACTGAGGCGCGCGATCAGACTGCACAGAGAGGTAGGGCCGGAGCATCAAGGGTCCTGTACGTTACCCAAAGAACGTTGAGCTTTCTGCAGAAACGAAAGGTTGAAGAAGAGATGTGTTTTTCTTTTGTGCAGTCAACTAAGAGAAAGAAGATGGGGCCTGGGCCACAGCAGGGCAGTAGCAACGAGAAGGGAAGGCTGCCCGGAAAAGATCTTGAGAAGAGAATGAATGGGAGGCAAGGGGCACAGGGAAGACCCAGAGACACTGTTGAAGCCATCGCTGGCCCAAACGGGACACCAGAAACTCGAGGGAGGGGACACCAGGGTGCTGACAAAGCTGGAGCCGGCAAGATCAGTCTGGGGGCTTGTTCCGTGTGAGGTGCCTTAGGGGTCACTCCGTGAAGACGGTCAACGGTTTGCTGGGTAAACAACATGAGCTTCGGGAGGGAGATGCCGACCGGAAATGTGGTTCCGAACGTCACCTGTGTTTAATGGCTGGGATCGGGAGAGGAGGAAAGAACGGTCGTTACTTGAGGTTCTACGCTATTTCCGCTGCTTCGCATATGGGCTTTATGTCTAAAGAAGCTGGGGCTCCAAAAACTTACAGGAGGAATGAGGACTCTTTGCCATGCGTTGCCAATCAATCACGAAGCTAAGTTTTACTGAACAGGCTTGGTTTTGGCTTGAAGCCAGGATGAAATGAGGAATCGTGGAGAAAAAGTGTCATATGCTTTTCACCAGCTTTGCTCCGAGAGCTGCCAAATCCCAAGATTAAGTTTCTTTAGGCGAAACTGACTACGTGTAAACTTAAATGCATGAGTATAGATGAACTTTTATTTTTGTTTTATTATTTTTAAAGATTGTATTTATTATGATTTTCAGAGAGAAGGGCAGGGAGGAAGGAAGAAAGGGAGAGATGCATCAATGTATGGCTGCCTTTTACCTGCCACCAGGTGGGGACCTGGCTGGAGACCTGGCTTGCAACCTGGTTATGTGCCCTGGCTGGGAATTGAACCAGCGACCTTTGGGTTCACAGGCCAGCACCTATCCACAGAGCCACCAGCCAGGGCGAGATGAACTTTTAATAATGACACTACAAATGATGAGCAGAAGTTTAAGTAGAAATTCTCTTTTTAATGCCAGTAGATTTACCTTTCAGGCTTGTTTTTCATCTGCAAGCCTCAGGAACACAGTGGGAAGACTGGTAAGTCAGGAATATTAAAAACTGAGTCTTTGTTTCAGTTCCATCTTGTTTGCTGTGTAACCCGAGACAAGCAGATAGATGTTCCTGGACTCTGGACCATCCTCTGAGAAATGACAGACTGAGACTCAAACCAGCACTTCTCAGACTTTCACATGCATGGGGCCTCCTGGGAGTGCTGCTAAAATGCAGTCTCTGAGTCTCTGGGTCCGTGGCATTGTTAGGCTACCAGCGGAAATGGTTGCTAAGTAAAGAAAAGCATTGTGTCAACAGTTGATAACAAAGATTTATTTTTCTAATAAAAAAATACCTTAGCATTCTGTTTATAAAAGGAATGCATGCTTGCCTCCCGAGATCAGGTGGTGAAAACTGGTAACCTTTCCATTTGCCACCCATCCTTGGAGCAGCACTTGATTTGAATTTGGTTCTTCCTCTTGTAATAGCTTTGCTCCTGCTTGGAATGGTTTTCAGTTGTTTATTGCCTCAGGGTGGGAGTAGGTGGTGAATGACTTTCCAAGGTCACCCTTGCCAGGCTGAAGTGACCTTGACGGTATCCAGAGGAGAAAGGAGCAAAGTGAGTCCCGAGACCCTTTTCAAGAGGTTGAAAACAAAGTTCCGCTACCTTGACAGCTGGTCCAGGCAGGGTTGCGCTGGCACATTCATGTTGTGGGGACCACTGACTTCGGTCACAACCATTAGCGTGGAGGAAGCCTTGCCTACTTCCTCCGCCCCTTCCTCACTTGGAACGTGGAAGCTGCGGGAGGTGCACGTAAGAGGATGGCAGCATGAACACTGTGTCCTTGAGGGCTTGCTGGCCATTAGAACCATACCAACGGCGCACTTTGAAAGGCTCAGTTAGAGTTGGTTGAAATATACGATTACATGTCGGGTTACTGTAGCGTCCAAACATCGAATTGACTTCATTATTTGCCCTTTTTCCTTTGTCTCCATGAAGCAGCCACGATTCCCGTCGGGCTCCATTCACTGCCACCAGTGGGTGAGGAGGCAGCTGTTACACAGCACCCTTCTGCACTTCGGTACCGAGGTTTGAAGGTTTGACAAGGGGCACCTCTTCCTTTCTCCTTGTGTTTTGATGTGAGGCTGCCTCTGTTCGTGGCTTTTTTCTTGGGCTTCCGTGTGTCCCCTTTTAAGTTACCAGCTTCCGCCTCTTATCTCCTGTGACATCTCTCCCATTGTCAGCACCCACCTCCCATGTCTCCATAAAGAAGACACTCTCCTCTCTCTCCTTTCACCCTGCGCCGTGGGACAAGAAGTGCACTTCTGCCCCACCGCCCTTCCCACATTCTTCATGCCCTCTCTGACCTTCGCACAGATTGCAGCAAGTGCCTCCTTTATGTCGTACCTGAGTCATTTCCGTCTCTTTCGGAAGACTTCCATCACCTTGGGGCAAGGCTCCTGCTGGATTCATGTTTTTCCGTCTTCAGCAACTGGCACAGAATCTCAGGTACTTGTTGGAGAAAATTGTTAGATTGTGGTGCTGAAATGGTCACCACTGCTTGTTTAAACAGAAGTAGCTAAAGAAGGGCACCTGAAGTGAAGTTAGAGCCTAAATGGCAAGTCCATGCAATTCAATCCCTGCATGTTGTACTTCCACTTTAACTTTTCAGGAGTCACTTCCTCTCCCTGGCTTCTCGGCTACATTCCAAGGGTACTGAGCCCTGAGCAGCATCTAAACAGACAACGTGCTACTGTAGCAATCCTCAGCCTGTTGATAATTATAATCACAATGGGATGAAGACAGTAAAGTACTGGAAGATCCAGAATAATCTTACAGTTGTCAACAATTTTAACTTCGTAGTTTCCACTGAAATCATTGACTGTCAGCTATAATAAATGTAGCACAAATGTATATAACTTATAGATTCTGAAATGAATTTCCATTCAAAATTCAAATATAAACAGCAGTCGCTGACGAAGGGCACTTTGGAAAAAAAACAAAAAACAAAAAACCTTTTTACGTTTCCACAATACTAGGAACAAGTGGATTTTAAAACATAATTTGAAAACTTCTGTGGGAGGACCTTTAAAGTTGCATTGGGTCTCAGAAAGCTCTATGAACACCTTTTATAAGCATTTCTGCACTGTCAAACTTATATTCACACGCATACAAAGAGAAACCATTGCCACCGGGGGTTTTCTGTGCGGATCTTACAGATGTGTCCTCCTCACCCCCAAATCCTGTTTCATGACTTGCAAATGCCTCTCCTTCCATCGTAACCAGAGCCAGCCTCTGTTCCCGGGCACACTGCTTTGTCAGTTTGTTATTTATTTTGTTTTGTCTTGAACACCTTTGTAGCTGTTAATAACTCTGCAATAGGTTCCAGTTATATTCAAACATTTCATTTCCCTCTGTAAGTTGTAAACATCTGAAGAACAAAGGTGAACAGAGAAGCCACCTGTAAACACTCAGATAGTACTTGTGACACTGGTTCTAACAGTGAACATTTGGTGGGCATACATCTTGGCTATAAACACAGTCATAAGACGTAAGGTACAGCGTGAGGAATCCAGTCAATACTATTGCAATCACTGTGTATGGTGCCAGATGGGTACCAGCCTTTTCGGGGTGATCACTTCACCAGTTATGTACATGTCTAACCACCATATACATTATACCTCTGAAAGTAATATACTATATTTTAGGTCAACTGTAATTGGAACATAAAAATACATCTTGACTATTTGGAGGATGAAATGATCTTGCTTTAAGGAATGGTGGAGACCTGGCCTTTCTATGGAGTTTGAAAGTTGCGAGGACACGGTTTCGCTACAGAGGCCTGCGGGGCCCCTCTGCAAGGCGCGGGGCGACACGTGCCTGTGCCCAGGAGCGCGTGTGCGCCTGTGCGCACGCATCACCCGGGGGCCGCGTGGCCGGGAGAACGCGCATCCGCCTCCAAGCCGCTCCTGCCCACTTCTCGCCATCTCGGGGCTGCGGAGTTTTCGGGAGTGTTTCGCTGGCGGCGCCGTGCGGCTCCTGCGGGTGGAATGCAACGTCGCGCAGCGCGGCGAGGAGAGGTGAGGGGCGTTTGCCCACAGCCGGGTTGCGCCCCACGCAGGGTGGGAGGCGGCCCGGGACCCGCAGGGCTGGGAGAGCCGCCGGCCGGCACGCAACAGGGTCTGGCCGTCGCCGCAGGAAAGGGGGGCCATCTAGCGGCCTTTGTCTCCGGCCCCGGCCGGCTCGGGCGAGAACTCGGAGGTGAGGCGGGCGCGCTCCTCGGAGGCGGCCGGGGGTGACTCACGTTTCGCCCGCCGCCCGCCTGGTCCCTCCCCGTGGCCGCTCGATTGTAGCTTTAAAAGGAAGTGACATGGGGTGGGGAGAGACGTCAGCCGAGGACCACTTTTTTTTTCCCCCCGAAGGGCCCACCCCATGGGTGGAGTCTCGCCCTTTCTTCCAGTGTTGGCTGACTTACAGCTCCGCAAACTAGTGGCAGCCCCTGCGCGCAGCCCGCTCCCTTCGGTTGCTGGTCCCCGGCCCAGGAGTCGGGCGGCGGGAAGGAGGTACGTGCCCGCGAGCCGCCCCCGGGGCTCCCGCTCTGGGCGTGGCGGGGGGCTGTCCCCGTGCCTCTCGTGGCCTCGCTCCGGGCTGGATTTCCCGAAACCCTCGGGAAGGGGTAGGTACCGACCCAGCCGGAGCGGAGGCGGAGGAGAAGGAAATGAGGCGACCGGGGAATGTGGGGCGCAGCCCCGGAAGGCAGAGGGGGGCGTCGCTGCCCCCCAAGGACCCTCCCTTTGTGCGCCGCGATCGATCCGGACCTGCGCCTCGGCGCGCGATGCGCCCCTGCCCGCCGGAGTGTTTTCTGCAATAGGTGCTGCGGGGAGAAGGTTCCCGTGGCTGGTCGGGTCTCTTTTGTGTCATGCAACATGTTCGTCCCTCTCCGGCGTCCCTATGGCAACCACAAAAATACTACTCGGAATGCAGCCCCGGCGTAAAATGACTGATGCGTGTTCCGCCGGCGGCGCGCGGCTGGGCTACCCCTCCTCACTTTTCTGTTGGTTTTTCCCTATCCCGGCAGGGCTGGGGGAGGGGGGTTGTCAAGGAAACAGGCATTGGTAATTGCCTCTTTATTTACCTAATTTTCGGCCTGTGCGCTGGTGCCTCCTCGCTAGGAATGAGAAAGCCGTTGGGTGTTTGTGTAGGTCTTCGGGCTCTGGTCTTTTTGAAGAAAACCAAACCAGGTCTCCAGAAGTGGTGTTTATGCTGTGGTCGGAGCCAGGGCGGTGGGGAGGGGCCTGGCGTCTGTCCTGGAGGGGGGGCCCTGGGAGAAAGTTTCAGGAGGGGTTCGGGAAGGAGAGCTGGAAGTCTGCTCACGGTCCCCCGGGAAGTGCCCATGTTGGAAGGAGGGGGTCTTTGCTCTAAGCACCAAGTCATCAGCTCAACAAATAGAAGAGTAACAAGTGGGTCCCCCCGCAGGGGTCTCAGTTTCTGTGCTTCCTACACATCACTCCGCTACCCACTCTCCTTACAGCTAAGGTGCATTGACCTCTTTTTGAAAACCAGGAAAGGGTCGACCCATCTGTGATTGCTAGTCCAGCACCCTCAGTTGGGAAAAAAAGTATCATGAGATGAGGGGCCACACGGGTGCGTGTGCAGGTGTGTGTTTCGGTGAGCGTGCCGCGTAGGCTGTGTGTTTATCTGGAAAGGGACTGTACGATCTTGTTACTACCCTCAATGGGGAGGAAAAGGATTGGCTTGCAGGGCAAATGTAAGAACTTGACAGGAAACCATCACCTACCGAGTCATAAGCAAAGTTAAATATTATCGGAGTTGGATTACACTCCCATGTGTCCCTACCTAGTACCAAGCAGAAGGGTCTAACGGACATTTTTCATTCCTACCTCCTAGGAACGTGCGTTCCGAGAATGGTGTCCGTTATCACATGTGTGCAAATGACTACAGTGGCCTTCATAGGCTCTGTCAGTCCTAATCCCCTTCCCGATTCTGAACATCATTGGTAACTTTGGATAGAGACTTCTGAAGGTCACTGAGTGCTCACAGTGCCTTCCTGCTATCAGAGCCAAAGACGTTCCTTAGAAACCTCCCTGTGACCCCTCCATGTGGAAGCAGGAAGAGGCGGTGGCTTTCATGAGGTTCCTTATCTAAACCTGTTATTATGTGTGGCTTCTAAAACGTATCAGAGTGCAAGAGGCCTTCAGGTATCAGGGGCAGAACCTCCCTGGGAACAGGGCGAGGGTAGCGTGGTGCAGAACTGACCGGAACTAAGGGGGCGGGAGAAAGGGGAGTCATTCAAGGGCACAAAGCCTCGAAAAGTCATGACAAAGTCTGACTCATCTTGCAAGGCACATGTTAGGGCAGGAACAGTTGGGTGGTGGGTTTGGGATGTTTGCAGAGAGTCCTGCAAAGCAGCGATGCCCATCCTGGGTCCTCAGGCTATAGATTTACTGCAGGGCCCTTCAGAGCAGGTGGACAGTGTTTAAGTCAAAGTTGGTGAGTGGGCACCAGAGTCTCCAGATCTAGGAACTGCACAATAGGAACCCTAGGGATGGAGCGCTCAGGAAGAGAAGCAAGAATCACTTGGAAGCACAGCCAAAACTAAGAATAAAATAGCTGTCCCATCAAGGGACCTTGAGAAGTTAACCTCATGATGAGCAGCTTGGCCTGGGGAAGGCCCCTGGCACTGCAGGTGCAAAGCCAAGGTCAGGGTCCCAGGGAGAGGCCGAACAGATGAAACCAAGGAAATCACTGCTGGAGCTGGGGCCAGTCCGCCTTGTACTGGGATCCCACCGCTCCACGGCCCTGCAGTGGGTGCTGGGAAGTTTGGGAAGAAGTCTGTTACTCAGAAGACGGCCTTGTCCGAGCCCTCAAGTTGAAACCCACCAGCCGGGGCGGACAGGGCGTGTAGCTGAGCACCAAGTGGGAGAGACAAGGCCAGGCAAGGGGGAGATGAGAAAATGGATGCAGTTCGTCCAAGAAGAATGTTATGAGGATGTTGAAGGGTGAAGGGGAGAAGACACAGGTGTCCCAGGTGACAGGGTGGGCACTGAGGGATGGACCGTGGTTTGAGGTTCTTGCGTCTCCAGTGTGGAAGTAGTGCAGGCATCCTGCGAGCTGGTGGAAAGAACTAGTAGATGTAGACTCAGGGGCGGAGGTTTGTTTTCACCCGAACAAGAAAGATTGATAGAAGAAAGGCAGCGGGAGGAGGAGGCGGAATTCTCCCTTATCCTGAACGCTTGAGGGGAAGCTCAAGAAGTAAAGGCTGCACGTCAGCCAGACGAGAAACAGGGCAGCCATCTGCGAGAGGGACCCCACACGCACCCACGGCCCATACAACCCCCGCCGTCGCCGGCGCACCAAGTTGCGTGGTGCTCGTGTGAGCCTTTGGCAAGCTCACTGCCTTTGGCGTGATCTCTGTATTCTGAAAAGAAGGTCCGATGGGTATGGGGAGATGTTGCGTTCGCAGTTCTGAATGGGGCTCGACACCTCAGCGTTTGAAGGAACATACGTGGTCATGCCTGGCTCGGAAATCGTTACCCCTACCCTGAGCCTGGACGACACGGACTCGGTAACCTTCGCCGGAGACAGGATCCAGGGGGAAACCAAGTGTTGGGATGTGACTTCATGTCCGGTGGGGAGAGAGGAATCCTCGGTCGTGGTGGTTTCACGGTGATTTGAGGTGCCTTTAGGATCTGCCGAGTCCTGTGGACACACTGTGAGCTAAACCAGGTAGAGCGTAAATAGCCACTGTTTTCCACTCTCTACCGGATTGTAAGGGAGATGCTGTGACTGGCTGAGCTCCGTACTCTTCCAATGGCCAGGCAGGAGAAGGTGCCTTAAAATCAGAATTTTTCGCTGAATGTTATCCTGCCTTCCTCTATTTTTCAAGAAGCCCTCTTGTTCCAAAAAGATCTACCTGTTTTCATTTTTTGTCTTAGTGTGTTGCTCTGGTCTGGTTTGCACTACTTCCTTTGACCCTCAGTCCTACTTTTCAGCCACCATTCATTCATTCTTTCATACACGTTCATCACTGTTCATTTGTTCCTTCATATCCATTCATTAGCCCTTCACCCATCCACTATTCATACACTCAGCAGATGATACTGAGTATCACGTGTCAGGCATTAAATATTATGGATATGGAAATAAATAGGAAGGAAACCGTTTCTTCCCTAAAGAACCGTAGGAACTAGCAGGGAGACAGGGGTAGAAACAGCCCCTTAGCTGGGGGGAGGGTATTTCTGACAGAGGCATCTTTTGTCCGGTGGCCCTGATGCCTCCTTGGGTATTGAGCAATTCTGTACAGAGGCGGTGCTGGGCAGGGAGGGCGAGGGTGAGCAGCTGACTGCCGTCCAGCTTCTAATCATGTTGTACCTCCCAGATTGCGTGAGTTTATGGCAGGGGTAGTGAACACTTGTGGAAGAAGAAAGGGGAGAAGTGGGGTTTCTGTCCTGGAAACGTGGAGGGATAAGAAGGACGTTCTGTCCCCAACAAGTATCAACTGAGTGAGATGATCCCTCCCGGCTTGTCCCTCACGGCCATCCTGGGACCGCAGCTCCTCCCAGCAGAGCCCACAGCGCGACCTACTCGCAAGGGACGCGGCCTCCCGCATCCAGACGGTGCGCCTGTTGGCTCCCTCAACGTCCTCCTGGAATATCCAGCGATTCCTGGGTTGCCCGCAACGCATGCAAGTCCGCGTCCCATCCCAGCAGAACCAAACAGCTTTCAACACCTTCGCTCCAATGGCCCAGGAGAAGGAATGTTGGAACCTCCTCAAAGCTTCTCCTGGTGGAACTGTTGGGCCCGACCTCTCCCTCCAGGGTGGAAAGCGCGGGGCTGCGTTCCCGGGCTCATCCAGAACACCACCCTCTGCGGGCGGCAGCAAGAAAGGGACAGTCTTGATCACAGCTGCGCAGCGTCCCCCGCGAGGCAGGAGGCTGTCCTGGAGAACCGGTTGGCACAGGTGTCCCTCTAAGCCGGAGTGACACCTCATAAGGATGTCAAGGTTGTTCTTGCGGAGGAGCCAACAAAGGAAGAGTTGCTGTTGGGGCTTCATGGCGGTTGGTAGTTTGAAGCCGGGCGATTACAGGTAGCCAGCAGCAGCCATCAGGGGCTCAGGGACGGCCACTGTGCAGGCTGTGGAAGAGCGGGAACAGCTCACCTGTCCTGAGCATGTCCTGTGTGCCAGCGTGTTACTTTCTTGGCTCATTTACACGCTGAGCAGGTAAAAACCGTGAGCCTGTTCCATTTCCCAGGGAAAGAAAGGAAGGATGAGAGAGGCACTCACCTAGTATCATGGCAGGTGACAGCTGAGACGTGAACCCAGGTGGTTGCCTTCGCTCCGAACCACTGTGCCCTCCCATCGCCGCGGTGGCATCCTGTCTGCCTATGTCCAGCGCCGGCCCAGGGCTGCGCGAAGCAGACCTGCGGTGAATGCTCTGCAGTAACGAACACCTGCCTCTCTCCCAGTTTCCGAACGCTTCGGAACTGGGGGCGCGGAGAGCAGCACTTTAGAATGTGGGGTCACGTGGACTGCTGGGTTTTGAGGGGCCTTGTGGCTCAGCTTTGGTTGAGGCTGTTGGTGATGTGGCGGGAACGGGAAGGGCCCCTGGGAGGACAACCAGAGCGATGGGGCAGCAGCAACCATGAACCTGCATGTGCGCTCAAACCGGCAGGTTTACCCCCCCACTGGCTGAGCTGGGCTGACAAGTCCTCTCAAGGAGACAGGGGAGCTGCCCCCGACGGTCCCCAAGGCTGCAGGTGAAGAGTCGTCGGACTTCCCATGCTAGTGCCCATTGCCAGCACACCGATGACCAAGTGCAAAGGTAGCGTGTGACCTGAAAAGACAGGGCCAGTGCTCTCCTGGGCCCAACTCTGAGATGAGATGGGAAAGATGAATAACCCGGACGTGAACCCCTTTTCCCACCTGCTCTGCCCCCCTGCAACAGTCCCCTCTCTGTGGGCAGAGGTCAACCCAGGCTGATGAAATGTAGGAGAGCCGGACCCACCAGGTGCCCTTGGGCTGCGGCCTCATCCCCATGCAGTCACCTGACCCCGCCCGCCATGGCGGGGGAATGACCCTAGCTCCTCTCTCCTCCTCTCTCTCCTGCTCCTCCGGGAAGGGAGGCTGACAGGACAGGCAGTGAGGGCCTTACGTCTGCAAATACAGGTAACTCTCCCGGATGGGTCTCCCTGCTGCCTCCCAACCGTCACAGGGTTGCCCTTTCCAGCTGCTATTCCATCCCATCACAAGCCCAGTTGGCCCCAGTGACTGCCTGGGTGTCTAGGGATGGTAGGCCGTTCTCAACACGCTGTTTCCAGCACCATGGTGTTCTCGGCTAGAAAAAAGGCGGGCACAGGTAGTCACAGATTTGTCTACACGGATGGCCTCCCAGCCGGGTCCTCTGGGATTCAATTCTTTTAGGGAAAATTCTCCATCTTGGCACTGTTGACATATTGGGTCAAACAGTTCTTGGTTGGGGATGCTGTCCTGGGCAGGGTAGGATATGAAGCCAGGAGTATTCCCCTGTCCCAGTTGTGACAGCAGCAATGCCCCAGACATTGCCAAATGTCCCCTGGAGGGGCAGACGCCCTGCTGCTGAGAACCACTGCTGTAGGGAATTGTCTGGCTAGGTCCTCCCTGGCCCCAACTAACCCGTCGCTCAGGGCTAACGTGCACGATTTACAAAGACAAGTCCAAACCAAAGGTGCAGTGCATTTATTTAAATGAATAGAGAGAGGAATTGAAAAGTAATAAGATAAGCAAAAAGCAGATATGTAACCAGAAGAACTTAAAGACTTGGTGCCCAACCTGGTGGGAAAACCCATCGGACGGTCGCCTCCTTAGGCCAGGTTGTCAGTGTGGGCTGGGGCGGCGCCCGGGGGTCTGAGGGCATCCACCCAGAGCTCTGTTTACAAAGACCTTCCCCTCCTAAGCTCTGAGGGGCCTCAGGCTCACGCCAGTGGCCAGGGTTAGCACGTCTGAGGGAAGAAAGGTACAGTCCCCAGGTACCTGACTCCCCACTCCTGAGTTGCTAGTGCAGGTGTGAACCCCGGCACGCCCCACCCAGCCTCTCTAGTTACTGATTTGCCTCTCAGCGCAGCGCGTCCTTTGCCTCAGTCCAGAGGGCGCTTCCTGGGCCCCTCCTGGGGCCAGTCGCTGGGCGCCGGCTTCAGGTACCCCCGCTCCCAGCCCAAGGCCGGGCACACCCGGGGTGCTGTCCCACTGTCCCGCTTTTGTCTGCGTGGCTTCCCCCTTCCTGGCTGAGCACAGGCATGAGTGGGGCGGATCTGTTATTCCGACCTTTCCGGCAGTCACGCAATTCCGGGACCCTCTGAGAACGTGTCCTCCTGAGCCCCGCACCAGCTACTGTTGGCCATGCACGGGCGGGGGTGGGGGTGCAAAGATGACCCACATGGTGCAGAGGACGAGGTGACCAGCATGGGGCACTGAAGCAGCGTTTGGGGAAGAGGAGGGTACGGACCGCCCGTGGGAGCGTAGAAGGGGCAGCCATACTGCCTGCCTGGGGGTTCCGAAAGGCTTGCTTTCTAAAGAGCAGCTCCAAGCAAGGTCTGGGCAGCCAGAGGGCGGAGTGTGGGTCAGGTGATGGGCGGGGAAGGGCTGGGCAGCCAGGTGGGTGAGAGCCGACCCGGGACCCGGGCGTTACTGACCTGGGAGGCCAGCGCAGCGGGCCGGGCGCAGGTGTGGGGTGGGGCAGAGGGCCCTGGCTGAGGAGTCGGAGACTTGCTGGGGGTGGAACCACAGAACTGGGCCTCTCGGACCCTCTGGGATGCTAAAGGCAGGGAAAAAAACCCTTTTTCCCTGTTACTCTTCCCCGAGGCTCACTTACAGTTTGCTTTGTAGCGTAGCCATTTATGCACCGTCATACTCATCGTCACTTACCACGCGGCACTGAACGTGGGGTCGTGAGCTCTGTGTGGCGTCGCCTTCGTCTGACTCCAGCCCAGTCCGTTGTGAGCCACCTTGTCTCGTCTGACCTGCAGCAGAGGCACAGACGGGCTGACCAGCTTTTCTAGTCACGTAGCCGGGAACCTCTGCTGGGACCCAGACGGTGACTTCGATCTGTAAAGAATTTTCAAACCATCCCATATTCCGTTATGACCCATTCCTCCCCCCGATTTCCCTGGGTATTCTTTCAGGGTGAGAAGGAACCTTGCCCGGCTTCCACAGGTGCAGAGGTTCTGCCCTGGCCCCCCCCCCCAGTCATGTGGAGATGTCAGGAGTTACCTAAGACTAAATGACCCGCCGAAAATCCCATGGTGTCGCAGAAGTTCCCGTTGGCCCTCCACTTCTAGAGGAATGAATCGGGTGAAAGTCCAAGTGAGGGAACCGGAGAGAGGACCGCGGAGATTTTTAATGTGCTTGATTATTTTAATTATTCATATTGGTTTCGACCTGAACCCATTGGGAGCTTCCTCCCTCCTTCCGCCACCCCTGCCTTCTGGAGCAACTGCACGGGGATTTGTCTTGGAGAAGCCTGGCCTTAACCAGCCTCCCTCACCCCCTCGGGAGGAGACTTTCGGGAAATGTGCTTTGGGTGCCAGGCTGGGCCCGTCTGGGGCCTGTGGGTGCTGGGCAGACCCTCCCCTGCTGCTTCCTCAGAACGGCCCGGCCTCTCGGCGGCTCAGGTGTGTGTCCTTGATAGAGGCCACCGGGACGTTGCATTGAGGGGACTTCGGAGGCTGCCTGGACTCCTCCGGACACACCGCTGGGCCGTGGCGAGGAGGAGGGGAAGGGGCGCCTTTCAGGGACCGGGAGAGGCAGGACGCCCAAGGGAGAGCAGGGCTGGTTGAAAAGCCTCGGTTGGGTCCCCTGCTTACTCCCCACGGGACCTGGGGCTCCCTGGGACCTGGGACCACGTCCTGGTCTGGGCTGTCCCTGCGCAGGGAACCGTGCTGGCAACCCTGTGTCTGGCTTCCCAGCCTGGCCTGGAGCCCAGGGTGGAGGCTCGTGGACTGCGGGTACCGGGGTAGCAGGGCACGATCGCGGGGTGCCCCGGGCCAGCCCCCTCCAGCGTCAGTTTGCCGAAAGAGCCAAAGGAAACGGATGTTTTCAGATAAAACAGACGCGGATGCACCAAGATAGAAAACAAAACTGTCCCGCGTTTTTAAGACGTATCGGAAGTGATGTCCTGGCCTGGCCGTTTGGGCAGCGTGAGGCTGTAGCTCCTGGCCCTTCAGAACCAGCTTCCTCGGCTGAGGGGAATGTTTTTGTGGACATTTTTGAGAAAAGCCAGCTGCATGATCTCTAAGGGGCTCTTGGTGGAAAGGAAGAAGTTTATCATGTCCTTCCAAGCCTTTCCCGCACCTGCAAATGGGGGAGGACCGGGCTGGGGCAGGGCACGCAGCATCCCTGAGAGTCCGTCTACCTCAACCATTCCTCTGTCTCTGCGCCTCCCTGGTGTCCCTGACCCGATTCCTGGGGTCTCTGCCTGGTCACCCACCTTCGGGGCTTCCCTCCCTTCTTTAGAGGAGGCCCTTCTTCGGGTTGGCCCAGGCTGGTTCCGTTCTTGGTGACCTCTTTCCCCTGCCACCTTGACCGTCTCTGTGAGGGGGAAGTGCCTGGAATCCCCCTGCTTGCTGTTCCCTCTTATCTTATCACTGTTGGATGACAGGTTAGCCTTCTGCTCTCCCAGAGGCGTGTTGGAGGTGATGCTTCACAATCCGAGCCACAGGTGTCATTTCCCAACGCAGCAAGCAGTTGAGGAGTGACCTCAGCCGCTGGCCGGGACGGGGGAAAAGGCTTGGACATCGGTGGAGGGAAGACACTCCGCATCTGACTAGCCCAGCACTTTTCCTCCTCACAAGAAGATGAGGGAGGAGAGAAATCCGAGCTGTGGACTTGGCCCAGGCCCAAGCCAACCTAGCCTTCTGTGGTGTCCTGGAGCGTAATAAAAAAGAAGGGTGGGCCTCGTGCGTGTGTGTGTCCACACTCCTTGAAACCGTGTTGTTAGGCACGGGTAGGAAGCGACACCTGACCCCGCGTTTCTGGTCACCGTTTGGAAATGGAGGTGGTGCTGTGGAACGGCTGGGTGCCATGGAGTTTGCACACGGAGGTTCCAGTGAAATTCATGTTGGCGTTTCCGTGCGATGGGCATCATGGCGTGGGGGCCTGCAGGGAGCGGGAAAAGGTGCTTTGACCACGGGAAGTTCGTTCTCTAATTCCGGTGAAACCAGGTCTGCTAAAACATGTCCGTGGAAGGGATGCCAAAATACCTAGTTGGGCACCTACGCGCCCACACGGAACACACCCCGAGAGAAAAGTGACTGTCGAGAGCCTGCGTCCTTCACTGGCCCGAGTCTGATTTGAGTCTCACGGAGCACCTGTTGCTTACTCGGGTTCTGACAGGGGCTGAGACAGGCGGACGGGGAGGTTCGTCGGGCAGGAACGGTGAGTTGGAAGGGATCAGATGGGATGGGCAGCCTGGCACGCACACTTGGGTCCTCGATGCAGAGCCCAGGACCAGCCATGGAGCGTGTGAGGGGAACACGGGGCTGCGGCAAGCACGTCCCAGGGGGGAGGCCACCCGTGCTCCCGCCCTTGCCTGTCCGTTGGAACCACCCGCCTCCGACCAGCTGACCAAGGCTCTGGTTCCTCCTTTTCGTTTAAGTTTTCTAGGTAAGTAATTGCAGCAGTTGAGAGAATTGGAGCCACGTGATGGTAGGGAGGTGACCGCAGGAAAGTGGCTGGACAACAAGGGAACCAGAGCCAGGACAAAGACAGTGATGATGGCAGTGGCCTTGGAGATGATGATGGTGATGATGATGGAGGTGATGCTGGAGGTGATGATAATGATGTGGATATCATGATGGTGATGATAGTGATGATGATGGAGGTGATGAGGTGATGATGGTGATGATGATGGTGATGATGGAGGTGATGATGATGGAGGTGATGCTGGAGGTGATGATAATGATGTGGATATCACGATGGTGATGATAGTGATGATGATGGAGGTGATGGAGGTGATGACGGTGATGGAGGTAATGATGATAGTGATGATGGAGGTAATGATGATGGTGGTGATAATGGTGATGATGATGGAGGTGGTGATGATATGGAGATGATGATGATGATGATGATGATGATGATGATGGAGGTGGTGGTGATATGGAGATGATGATGATGGTGATGATGGTGGTGATGGTGGTGGAGGTGACGATACAGAGATGATGATGATGATGATGGTGATGATGGTGGTGGAGGTGACGATACAGAGATGATGATGATGATGATGATGATGATGATGATGACAATGATGATCATCTCTACATTTAAGATTATCATGGAACAGGCCAGCTTCTAGAAACAGCTACTCACAAGCGTTAATGCTGTCTTTCCTTTGTCTGCCTCACACCCTGTTCCCATTCATTCTTGCCCACGTTTATTTTTACTTTCCATGAAGACAATGAAATTGGTGCCTAATATTTGAAGATCGTACCTATCATATTTTGCTACCGTTGGGATTTCAACATTTCTTAAAAATCTTTTTCTTCCATTCATTCATCTCATTTTTCCCCAAAACTTCTTCAAGCCTTTCTATTCTTTTTTTTTTTTTTTTTTTTTTTTAAGATTTTATGTATTTATCTCTAGAAAGAAGGGAACGGAGGGAGAAAGAGAGGCAGAGAAACATCCATGTGTGGGTGTCTCTCACCTGCCCCTAACCGGGGACCTGGCCCACAACCCAGGCCTGTGCCCCAATTGGGAATCAAACAGGCCACCCTTTGGTTTGCAGGCCAGCACTCCATCCACTGAGTCACACCAGCCAGGACCATCTAATTTTTTGACAGCTTTATTAAGATAGATTTTGCATATGGTAAAATTCACATGTTTTAAGTGTGCAGTTTAGTGAGTTTGGGTAAAGTGCGCAACTGGGCACCAGCCCCCAGAATCAGCTTCGAGCCTCCTACGGCCCCAGCACGTGCCTTCAGTCCCCGTGCACACCTGGTCCTCACGGCGCCTGTGGCTGGGCAGTGGGTCATCCATTTGCTGTCTCTGGTTTCGCCTTTCGTGGGCGCTGCAGGTCGTACGTAGTGTTTTGTGTCTGGCCTCTCTGCTCTAGCACAGTATTTCCGAGGCCCGTCCTTGCGTTACCTGGGTCAGTTTGTCCTCTGTGTCACTGAGCCGTGTTCCAGTGCTGGGATAAACCACCACTATTGAATCTTGTTTAATTCGGTCACCTGGTGCTGGATATTTGGTTGGTTTTCAACATTCACCTCACTTTTAGGTTTGCTAGTTTTTATTCCTGGTCTGAAGTACATATTACAGAGAAGTCCCACTGTCTTTGGCACTTTATCTGTAACCCCAGAACCCTACGTGGGGGGCAGGGATCCCCATAGCAATGGCTGAGGGAAGGGGCCGCCCCATGCAGCCCTGGCCACGTGGCTCTGCGACAGCAGTGCCACAGATGGTTTGAATTTAATGCTGTGCGCTGATCAGATTAATAACCCGGAGAACAGGGAACATGGGTTTGTGATGTCCGTCTTCTTGGTGCGTTTGTTTCGTACCCACAAAGTGAACGTTTTGATGCTGCCGAACCAATGGGCCCATTCCTTTTCCTTCCATTATTTACCTCCCCACTGATTTCATGAACTGAACGAAGCTCCTGGCAACTCGCCACACTTCATTCATTTGCCCTTTCTGTGCGTGTCTGCCATGGCAGGCCCGGGCTGTCTCGGGGGGACCGGGAAGCCCCCAGACCCCTCCCCCCGGAGTTCCGCTCCAGGGAGGTTTGTCGGCTCCTGCCCTGCATGGCCATCAAAGGCAGCTGACTGCGGACACTTGAGCTTCTGTAGGGCCAGACGGTTGTTCTGTTTGGTTGAAAACTACAGTATGGGATCGGATCCCCATGCCATCAAGTTCACCCCTTTAAAGTGTCAAACGTAGTGACTTGTAACACATTCCTATCCAGGGTTGTGCCAGCATCTCCACTTTCTCCTTTTAGAGTATTTCTGTCACCTCAAAGGGAAGCCCCATCTCCATGGGCGGGCACGACCCAACCCCCAGCCCCTCTGGCGTGGGACAGCCACTAGATTGGCCTGTTCTGGACATGTCTTACAATATACGGTCCTTTGTGAGTGGTTTCTTTCACTCAGTGTCATGTTTTTGAGGTTCATCCATGCAGCAGTAATTCATTCTTTTTCAGGGCTGAATAATACTCCTTTGTGTAGCTGAGACCCACATTCTTTACCCAGGTGTCACTTTTGGGGCCTTAGGGTGGCTCCTGCCTTTCAGCTGTTATGGATACTACTGTAATGAATGTTTCGTATGCAAGGGTTAGCCTCACTTATGTGTTCCTTTCTTCTGGGTCATTCATTTCTAGGTCATGTGGCAACTCTGTTGCATACGTGAGGAGGCAGAGCCGGGTGTTTTCCATTCTTTCCAGAATTGTCGCTGAGGCTACGGAGGCGTCGATAGTGGGCACAGATGGCTGGGACTTTCAAGCCCAAGGCCCTGTGCCACTCAGACCTCCATGAGAATGTTATGACAGGATGAACTCAGGAGGCTTGTACCTGTGAGCTGCTGTGGGAAAGGCAGGAAGAAGTAAATGGTCGTCAGAAGAGTTGCTGGTTCAGTGCATGCAGTGGTGGTCACATGGGGTCTCCTCACTGGGTGCCCCAGCTGCATCCCGTCTGAGGCTACCTTTGGGTTAGCCTGTCCCACCCCCAGAACTGTGAAAAATGGTTTCAGCGGTGTATTCAGCTGTGCTTACCTTTTTCTGAGCATTGTTTCCAGAACTCTGCTCTGCCAGGATTTGCTTTCCTAGAAATGAGGAAGTCCCGTGAAAAGTGTCATCTGAAACCAGAAGGCATTTGCTTCTGGCAGCGACTCCATTTTTTGTTCCCTGGTTTAGGTCAGTGTTTACTGGTCTTTAAGAATGAAGTTGAGGCCTGGCTGGTGGCTCAGTGGATAAGGTGCCGGCCTGCAAACCCAAAGGTCGCAGGTTTGATTCCCCAGCCAGGGCACATAACCAGGTTGCAAACCAGGTCTCCAGTCAGGTCTGTGGCTGGAGGCAGGTGAAAGGCAACCATACATTGATGTCTCTCTCCCTCTCTGCCTCTCTCCCTTCCCCTCTCTCTAAAAATAATGAAATAAAATCTTTAAAAAATATGATAATAATAATATATCAATAAAATCTTTTAAAAAATTTTTTAAAAAAAGTGAAGTTGCTGTTAGCTGTGAATCTCCCAGTAGTAAGCAAGTTGCAATAATACCTAAAGGTTTTGTGAGAATGTATTTTTCCTATATTCCCTGATACTTAGTAACTTCTGCAGATTGAAAGAGATGTAAAGAACAAGCCATGCAAAAAGAGAACCAATGAATTGCATGTACAGATAAATCACTTTCTCTGGTAATTTCTTAGTATTTCAGGTTGTTGTCTTTTTAGCTTTGGGAGGTAGGTTGATGGGAATGGCAGGCAAGGAAACCGAGGCTCAGGAGAAGGCAGGGATCCAGCAACTTAGAGACCCAAAAACAGGTCCTAGGGCTTCCCTGAGCTTCCATGTCTTTGCGTGTAAAGTGGGCTCACCAATAAATTAGAAGGTATTGTCAGTATCAGGTCACATATGTTAGCATGCCTGAGTCATCTGACAAACAAGGTGTGAAGATTCAGCTCTTTTCCTCACTTAACTATATTACCCAAGGTGTAAGTACTCTTGGTAGAATAATTAGAAAATGCAGAGAAGCATAAGGAAGAAAATTATGATTTCCCATTATCACGCTGACTAGGAGCAGCTTCCTTGGAGTGTCATTTGTCCAACCGTGAAAAGGAATTGATTACTGGCTAATAATACTGGAGGTAGGCATGTCAAGGACACGTAGCGACTGCAGTTCCAGTGGTCATGAATGCGTTATCCGTAGCAGGAAAAATGAGAAAAGCTCTGAAGGTCCATCAATACGCTAAGAGATTAATTTCTGGTGTACTCATACCAAAAATAAAAATAAAAATAGCGCTCTGCAGCTGAAATGTTTCACCTAGATGCACAGACCTTCAAAGCCATAGTGCCAAGGGTAAAAAGGCCATCACAAAAAGAATTCAAGTATTCTGCGCATCTTTCCACACTAAAGTGATATTTTTATTGTCTGTGAATACATATATACATATATACAATAGAAGACTAAAAGACAGGGCACACCAAATTCAGCCTCAGATTGGGGAAGTGGCTTCAATATCTATCATATTTATTTCTTTTAAAAAATGAAGCAACCCAGTACACCAGGGTTGTGAGTTTGAACCCTGATCCTACAGGTGAACACACACGTAGGTGAGTGGAGCAACAAAACTCTCTCCTTCCTCTCTCTCTCTCTCTCTCTCTAATCAATACATTAAAAAAATTTTTCTTAATGAAGCAAACATGACTAAATATCAACCTGGTAAAATATTTAGTATGTTTTGTATGTTTGAAATATTTCAGAAATTCTTAAAATGAGGGGTTACCATCCAGGATCCTTCGGAAGCATCAAGCCACTGTGTGTCCTGCGGACGTTGGGCACCCTGGACATGTTTTTGTTGACTTTGTGTATTGTAAACATCTGTCTGTCGCTGAACATTGTTCCTCATTGGTGGCCTCCCTGAGCCTCCTCGGTGTTTTTCTTGCAACTTAAATATTTACTCAGAAGAATTTTTAGGAGCAGAACCAACAAAGTTTCCTCTGTATAGTTGCTTTCTATGTATTCACTTCTAATGATTCATGGCTGTTGTTGACTCATTTGCCGTTTAGTTGGTCTCTGGTGCCAAGGAAGCTCAGAACCTGAAGGCAGATGCAGAAGTACAGACTGCTTTAGTCAAGATACACAGAACCCTCAGAGGTTGTAAAGGGATTCCTCCAGGTCGGGGAATCCACAGGGTGGAACCTTTATTTACAATGATCAAAAATAAAATAGTTGCACAAACATCCAGGGAGGAAGGAGCCCTCCCTCCCAGGCCGGAACAGGGCCATAGGCCCCCTGCAGGTCTCCCTGTGTCCTGCGCCATGGGGTCTTCAGCAAGAACTGTCCCAGGGCCCCCTGAGCCTTTGCTGTCCTGTCTGTTCCTGCACAGCTCTGGTCCTGGGCCCTGGAGGTGCACCAGGGAGGAACACTCCCTGCCCACTCGGGCTCCCATTCCCTAACCTCTAACCAGCAAGGTGTCCCTTTTAAAAACCTGAAGTTCTTTCCCTCCAATAGAAACCATCACGTAGGTAGGTATTAGAGCTAGTTGACAACCTGACGGTCATCGGGGGCGATATTGGAGTGGGAACAGGAAGGCCCATCTTGCTTTTTGCCCATTGGAGGGAGATTGGCTCTGGAAGCGGGACTGGGAAGGGCTGGTGTGTGACCCAGGGTGACACTGCACTGCCCGGGAGGACACGGTGGGGGATGGCCAAGAAGGGAGGCAGGTGGCTTTGTCCCTAATCACCTGGGGGAACGGGGCTAGCCACCTTGCTCTCTAGGTGCCAGTTCTTTGTTAAAGTATATTTTTTATAAAAATGTATATTTTATAGGTTATGCTGTTACAGTTGTCCCAGTTTTTTTTCCTTTGCCTCCCTCACCTCTCTTCCCTCCATCAACACCCATCTTAGTTCATCTCCATGGGTCGTGCAAATAAGTTCTTCGGCTTCTCCATTTCTTACACTGTCTATTTTGTATCTACCAGCTATGCTTCTTAACCCCTGCACCTTTTCCCTCTTTCTTCCCCCTCCCAGCTGATAACCCTCCAAATGATCCCCATACCTGTGATTCTGTTTCGGTTCTGGTTGTTGGGTTAGCTTGTTTTTGTTTTTATTTTTTAGGTTCTGTTGTTGATAGTTGTGAGTTTGTCATTTTATGTTCACAGTTTTAATCTTCTTTTTCTTAAATAAGTCTCTTTAACATTTTATGTGATAATGGCTTGGTGATGATGGACTCCTTTAGCTTTCCCTTGTCTGGGAAGCACTTTATCTGCCCTTCTATTCTGAAGGACAGCTTTGTTGGACAGAGTCATCTTGGTTGTAGGTCCTTGCTTTTCCTCACTTTGAATACTTTTTCCCAGCCCCTTCTTGCCTGCAAAGTTGTTGATTTTTTGTTTTTGTTTTAAGTTATCAGCTGATAGTCTTATAGGGATGCCTTTGTAAGTATCTCTCTTCTTTTCTTTTGCTGCTTTTAAGATTCCCTCTTTATCTTTAACCTTCGGCATTTGAATTATGGTGAGTCTTGGTGTGGTCCTCTTTGGGTTTAGTTCCTTGGAATGCTCTGTGCTTTCTAGACTATTTCTTTTGCCAAATTAGGGAAGTTTTTTTCATTATTTTTTCTTTCTTTTTTTTTTTTTTTTTACAGATTAAAAAAATTTTTATTGTTGTTGTATTACATTCATCTCCTTTTTGCTCCCCTCTGTCCCCCTCCCCACCCACCCATTCCCCACAAAGTCAATCCCACCTGTTGTCCATGTCCATGGTTCTTTTATACTAGGTTCTTGATATTTTTTCAAATAAGTTTTCCGTTTCTTGCTCTTTCTTTCTTGCTAAGTGCCAGTTCTTCATTTATAAAATGAGCAGTTCATTTCTTCACTGCTTATTAGTATTTAATATATGAAGTTATAATATGAATTAATGGGGTAGGGAGGGATTTTTCAATAAATGTCTTGTATACAGCTGGGTATTTGGAAATAAATCGATTTAGCTCCTCCTGGAGCATTATAGCCAAGAATAAATGTCAGGTGGATCAAATAGTTACAAATAAAATTATGGAAAAACTAGGTAAAGTGAATTTTTACTAGTTTTCTGTAGGACAAGAAATAAAGGTAGAAAGAAGGCCTTCCTGTATCTAAACTTTTTGAAAGAAATCATAATTCTTCATAATAATTCAAAAGCTCCAATAAGCTAATAATAAAAATAAACGAGGTGCAAAATTTGGTCACTCTAAATGAATAAGAAAGTTGCTGTCCTACTTAATAAAGGATGAGCTCCTGAAAAATCAATGGGCTACAGGGAGTGGACGATAGGTAAAAAGGTAAAAGATGTATTGTTATAGATAAATAAATAACAGATAGGTATTTATAGATAAATAAAAGAGAAGGTGAAAAGAAGGAAAACGCAGAGTTCAATACATGTTTTAAAATATCCAGCTTCACTTATCTCCCCTCAAAATGCAAATTAAAACAATGAGATACAACTTTTAACCTGTGAAGAGTTAGTCTGGTTTCTGTTTTATTCAATGAATTCTTACCGTTGACAAGCTTGCGATGGAACAGGTATTTTTGTGTGTCGCTGGTGAGAATGTAAAGAGCCACAGACCTACCTTCTGGGCAGCAACCTGGCCACACTTACCTGATGTGTTAAAAATGTTTGTTCCTTGAACCCAGAAATCCTGTATCTGGGAAGTTATTCTAAAGAGATAAGCCAAAATTCAGAAAGAAAAATAAAGCTTTGTGCCTCAAATTATTACTCACTGCATTACTTATTATTGAAAAGACAAAAAGAAGCCTAAATAATACTATATGGAAGCAATAATATAATAATTATGGCGTGTCCAGCAAAACTCCTGGAATGGATGGTAATATGGTCATTGAAAATGACCTCACTGAAGGTTAAGAAAAGGTCAGATGAAATTGATTTAACGTAAGATCTCCACCATATCTAAAAATAAAAACGTCTGCAATGACTTTCTTGGCAAAGAAAAAAAAAAAGCTAATGAATTCACCAAAGACTGAGAAAAATTAACCCCCAAATATCAGTGGCTGTTTTAGGAACTAGCATTTCTACATTTTAAAGTTTACAGCTTTTATATCATGATGTTATAATGGGGGAAATTGCCTTGAAAAATATCTGTGACTTACAAGGCGCGTATCATTTTCTTTATTCCTATCACATTTGTATTTTAAGTCAGTTTTTCCCCACCACCATGTGAGCTGCCCTGCTTGGGTTTAAGTAGGTCATTTGCCTTCATTTCAGTCATTTTTCAGTCGGTTTGGTGTATGGCCTTCCGCAGCCTCAGCGTTGGTAGAGGAGGCCTCTGTGCTGGGCTTCCAGGCAGCCCCGTGTTCATCTCCATGGCGTGTGCCGGGACAAACAGCCGTTCAGTCCCCTGCTCTCTACTTCATGTCGTGAGGAAGAAATCGAGGATTTCTATCAGTCCATGCTTGTTGCTTTTGTAGAATGCTTTTGGCAGCTCAGAGTTACTGGTATGGAAATGAAATACATCAGGCCATCTAGAGGTTCAGATGGAATCACCATGTATTGAGCATCTATTTATACTAAGATGCGGAAGGGGCGGGGCTTCACTCTGGCCCTGGAAATACTCCTCAGCCAGGGCTTTGGTTGAGTGGACATGGTCCCCACCCGCGCCACACGGAGGGCAACTCGAAGAGACCCCTGCGCCCACGTTCAGAAGTCTGATGCAGTGGTGTAAACAACGCTGTAACAATACCTATGAATCGATGAATTTTTAGCTAAGTGGGTGAATGGGTGGCTTCGTGGACAGACAATGAAGGAAGTTACCAATGAATTCAGGAGCGTCTGCCTGAATCCCCAAACCTCTGTCCTCCGGTCTCCTTCATAGAAATGGCACCGTTGCTTTGACCAGGCGCCCTCCTCTTCCCGAGCTTGGCTATTAAAGTGGGAGAGAACGGCCGGCCGAGAGAGAAGGCCCTGCTCCCTGCGTTCTCACTGCTGTTGCTGGTGAAACTTTTCGAGGAACAGCCGGTCGATGCGACCCAGCGCATCCCTGAGTCCAGGCACGTCAGTGATCCGTGGTCGTATTTCAGCCTCTCGAGAAACAAGGAGCCCGTAAGTCAACTTATTTTGGGCGCTCGGAGCCGGCAGTTCTGTCTCGCATAAATGATTCATGTCAGGAAAGCATTTAAGTGCTTTTGTTTTCTAATAAGTCTCTCCTCGGGTCCATTATGCATGAATCAAGTCGGGGAAATTGCCCAGGTCCATTGGCAGCCGTTTATGAAAATCATAGAAATAAAAGCTTTAAAATCCAGCTGTGTGGATCCCTTCGCTCCCCCGCACCCCAGAAAATAAGAAGTAGCCAGAGCAGGGTCTCAGAACTCAAGGGTCCAGGCTGCTTCACGAAGAGGGGTGGGTAGAGAGAGACCTGCCGGAGAGGAGAGAGGCCAGTCCCTGGTGTCCGAGGCTCCGGAGAGAAGGGAAAGCCCGGAGCACCCGCCACTGAGCTGCCCCGCGCACGAAGGGCGCAGCTGATAACGCCCAGCTCAGAGCGGTGAGGGCCCAGGGGCATTCCCGCTCGGGACGCCCGGGCACCTCAGCGCTGGGTGGGGGGCCCGTGGGTGGGTGGCCACAGACACCGCCACCTCTGCCAGAGGGAGAGCCCTTGCCCACCCTGTACCTCGGCGACCTCTCCCGCCACCTTCGTGGGGCTGGGCTGTGTGTCAGGCTCTCCTGGGGACCGAGGAGGAAGCTGAGGTTTCTGGAGGCCCAGTGGCCAAGCGGATACGGACACACAGATGGTCCCCATGGGCACTGGGATGGAAACATGCCGCTGGAGAGTAAGTTCTCATGGCCAGCGCAGCCTTGAATTGTTGCCCTCCATCTTCATCGTAAAGGCTTCTTGGTAACCTGGTTGCCGTTTACTTGGAAATACTAGAGATCAGATTTTATGAAAAAACTGAGGGGCCTCAACACATGGGCGGCCTCACCCGCTCAGCAGTGGCACCCCTGCTCCGAACTGCTCCTGGGTGAGCGCAGAGCGCCCACCCGGTCCTCAGGGCTGTTTCCGCAGCACCTAGGGACGCGCGGCGCGTTCCCCGGGCGCAGGGTGGCGAAGCTCTGGCCGTGCCCAGACCAGCGCTGCGCCGCGCCCTCCAGTGGGGCCAGGCCGTGTCGCCTGCTCAGCTCACGTCAAGGTCAACGCGATTTCTACAGGGACCCAGCAGGCCCGGGGCGGCCTCAGGGCCAGCGACCATGACCCCCCACCTTGAGAAACCGCTGACTCGGAATGGGGACGTAGCCATTGAATTGAAACTGGGCCTGGACGGAGGTAACCTGACGAGTTGCTTCGGCTCAGGGCCACCCTGGCTTGGGCGGATGGCGGAAAAAAGAAACATCCCAAGGAGAAACGTCTTACCAAAGCGATGAAAGGAACTACCCGTTGAAAGGGTAGGAAGAAACCATGGCAGGAGGCGTGGGGGTCTGTGGCCTTAGTGGCTGATGGGAGGGGCGGCCTGGGGTGCGGGCAGCATCACCCCCGTTCAACAGAGCAGAGCTTGAGGCTCAGAGAGGGTGCGCGACTTGGCCCAGGTCACACAGCTGGTAACGGGAGTTAAACCTGGAGTCCTCCTGCAGTGTCACCGTGCCTTGGTCACAGCCATGTGGGAAGGAGAGGAGTGGGCTCTGCGCTAAGACCGCAGTCCTGGCCACGTCGCCGTGGTAACGGTGGGCTGGAGTGGGAGGGGGGTTGTACTGACTGACGAGCTCCTTTTTAGTTCTTGCTGCCAGCTGGTGAGGCCTGTCTTCCCAGCGGCTAGCCCCAGAGCTGGTCTCGGGCCGCTTCCCCACTTGGCTTGACCTGAGGGGACAGCTGGCGCTGAGGGCCACCGCCACGTGACAGCAGCCAGGGTGACGAAGATCAAGACAACAAGTTAGATTCACATCCGTCCCGCTTTCCTTTCCTCTTTGAAAAGGTTTTATAATGAACTGGAATATAGTCATTCAAAGGAGAAATGTGGCTGCTTCCCCATTTGGAAGATTACATTTCCAATTTTCCTCCTGTCGTTTTAGTGTTTGGCTCCAGGATAATTGGATTTTTATCAGGACTCAAGAAAAATGGTTGGCAACGCCCTTGGCCCGAACGTAACTTGAAGATTTATTTCCACTGAGTAAAATAGCTCACATACCCATGGCTGCTTAGAAATGCAGTGAGCTAGCCAGCACCCCGAGACTGCAGAAACACTGAGTTCAAAGCTGTCGGTGCCCTGGGAGAGGAGAGGGTGGGTGGTCTGCCTGGAAGGAGAGCCTTGGTAGGGCTCACTGGCAGAAGGACAGCCGTCAGAACTCATGGTCACCTCTGCGGTCAGGACTGAGCTGATAGATGGAGCCTGGGAAGGCCCAAGGTCACGTGCAGGCTGGCTAACGCAGCTTCCTATTTTGTAAGCAGCCTAACAGTGATCAAGTGAATGAGCTTGAGTTTCAGACCCTGACTCATTCTTTGACCTTTGCAGGTTACCTTGTCTAACGAAGCCTCACCTGTCCCATCTATAAAATGGGGATAACAGTACCTTCCATAGTAGGTTTTTGTGGCAGTCCATGAGGTAATGTATGTACATCATTGAGGGTACCGATCCTCCTGCACTAGTTACTAGTCAGAACCCCTGGTGTTTTTAACTTTAGATATTTTATTTTTAAAGGTTTTGTGTCTCTATTTTTAGAGAGAGGAGAAGGGAGGGAGAAAGAGAGGAAGAGAAACAGCAGCGTGCAGTTGTCTCTCACGTGCCTCACTGGGAACCTGGCCCGCTACTCAGGCCTGTGCCCTGACTGGGAATTGAACCAGCGACCTTTCTGTTTGCAGGCCGGTACTCAGTCCCCTGGACCGCACCAGCCAGGGCTCACTCTAGACATTTTAATCTTGTTGATGTGAAAGCCAGCAAAGGCCTAGGAGAATACTTCGTTTACTTTCTTTCCATCTTTGCTTTTTCTCACAGCGGAAAAAGATAGCAAGTTTGTTCATCTCTGTTGCTGCTGAGTCCTGGTGGCCCTCGGTTAGGCAGAAAGCCTGTTAGAATTTGGTTTCCTGTCACAAGCTACTCAGAACCAACCATTACATATAAACGTGGCTCCTTCGTTTTCTATAGGCTTGAGTTTTTATCATCTTAAAATTAGTTTTTGGGGAGGGACGAAGGGCCCTTCAGTCAAGGATGTGATGAAAACGTGGCGTATGATTTAAGGCGTCTTTGGAACTTGGTTTATGTTCATGGACATCGTGTGCTGTACAGGGATATCAGGCAACGAATGGCTTCATGAAATTTTTAAAGTAAGCTAATTTTATACCGGCTTCTGCCGAACCAGTAGACAATGATGATTTTTTAATCGAGGGGTATTTTAATTAGAGATGGTCCCAGAGACAGTCAAATGAGGTCTTTGGGCACTTCCAGCCTCTCTAACTTCCAGAAATCCAAAAGCAGATCTGGCCCTTGCTTGTCAGGGCCCAGGGGTGAGGTGGGGTGGGGTAGGGTAGGGGTGGGGGTGGCCTAGGGGCCCCAGGGTCCTTACTGCCTTCGTCTAGGAAAGAAAGGCTTGATGAGTTTATTCTAAGCCAAGGGTTCCAGGGCCAGTCCCAGAAGCAAAATCTCCAGGGACTGAGAAAATGCTCAGGAGAAGAGCGGTTTTGCGATTTATTTTATACATAGAATCCAAGGAGAAGACAGGAGGAGGGCTCCGTGAAACCCACTGTGGGCAGGTTAAGGAGGTGGGACCAAGCCAGTGGAAACCCTGGAGGCCTGGGCGAAGGGTGCAAGGGAGAGGTGCCCCTTCCTTCACACCGATGTGCACAAAACAGCACCTCCCACGCATCATCGTTCCCAGAGGGATGGGGTAAAGGTAACAATGAGAAATGTTGACAGTGAGGAAGGTTGGATTATCCTGTTTTGACATTTGAAGTATGTGGGTGTAGAGCAGACGTGCAAACACAATGAACAGGTCTGGTCCCAGCAGAGGTTCAGCTGTCACACAGGCCCCAGGATGTGCCATCCCACCTTAACCTGCTCAGTTAGGATTTCTTTCTTTCTTTTATGATCAAAAGATCCTGTGTGCTTATTACTGTGTTAGGAAGCTTGTCAGGCTTGCCCAGCTCACCCCGTTCTGTTCACACCCTCTTGGACATTTTTGCTGAATTTGCTCAACCTGACATAGACCCAGAGATCTGAATGTTCCCCAACCAGGACACCCCCTAAAGTGTCCCCCTGGCACTGCACCTGGTTGGTCCTTTCACTGGGGGGCTGCACTGGCCCTGGGCACCCTCTGTCGTGCGGACCAGCAGTGCTGACCCCGAGACATAGTTCGCCGCTGGCCAGTCCCCGCTGGGGATTTTGTTTCCTTCATCTGGTGCAAACCTCACCCACTTGGAAGCCTTCTCTGGGGACAGGAGCTGAGGAACAGGTTGGAGCTGCAGGCCCATAACCACCGCTGAGGAAGACCCAGTGGGAACACAGGGGAAAGCCTGGCTCCGTGTCCTATATCGGATTTGGAGAGGATTCGATTTATAACCCTGGAGCCCGCCCACTTAAAGGTGAAGATGCTGAGGTGTTTGTTGGGCCAAATCTAGACATCAGGTTGGCTGAATTACCTCAGTGTGTGCCCACGTGTGTGCATGTGTGCTCACGCACATGTATCTGAGGTCTGTCCCGAAAGTGTCAGCCATGCAAACTGTGTTAATTATATTGACATTGGCTCAATACTTCTGGGACAGACCGGTATATACAAAGGTAGCCGCTGTAAAAAGTTTGGTCAGGCATTCTTTTCTTCCACCAAAAAGCAGCCAGTATTAATAGGTAGCGGTGACTATAGAAATCATAGATGTAGGTGTGAATGACACACATACATTCTTCATCCTGCTTCTTTGGGAATATTTCTCCGTCGGTGTTTGCTAATCTTCAAAGGTCTATCCTCACTGGCTTAACACCCTGGTTAACACAGCATTCCATGTTCCCGGTGCCCCAATGTGTCTCCCATCCTTGTAGGAGCGACTCATTTTTACTCCCAAATTGTGCACAGGGGGCGAGACAGCCTCCTGCAACATTAATGACAGTTACCTACTTTTCAAATGGTTATGAACCATTTAACATAGACTCATATCCCGCCATGTTGCCTGGCCTGGCCAAGACATTGTTAAACAATTTGTTAAATCTACTGAATTATCAGTAGCCTAGGACATGAAGGTCATTTGGAGTCAATTACTTTGAACCTAGTGACGATTCCTAGTGACAGTTGCTTTTCGTCTGTGTTTAAAATGCTGATTCTGTAACATTCAGGTGTCTTTTAAGCTCATGGGTTAGACTCCTTTTGAAGAATTCAAATTACGTATCTAAAGTCTGGCATTTTCCCAGTACTCTGTGATTTGAGGATTGTGCAGAACCAAACCCAACAAGGCCTGCCTGTAACCCCCCTAAGGGCTCTTCTGTGACTCTTTAGCATCCCCCATACTGTGTTAGTTCACCATGGTTCATGCAGTGCTGACGAGGGGGTTAGAGAGGGCATGACCGTCCTTGGTCTTTTCCAAGGCACAACACTTACCTTTTCCTCATAATGCCCCGCTGCGGGCTGCAAACTGAGGGAGGCAGCATTTAATTAATCCCCTGCATCTCCAGTGTCATTTACCCCATGTCTTAGGGTTCAGTCAGCACAGCAAAGGATTTGTCAAGTACTCTACCAACCCGCAGATCTCAGAAACCTGGTGAAGAATTCCGTTTCTTCTGGCCAGTCATCGGGCAGCTGGCAGGGGCTCATCCAGGGACAACGGCTAAAGTGTATGAATATTCAACATCCTACCGTAACCTCGGCCAAACTGTAAACTGAGGTCCAGCCGCCCCATTTCTGTGGTTCCTAAAAGCCAAGTGCACAGAGGGTGAGCCTAGCACCTATTCCCTGCCGACACGGGGCACGTCGGAAGGCACTGGACATCCTGCAGACAGGGGTCTGGGAAATGCATCGTGCAGAGTCAGAGGTGAGGTACCGCGGCCCCTGAGGAGCCCTGGCCGCATGTGCGTGAGACAGCAGCCTTCTGGGGAGAGGGGTGCCTGAACCTCACGGAAGGTGGCACTGGTGTTTGCCCGTGGGGTCACTTCTGGGCTGCTCTGTGGAGGGGTGCTCGCTCCTGAGAGAGATCCCCCTCCTCACACCCCAGAAGCAAAGCCACCAGACAGCGCAGGGAAGGAGCGCAAAGCTAAGACTGTGACCTGAGACCATCGCCCGTGGTGGCAACTTCAGAGACAGCATCCAACCTACGGGCACCCCAGTTTCTTATTCTGAGAAATAGGGTCATGATAATGCTCGTCTCACAGGACCCACGTGAGGCTTACAACGTGATCGTGTGAAACGGTTAGACAGATGTTTCTGGTATTAATGAAGATGGTAACAAAGTCTGGGATCTCGCCGCCGTTGCTGCCGGAGCGTGAGTCCTAGTTTTGGCTCTCCTGGGACAACACTGCCGGGATGCTGTCCCTCCAGGGGAAGTTGGCCGGCTGTGCGTCCCCTCAGCTTTGTGTCTTTTCCATCGAAGTATTTGGACCTTCTGCCTCTCTGCTTCTCAAAGGCTCGATATGCCAAACCCATCAAGTCACTTTGTTACTGCAGTTTCGGGTTGGCGACTGGTCACAGCCCGTGTGTCTGGTTGCTGCGTGTGCTTTGAGTTTCTTTCAGGGTTTAGAACTTGTATGTGGGCGAGTGCATGTGTGTGCGTGCATGTGCATGTTTGCACGTGCTAGAGAGACCCTGGTGACACTCCAGATAATCGTGTCCCCTGGAGAGTTGACAGTCAGGGGTGGGGAAGGGGGGCGATAGAGCCCCCAGGGTCACCCCGTGATGTCACCTGGAGCAGGCTTGGGTTCAGGGAGGTCTTTCCAGAAGTGACATTGGCGCTGAGATCGGGGGGATGTGATGGCGGGAGGTGCCGGGTGTTGGTGGGTGGCATTCAGGCAGAGGTGGCAGCTGGAGGGACAGCCCAGAAACGTGGCACTGCTGTGAGCACCCGCATGGAGGGTGGGGCTGGCACAGCAGTGAGCGGGGACCCCGGCCAGCAGGGCCAGTTCTCAGTGGCGGGGGCTGTGGAACCCGGTCACCACGTGTTCAATCTCACAGTGTTTTATTTTTTATTGTTTTGAGGTTTTTTTTCCCCCGAATATGAAAGCGCATGTTATTTGTCCTAACATGGAGCGTGGGTTTGTGTTTCAGACACGCTCCCGCGTCCCGGGCTGGTTTTCCGTCTGCAGCGATCCCCCTGCGGGACTTGGCCGTTGTGCGTAACAGCGACCACCGCCATGGACCTCATCGGGCTGCTGAAGTCCCAGTTCCTGTGCCACCTCGTCTTCTGCTACGTCTTCGTCGCCTCCGGGCTGATCGTCAACGCCGTTCAGCTCTGCACGCTGGTCCTCTGGCCCATTAACAAGCGGCTTTTCCGGAAGCTCAACTGCCGGCTCTCCTACTGCATCTCCAGCCGTAAGCGACCCGCCGCCCTTCGCCCCCACTCACCACCACCCCCCCCCGCCCTTCGCTGCCCCCCCCCACTCTCCCCCCACCCCCGCCTCCCCCCCTGGGCTGCGGGTCAGAGTCGGGGCCTTGGGACGGGTCACAGGCGTGCATTGAGCGCCAAGCTGTGTTCTGTCGCTGTTGTGTCTGTGTTTGGTTTGGGTGTGAAGCGTCCGTGTTGTCCCCACTCCTGAAAAGTTGGCTTTTGAAGGAATGACGCCAACCGCACAACATCCAACTGGCACAGAGGGTAGCCCGAGCGAAGGGAATGCGCATTGGGTGCATGTTTTTAGCTCTTCTCGGCAGAAGGAATCTGTGTTCATGGTCCCCTAGTTGTCCCTACGGAGACACGTGTACTTGGGAATTTGCATGTGTGCCCTGAGGCAGGTGAGTCTCGGATACGTGGAGACACACCACACGTGTACATGTGCAAAAACTAACGGCAGTATAATGTGCCGTTCTTTTTCTTGCTTTTTTTAACTTTTTTTTTTCCTAGATAATTGTAGATTCACATGCAGTTGTAAGAAATAATACAGGAAGATCCCATATGCCCTTCAGCCAGTTTTCCCCAATGGTGCCCTTTTGCATAACCACAATATGTTATTCCAATGAGGAAGCTAATATTGACACAATTCACCAACCGTGTTCAGATTTCCTGGGTATTACATACATTCATGTGGTGGTGGTGGTGTGTGTGTGTTTGATTATACTAGACTATTTAAGCATGACTAATTCAACTGGCCTAGATTTCAAAACTGGAAGTGAAAAAACATGAATCAGAATAATGGGATGCCTAGTGATGAGTTCCATTGCCGATTGACCTTAAATCTCTCCCTGTTCTCAAGAGTAGAAAATGTAGTGCATCGTTAGTAATTACATATGTGGGTATGCGTGTACTTTAAAATATGAGCCCTTTCAATTAAGCAATTTAAAAATCTCAGCAATCTGAGAGTAGGCCAGGAGTCCAAAATTATTGCTGTCATTCTGAAGCCCTTTGAATGAAGCGATCAAATGGGAATTTGACTCAAACCAGTACAGGCAGTGTACATTTGTCACATGGGTGACTCCTGATCCAAGCCGTTACTGTTTAAACTTCAAAACACCTCTGAGAAAAAAAAATGATAGAAACATCTAATTCTTGATTTCTCTCACCAGAACTTATAAATATTTCTGTAACTATTTCTGGTATGATTTGAGTACTAGACCTGCTTTGTCTTGCATTAGAATACTACTTTATATAAATACTCGTATGTCTTTAAAATGTTCGTAAGGTCATAAGGCCAAAATTTAATTGCAAAACAGTATGTTTGATCCATGTGCCACCTCCCACTCAATGCGAAGTACATAATGCTAGGGTCCTCGCCCCATGTCTGCTTCTAACGTTGGCCTCTGGCATTGGGGTGTCCACCATGGTGTCCAAGAGGCACAACTCATCACAGCCGGGCCAAGGCCTTGAGATGACTTGAACCTGAACCACAGCTGAGGAGAGAAGAGTTTGCATAACCAAGGGAAGCAGATAGTTGCCTTTTACCTTATGATTTCAAACGTCTCTCCATATCCCAGCAACAGGCGTCTGTTTAGTAAACCAAATGTCCGTCTAACAAAGTTATGCTGAGTGCCTCCTGCCCCGACACCTGTGTTTCTGTCGTGCGCACCTCTACGCCGATGCCCAGATCTGTCAGTGAGCAGTTCGGAACGGTCCTGCCCCTGGTCAGGCCTCGAGCAGGTGGCTACACTCCGGGATTCTCGTGTGGAGTCAGGACAACAGAGACGGGGTTCAGGACAGGAGCTCCCCTGGGTGCTGGTCTGCGTCAGGTGGGGAGTGGAGACGTGCCAAGCCCCTGGCAGGACCTGGTCAGTGTCCCCCAGGGCACCCTAGCCTGCTTGCTTCTGGTGGTGATTAGTGGCTGGCGTGTCCAGCAAACGGGGGTGGGGGGTGGGGGGGGGGTGCGCCTCCGTCACAAGTTCATTAAACTGCGAGTCGTTCCAAAGGAAACTCAAGAACTCACCGCCCGCTGGCATCGGTGCGCCCCCCAGCTTTCTGCACCTGCGACCCCACAAGAAAGCATCCCGGGCCGTGGGCTGAGCAGAGGCAGCACCATTTTTGTGCCACCTGAAGAGGGAAGCAAAGGCTTCTCTCCTCGGAGGAGCCGTCCTGGCTCCTGGGAAGAGACCGTGTGACACAAGGGGACCAACCGTGACCCACGCTGGGCTTGACGGATGGGCACCTCATGGTACTGAGCCTGTCAGATTAGGGGCAGCTCACCCACTGCATTCCCAGGTCCACCCCAGCTGCTGGCCCAGCGGCTGTCACACAGCGGGACCCCTCTCCTGGTTCCCTTCACTGTGTTCTGCAGGGGGTGGGTTTTGGGCACCCTGAGGGTCCCAGCACAGTGACGAAAGGCAGGCTGTAGGAAGCTTGGCTGGGCGCCGGCCGCTGTCACGATGCATTTGTGAGCCGGAGGTGGCCCTTCTGTTTGCTCCCACCCTTCTCCTCCCTCCTGTTGAAATGGAAACGCCCTGGGGTTTGATTGTGTCCTCTGTGTGCACAGCACTCTCAAGCGTAGGAAATCAGCAGCATTCATCACTGGCAGCCGATTTCTTTTGAAAGAAAAGTCAAGGCAGACGAGGCTGTTTCCTGGGGACTCGGGTCCCCGCAGCACCCTTCTCCCTGATGGACGTCACCCTCCTTTTCCTTCACACGTTGGTTTAGGGCCCCGTGTGGCGCCGGGTAAGCCCCAGCCCCGGCCAGACCGGGGTGCCGAAGCTCTCGTTCCAAAGGCCACGCTGCCGTCAGGGACAAATAGTGGCAGCGACAAATAGTGGCAGGGTCACTTCCCTTTGCCTCCCCTGCGTTCGTGGGCAGCAAAGGCTCCGGCAGGCTGGTTCTGCCCGTGGAGACAGGGGCGGGGAGGGACGGGCGTCCTTCCGCAGGCCAGAGGAGGAAGAAGCCACGCGAGGCCCGGGTTCGATCACCTTCCCTCCGTGCCGAACGTGCCTTTAATCTCTAGTGAAATGTGGCCGCGGTTGGCTGGCTTAGATTGTTCTTCCCGTCTGACACTGTGGCTTTAAAAGAAAAGCCGGAAAGATTAGCAGAGCCTAGTAATGACAGTTATTAAAAGGTGGGGTGGCGAGGGCTGCAGATGACCTTGATGTTCCGGAAAAGATGGCGAACAGAAAGCAGGGCCCAGCCGCAACCCAACCCGCCCTGGGCCCCACTGTGCCTGGCTCCCCCACACCCGCCCTTGCCCGCCGGCCCAGGGGTCCCGCCCAGGCCACCCCTCTTCTCCAAGGGAGGGGGCTTGTCCCTGGCGCAGCCCCACTGGTGAGGCTTTAATTCAAGGTCGCCTCCCAAAGTGCTAATGTGGCTCTTTCCTGTGTTTTTCTTTCCTGCTTTTGTCTCTCACTCGGAACTGAAGGTCCCTCTCCCACCGCAGCCCATCCTGAAGCAGAACAGGAATTCAGAGAGAGAATAGTTCCCCATCTCAGCTCCAGAAACTCAGGCACATGTTAGTTTCTCTCCTTAGACAGTCAGGGCAGGTGTGGCAGGTGGGGCCAGGGCCAGGGACCAGAGCTGCCTGGTCTCTGTTCCCAGCGTGATCAAGAGCAGGGCTGCATCCTGTCACTTCCACCCAGGCCAATTCTTCATTCTTCTCCATCCCAAGCAGAGCCGACTCCTTGTTATGAGGGTTGTCACCTCCCAGAAGGCAGGCAGGGTGTTCGTTAGATTGTCCCCAAAGCCCCTCGTCCTGACCCTTCTTCCCACGGCCGCGTTGGGTCCTGCCGAAGTGCAGCCGGTGGGACCCTCGGTGCCTCTGCTGGGAGACACAGCAAGGCATTTTGGGTAACCCAACAAACGAAGAAAAAGTCATACCAGGTTAGCAACTCTGCATTCCAAAAAAGAACGGGGCAGAAACAATCTAGAAGTTAAGGTTAGTTTTTACTTTAAAATTCGTAGAGAAGTAAAGAACTTGAGTGTCTGAATTTAAATGATGCTGACATGACAGACAGGAGAAAAATAAGGGAATAAGTGTGGTCTAAGAGAAATCAGGTTTCTTGACTCTGCCCGTTTGTTCTGTAGACTTTTACCCTTCCAGACATGGTTTTCCTTACTTAGGCACAGAGAGGTTAGGCGACTTGCCCAGAGTCACACAGGAAGCTGAGCTGAGATTGGGACCAGAAAGCCTGAGAGCAGTGCTTCTCTCTGCAGCACCTGCCAGCACAGCTTTTTGGTCTAGGAACCAGGTCCCAAGCTGAGGCCAAAGGTCCAACTGGCCACCGTAGTCGGTGATACTACAGTAGGGCTATAGAGAAAGACAAAGAGAAGGACACTTTTAGTAGCTATTTTCCGTTCTAATTGTAACCACCACAATCTGTCATGGTGATTAAGCGTGAGGCGTCACACTAAACCTTTTGTATCCACTGTCTTGGGTACGTGTGACCACTCTGCGCAGGCAGTTCCTATTTTGTGGATCAGGGTTTGGAGAGGTCATGTGACTTGCCTAAGGTTGCACAGTAAAGAGGAGAGCTGAGATCCCCAAATCCATTTTCCTACGGCGTTGGAAATAAACCAACATAGTGTGAGACAGGTTTTTATTCGAACGCCATGGCTGACGCTCAGCCAACACCTGCCAGGATCACCCTGCTCATGTTCTTGACTGTCTCGGCCTCAGGTGACCCTGCAGAATGCCTGTCATTGCTCAGCCAGCCTTCTTCTTTTTTAATATTTATTGCTGAGAGGGAGGGAGGGAGGGAGGGAGGGAGAGTAAGAGAGAGAGAGAGAGACAGGGAGAGAGAGAGAGAGACATATCCATGTGAAAGAGAAACATGGATCGGTTGCTTCCTGTATGATCCCTGACTGGGGATCGAACCCGTAACCCAAGCATGGGCCCTGAGTAGGAATCGAACGTGCAAGCCTTTGGCGAATGGACTGGTGCAGTTTAGAGGCGCGGTGGGAGGTGACAGCAGGTGCCCAGGGCCCCCAGAGACAGGGGCCGTCCTGCCTGTGAAGGGGTGGGCCATTGTCCCGGCAGACCGCAGAACGAGGACGGCTGTGGGACTGGGAGGTGCTATTTCCATCTCTAAGCTTCGGGGTCCTTGGTTCCAGCACCCCCAGAAAATCAGTGTGCTCTGCTTTCCAAGTCTCTCCTCCGACGCGTGCAAAGGAAAGCCGTCTCATGCATGACACGTGTCCCTGGTCCCTCCTCCCCGGCATCGTTTCACCAGAAAAACAGGGCGTGCGAGCCGCAGGCATGAAGAGAAGGCCCTGCCTGCTCTTCCTCACGGCCACACCAAGGTATCAACCCCCGGACCCTCACGCAGGGGAACCCAAGGAGGGAGAGGGGCTGGCGCCGCTGGACAGGGGGAGGGCGGCCCAGAGCAGCCTCACCTGGAGCGGCGGGCGGGGCCGGTGGGCAGCGGAGGGTGGAGACCAAGGCTCCTTGCGGTCTTTCGGCCTGTACCCCTCGTATCTTCAGCAGCATTTATTTGGTCGCTTAAAGAGCATCTCCAGAACCGCTTGGCTCGCCGCCCAGCAGCCTCGGAAAACCGGAACTCACCTCCCCTCCGTCCCGAAGACAGGGTGGGGTGCCGGGGTGTACACGTGGGAGCTTGTCGGAAGCACAGGCGCAGCACCCAGGTCCCAGCCACAAGCCCTGCGGCCGCCCGGGGATGAGCCCCCCTACCTGCCCTGCGTAGAGACGTGGTGGCTTCGAAGACCCCCCTCCAGGGCGAGTTCTGTGCCTGCGCTCTGGGCAGCAGATTTACCGGGGGTGAGGTGTCCCTGCGGCCAGCGGTTACCGTGGGGCTGGCGGAAACCAGGCCTCACGCCTACAAGTGGCCTGGGCAGAGGCTCACCTGGGAACAAGGCATCTGAGCTGCTGATCTGCTTCGCACCTGAAGGAATTCTCAGCTGAGGGGCGCGTTCATTGAAAGCATTGAGTTTCACCCGTGGCTTAAGTTAGGACGTTCGGGTTAGGTTCTGAGTTTGACTTTGGTGACTTGTAAGTTCATCAGACGGTTGTGTGTGGCCGTCAGAGTGGGTGGTGTCCCCCAAGGGGTGAACTTCAGGGTCCAGGAAGAGGCGGCATTAGGGTACAGGAAGAAAACCTCTGAGGTTCTCACTTACGTTTCTTTTATCATCAAGAGGGAGAACATAAAAGAAATATCTATTTTATCAAATAAATTGTTATGTGTGTAAAAATGACACGTGCTGGCGTGGCTGGTATGACTCTGGACTGAGCGTCAGCCTGCAAACTTCAAGGTCACTGGCCGGGTTCCCGGTTGGGGCACCTGCCTGGGCTGCGGGCCTGTCCCCAGTTGGGGGCGTGCAAGAGGCAACCAAGAAATACTTCTCTCCTCTTCCTCCTTCTCGCTGCTCTCTAAAAATAAATAACTAAAATATTTTAAAAGGCAACTAAGCACTATTTGAGCCTCCGTATGGAAAAAGCGAAATGAACTTTTTTAAAAACTGGAATGTGCCAGGGGAGCATATTGTGATTTTTTAAAAGATTGTATTTATTTTGGGAGAGAAGAAAGGAGGGAGAAAGGGAGAGAGAGAAACACTGAACGTCTGTCTCGCGCGCGCCCTCAACCAGGGAACCGGCCCGCAACCCAGGCATGTGCCCTGACCGGGAGTCGAACCGGCAACTTTGCCCTGTGTAGGACGACACCCAACCCACTGAGCCATGCCAGTCAGGGCACATATTTCTTTTTTTAATTTAAACAGTCAAAAACATTTGGAGACCATGGCCTTAGCCTAGAGTTTGGGCGTTATGACACCGGAGATAGAATTTAGGTAGCACCGTTGAAAGCAAGAGGAAACTAGGGTTCCTAGAACCAGGCTTCAAAACAAATGGTAAAAAGTATTTCCCTTTCCCCTGTGTTGCAGTTTATCTTGGATCCAGGTGGGCGGTGAGGCATTTCAAACACCCTCCCAGGTCTCCAGAAAGAGGGAGATTGTAGATGAACAGTAGTCCCCATCCCACAGCTTGTTTTGAAGAAAAGCACCCTGGAAATGCTTTGGTGTGTTACCGCGGCATTACAGAACAGCTGGTGCGGACCCGCCCAAGTCAGGCCCCCGCCAGGTCCTTGCTGGGCTGAGTGAAGTGGCTCTCCCGCCCGCCCGTGACACACTGCTGTCCCAGGTACAGCTGACAGAGGTGCCCTGCTTGTAGGGCCGGGCCGGGGGGCCTGCTCCGTGTTCCCGTAATAGAACTAGATGTACCTCCTAACCTTGGAAGGAGGGGGCTGGGATCTGGAGCAAGCTGCCAAAGACGGCAGGGACCCTACATGAGTGGAGCTGTCCAGTGGCCCTGGGGGGCTGCCCTGTGCCCAGCCACCTGTGGGCCCAGCCCCGGGGGATGGCCTCTGGGCAGCGTTTGCATCTGCGGGAGGAGCTGTTCAGATGACCCCTAAAATCCCTCCAGCATTCAGAATCTGTGTCAGGAGGACTCCAGGGCAGTAGGACCCCAGGGTGCTGATGAGGGTCCGCGAAGGCGTTGATGAGGTGGTCCTCTGCGCTGACAGGAGAATACAGAGCGGGGCGGGGGCGCAGGCACAGTTACGCACGAGGGAAAGGTGAACATGGCGTCGGTTGGAGGGACGGAGGGAGGAACCCAGGAGATGATACGCAGAACCGTAGGCGTGAGCCCTGGCTGGTTGGCTCGGTTGGTTGGCGCGTCCTCCCATAGCTGAAAGGTTGAGGGTTCGATCCCCGGCCATGACACGGGTGTGTGCGATCCCCAATCCGGACACATGTGATCCCCAGTCCAGGTGTGTACAGGAGGTGACCGACTGATAGGTGCTTCTGTGATGCATCCATGTTTCTCTCTCCCACTTTCTCTCACTTCCTGTCATTAAAATCTTCCCAGAGGTGGCCGCCCCCCGCCCCCTGGGGCCCACATGCTGCCCCCTGTGGCCGGGGGGCAGGGCCTAGAGCTGCCGTGGCACATCCGCCCACGAAGGAGCATGGTGGTGCGTTGGTGGGTGGCTGTGTGCTGGTTGGGACCCTTAGAATCTGAGCCACCGAGAGACACTTCAGGAATGTGGGGGTTTTGTTTGTTCATTGGTTAGTTTTTGAGCTGGGGCAGGCGCGAGGCCCCCTGAGCCCTGGCAGGCGTCCGTGTTTCCCCGGGGCGCTTGGCTCCAGGACAGAAGACGAGGACGTTTGAAGACTGAACAGAGCTCACGAGGGGTTTAAACTGTGGGCTCACCTGCACCGAGTGCTGGGTGAAGGTGGGGTCCAGGCCCCCTGCCAGGCCTCCAGCACCCCACTCTGGCTGGGAGGTGGGGTGCCTTTTCACGTGGGGTCAGGGGCTGCTTGCCACGTGGGTGAGGGACTCGGCCAGATGCCTCATTGAAGCCTGAAAGTCATTCCCCCCACTTTCTGATGGGCTCAGGTGGGGCCCCAGGTTTCCCCACCGTCTTTTCCTGGAGCAGGGCAGTTAGTGTCTGAAGGTTTTCTGTCTCGTGGAAAATCCCTTCCCCTGGTCCTTCTGCCAAAGAGGACAGGCTTTTCACGGGCGTTCTTTTTGGTCTGAGCTCCGTCGGCCTTTGCAGGTAGCCAGCACCCCAGCCCCCAGTCTGGGCCATGTGAAAAAATGCCAGGGCCCCACGGCCAGGTCCTTCCCCTCACCCCCAGTGGCCCCAGCCATCTTCTCTCCACCTGCAGCCCTCTGCTGTCCTTTCTCCTGGAGGAGGAAGTGTGTCACTCCATCTTGTCCCAGAACTGGAAGTCTGGAAGGGTTATTTTAATGTCTTAACTTGGAAAAGGAGGCCAGAACCGAATAGAAGGCTTTATGTTACCATGTTTCCTGCTGTTGTAATTTCTACTCTTACAATGGCCCTTTCCCTCTCATCTGCTTCCCCGCCTTGCTTGACCTTCAGCTCATTTTGTCCTTTTTGTCACCTGCCAGAAGGAAGTGTTTTTCTCATCCTGAAAGTGCTATCGGTTCTGGCATTAAACCGGGTATTTCTCCAGTGGGTCTTCCACGGGCGTTGGGGGCGATCTGAGCAGCAGTAAGCTGGATGCAGTGCGTTGCCTGGTGAGACGGGGTGAATTCCGGAGCCACAAAAATCCCTCCACTTTCATCAGTTGAGTATCTGCTGAGCTTGACACCATTGCAGACACATTCCTTGGATTTGAAGGGACCGTTTCTTAACAGGTGCTGATGACAGACAACTATAGATCAGTTTTGATTGACATTGACATTTTGTTTGCTTGTTAAGACCTGATTAGCATTTATAAAGTTGGGAGAGTCCAAATCAATCATGAGATAATGAGACCGTGAGAACCGAGGGCTGTTTCTGGATCACTGTCTCTGTAGGTCGGTAGAGATGGAAGTATTGACTCAATTACTTTCAAGGGTGGAGCCAGTTAAAAGGTTGAATAGTAACTATTCATATTAATAAATTAATATTCATATTAAAATGTAAATAGTAAATGGAGGCATTCTTTGATAACAAATCCAGTAAAATAATAAATAAAAGTGTTGGACCAGCCGGAGGACGTTTGGGAATGCAGCGGGCTGAAATGTCTATTCAGATCAACCCAGAGGTCATTTTCTCAAATCTCGGACATGTTTAAAATATATTCTACCTTTATATAGAAAGGTAGACAAAATGTTAATAAACATTAGTCCCCTTTGCATGATGTGATTAATCCCCTTTCTGTGCATCCATTTTTCATGTGTAAGATGAAGGACCTCCAACTTCTCTAAATGCAACTGAGAAAAATTTTAATTTTTGCAACACATCTTCCAGCCTGGAGACTTAGAATTGAGAAGGTCAAGTCAGCTCAAGAGCCTGAACTTGTTTTTCAAACATTTAACAACCTCGAGCCAAAATTAAACATAAGTGTGTTTGAGGGTTGAGGTCACAATCACTTTCTGATCGTTATTACCATTTATTTATGCTAATGGCATGCAGGTCTGGGCATAGCAGCAGAAGGAGTCCCTGATTAACTGCTTTCAGGGTGAGGAGAAGGGGGGAAGAAAATACAACAAACAAAGCGACTCCGCACAAGGCAGGAACCTAACCTGAACAGCGACTTAACAGTAACTTGACGCCAGGACTCAAGCCAGCAGGCCTTAGGGATGCCGGCCAAGGAGAACTATGCCAGCAAAATTCCGCTAACTCGTGCTGGGGCTGGGTGCTGGGTGCTGGGTGTTGGCTGCTAGGGCTGGGTGCTGGGTGCTGGCTTTATCAGAAGGAATAGGACACGGCCCTACGCCCTAGAAGAGCTTACAGTCTAACAACCTGATGGGAGAGGGAGAGTATAAATAGACAATTATACTACAATATCTGTTCCAGTGATAGATGCTGTGTAACAAACTACCCAAAACTTAGAGGATGAAAGTGACCTATCCAGTATAGATTTCGATCAGGGCCCGTGGGGGTGGCTGGACTCCGTGTCTGGATGTCCGGTTCTCGGAGCAGGACAGGGCGCAGCCGCAGGTGTGTGCGCTCCCCGCTCCAGCAGGTGATGCTGGCTGTTGGGGGATGTTGGCCGGAGCCCCCTGTCCATGGGGTGCAGGCTTCCTCCTGGCACAGCAGCCTCAAGGAGTAGGGTTCCTTAGTCATTCCGGGCCTCACTAGTAAGTGCCCATGGGGCAAAGGTGCTGCCTTTTATGACCCCACCTGGAAAGTCAAGTGTTCTTTCCAACACACTGTTCATTATAAGCACACGAGTATCCCTCTCAGAATCAACGGGGGAATTGGATTCTATGTCTTGATGGGCTGTGTTCTGGAAGAACAGGGGGCCGAGGAGTGACTGTCACAGCTATTCGGGAAACACACTCTGTTGCAGGATGCTGATTTCAAACATGTCCCTGGGAACAGTGGACCCTGATTCCTCCAGCCCGCAGGTGTGGGCAGGACTTGGTGATTCTCCTCTGGTCGGTTGAGGAGTTGGAAATGATGCTGAGTGACTCCTGAGATGAGGCCGTAGCAAATACAGCTCTGCCTCTCTCCTCTTCCTCCTGTCCCCTCTTCCTCCTCCTCCTGTCCCCTCTTCCTCTTCCTCCTCCTCCTCCACTTCCTACCCATTCTCATGCTGCGAAAAGCCGGCCACCAGCCACTTCAGAAGGATAGTCAGGTTGCCCCGAGGGAGGCCCATGAGAAGAAGACCCAGGGTGTGTGGGCCTAGAGGACAACCTTCCAGCCCCATTCAAACCCCAGCTGACATCTTCACTCCCAGCTCCCAAGAGACCTCAAGCCTGACCTCAGGCCTTCGAGACTTGGGTTCCTGGCCCCAGAAACTGTCAGAGAGCATACCTGTTCCTACTGAGCCATTCAGTTTTGGGGTGCACGTGTAGCAAAGCAGTAGATAACCCATGCATCTAGTAGAAGTATAGAGGAGTGTACATTTGGTGTACTAAGCCAGGCGGGCTTCCTGGAGGAGAAAACACACATGATGAGTCATCAGAGGCTCTGACTAAGAACAGCAGACTAGGCATGTGACCCTAGATATGCCACAAAGAACATTGGACTTAGTGGATGAACAGTGACCAACTCTAACCAATTGCCCCTCAGCTGGGATGGTTCAGAGAATGCCTAGAGCTCCTGGATTTTAAGGGCTGAGGACAGGGCCCGGCCCTAGGTTGGGGGCAGCAGTTCACCCCCTGCTTCCCTAAGTCAGCCACAGCATCGCCCTGGATGTGTTCAGAATGTAGATTCAAAATGTAGGCCTGCAGCCAGGCCTAAGAATCTGCATCTAGAAGGGGCTCACTGGCATTTCAGAAGCCCGGCCACCAAGCACCAAGGCCAGGTACCAAGCTCTCCTCGCGGTGAGCACCTCACAGGTGCTGCTCACACCCACCAATTTAGGCGGCAGCCTTGGGAACCAGAGAGACGAAGAAAAGAAACAGGAAACCATCTTTCCTGGTGGTTACAAATGACTTTCTTCTATTTTTAACCCAAGGGCTCTTTGAATAAAAATAAGACTTAAAAAAAAAAAAACACACACACAAAAAAAGTAAATTAGTTCCTGTAATTTCCTTTGCTTTTGGGACTTCGGAACCTCTCCCTGGGGACTGCAGGCTCGTTCATCGGGTCCCAAGAAAATTCTTCATTTTTCATTAATGACTGCTTCACCTTCCCCTCACCTGATTAGAGGCAGAATGAAGTAAGTCTCCCTCTGATGCCCACTTCCCCACCAGCTCATTTCTCTAGGGAGGAGGGGGGAGGACCGGGAAGGTGGGTGCATCAGGGGAAGGTGAGTTGATCCAAGGGACCAGATTTCCCTGCGCCGCCACCCAGTTTGCGTGACAGCCTCTCCAGCTCAGCGCGGGCCTGGGGACTGGCTAGATGGAGAGCAAAAAGCCCCGAGACGCCTGACAAGAAGCAGCAGGTCCCCTCTGCCCCCGGGAAGGGTCGCCCGCAGTTCGGCCTCGCCTTTGCCGACCCCCAGACTGGAACGTCCTGAGCAGTAACCCGAGCTGTGACAGGGACCACCATTCTGGACCGAGGCTCTGGAAGACCTCGCTGTTTGCTACGTTGGGGAGATCAGAAAGCAGGGCCACCTGCTCAGAGACGGGAGCCCTGTGACAGCCACACGCCCAATGGCCCGGGAACAGCTGGGCCCTGCTTTCAACTCACACATGTCACTTGTTTGTCCCCGATTCTTTACAAAGGGGGAAAGGAGGGCTGTCGGCCCATGGTCAGCATAACAAACACGATTGTTGACAAGGACAAGAGGAACATTTCATTCTCCCGAGTGTCTGGAGCCACCAGAAATGAGGTGGTGCTGCTCCGTGACATGTGCCCAAGGACACACTTTCCCCTCCTCGCCCAGTCCCCTAGGGGTGGCCCCTGGGCAGAGATGGAAGGCAAGGGAGAGAATGCAGGTCTTCCACTAGTTACTTGGGGGATGCAGTGGCAGGTTATTTATAGCACCTTACTGTGGCACCTGGCACAGAGAGCCTAATTAAAAATACTTAATAACCCTTACTGAATGCCTTCGGTGTGGGCAGTAATGTTCAAATGCTAGTGCTGCTCATATTACGACCATCATTCTGCTGCCGTGGAAGAGGGGCTCCGTCTTACGTGTCCCTTCCTGGGTGAAAGGACGAGCTCAGAACTTCCTAAACTTCCCTGTTTGCTTCCTCCCTAGTTCTCCCCTCGCCTCTGTGCCCAGGTTCATCCCAGCTCAGAGTCGGGTTCCCCTGGAAGCTCCGTAGAAGCTGTCCCTTTGCCTCCTTCCCCCTTTCACCCTGCGAGTGCTCCCAGGAGTTTGGGGCTCCGGCAGGTTTTGGGGGCCACGCCGGTGGCTCATTCTCAGAGGCCACGAGGCACGTGTTGTTTATTCACGAACTCGCAGTGCACACGCGGGGATGACCCAGGCCACGTCTCCAGTGGTGGTGACGAGTGTGGTCCTTGGTGTCACCCCCTTGCTCTCAGGCTGCCACGTCTTCCGCCAGGTGGAATCAGCCAGGTTCTTTGAAGGCCAACTACACCTACCTCCACACCCCCAGAGCACCCTTCCTGCAGTAGTAGCACCTACATTCAAGAAGCAGGTGCTGGAGTGCGGCCAAGTTGACAGCTCAGGCTGCGCATCACACCAGCCATGGCTGGAACCAGGGCAAGGTGCCCACATGGGGTTGAGCCCTTCCTTCCCCGTGGCCTCTGGAGCCCTGAGACTTGGTCAGTGGAAAGGCTGGGGGTGGCGTGGGGTGGGGTGGGGTGGGGTGGGGTGGGGCACAGCCTACCACAGAGTTTGCAGCCCTACGGAGAGGTTTCTAGACGTCTCTCCAAGTCTGCTGTGTAATGCTGTAATGTATTCGTTATGCAGAAGAGACCAAGAGGCCAGTTCATGGGTTTTGTAATTTCTCTATAATTATCGAGCCAGAGTTTTCTTATTTTTAAACCTGCGTTGTGAGGCATGTCACATCCAGATGTTCAAGCCTGGGTCAGCGGAAAATGTTGAGAATGTAGATGACCTGTCCCAGAGGCGGACTGGCCCGTGGGTTTCCGGAACAAGTCCCAGGACCTTGGACAATGAACCGCTATGAGCAGTGGTTCTGGTACATGTTGGACTTTCTGGTGTATTCTGGCACATGAGGATTTTCTAGAGCTTGGCATAGAGAATCTTGGGGACCATGAGCAAGGTGCATTCCCTTCTTCACAAGCAATAAAATGTTATATTTATCTGCAAACATATACAAGATTCAGGCCCCTGCCCATGTTCACATATGATGCCAGCAAAAAAGTAATAACGCACAACATATTCCAGCCCGTGCCCCAGGTCGTTTGCATGTATTGGTTTATTTAAGCCTAGCATCAACCGTGATGGAGGGGGAAACTGAGGCATGGAGGTGGGTCAAAGAACTTGTCTGAAGTCTGACGAGTAGAATGTGGTGGAGCCAGGATTGAACTGAGGCTGGGCAGGTGTGGATTCAGATCCAACCCTTGGACATACTGCGCATCGCCCGGTCGCCTCTTCCACGGTGGACGGCCACGAGTGGACAGCCACGAGTTGATGGCCACGAGTGGACGGCCACGAGTTGGTTTCTCAGCCCCCATGCGGGGCTGGAGGGGTCTTTGTCTCAGAGCCTGTTCCATGCATCATAGGATGTTTGCTCGCACCCCCGGCCCTGACCCTCAGGCCAGGAGACGCCTCCCACCCCCACCAAGTTGCCACAACCAAAAGTGTCTCCAGATGTGACCAACTGCCCTGGGTAGGGGGGCGCGAAGTCACTCTCAGCCGAGACCCCCTGCCACAGAGGGGAAATTTACGTGGAGACCACACAGAGGCATTCCTAAGCTTTTATTAAACTTCGGAAGGAATGTATCAACCATTCTACGATGGTGACATTTCCTTCAAAGTCCAGGTAGGAAGTAATTGTACGCCCAGCCCTCTGTGGTGGCCTTGCTGGTCACCGGGTCTCCCCCAGAACCCCCCTGCCCATATCCAGGGCCTTCCGGGGGCTTCTGCAGAGTCCGGCGCCAAGGGCAGCGCAGCAGAGGAGCCTCGGGTCGGCTCTGGAAGCTGAGATGTGAGCACAGGAAGGGCTGTGGCCCCCGGCTGGGTTCCCCTCGCCCCTGGGACGAGGCACGGGGCCCCTGTGTCCAGTGCCCAGCTGAGCCTCTGGGCTGCCCACATCCCGCCTTTTCCCGTCTTTCAGACCCTGCACGTGGGGTCACTGTGGTGGGGAAGCCCCTTGGGCTCCCAGCACAGCCCCCAGTTCCTCCCAGGGCCCCCTGATTCCCACCTCCCCTCACGGGCTCGCCCTGGCCTCTTAAGATGAATACGCTTAATTTTTTACAAGTGGTTTTCGGATTACAAAAAAATTGTACAAAAAATACAGATAGTTCCCGTATACCCTCTGTCCCCGGGCTCTGCATCAAGTGATGGACTCGAGGCCACGGTTTACGTCAGGGGTCAGCCTCCGCGTGGTGGTTCCTCGGGGTTGATCAGGCACCATGTCATGTCCCCACACGGACAGTATCAGGCAGAAGAGTGTCACTGTCCCCAAGGCCCCAGCTCTGCACCTGCTTGTCCTTCCTCCCCCAGGCACAACCCCTGGGACTCCCCACACACACACATGGACAGCCACCTCTCAGGTAGTCACGGTGCCCTCATTCTTGCTGCCACCAGGGCCACCACGGGCTTTAGTCCCGGACGCCGGAGCTCCTGCCTCCACCCCGGGGAATGTTGCTCAGCTGCGTGGGCATCTCCTAGGACACTTCCCAGAAGGCCACGCCCCTGCGTCCTTGGCCTTGGTGTCCCCAGAGCTGCCGAGCCGTTAGGGTTCAGACACCGGTGCCCACCAGACAGACCCCCGTGAGAGGCCTCCCCGGGGGAGTCATGGAAAGCGTGGGCCCGGTGGCTGCGCACCGTCCCGAGGCCACAGAGCCACCGAGAATGCCCGGTGGCGGCAGCTCAGCCGGGGAACCTGCTCAGGAGAAGCCCAGCGACACTAGCTTCCGCTTTGTCACCTGCAGGGTGGGAGTAAGAGCGCATCTCTCCTGATGGCGTCTGGGTGACAGGCAGTGACGGTCAGCGCAGGGCCCTTCCGGAGCTGCCCGCCTGGAGCCTGGGTGCCTGTTGCCATGGCGACTGCCGGGTTGATAAGGACTCCCGCCAGATTTAGCAAATGAAAAGTCAGGAGTCCCCGTTCCATTTGAATTTCACGTAAACAACGCTTACATTTTCAGGACGCACGTGTCCCAGACGTTGCATGGCTCTGGCCTTAGTGTTGCACGAGGGCTGCGTGTGCGAAACCATAATTCGTGGTTTATCTGACACTCGGCTGCCCCTGGGCACCGCGTGTTCTCTCGGGCCGCGCACGCGGGACAGCGCGTTACCTTGTTGAAAACACGAGTAAGGGGTCGCACGGGAATGGGTGGCTGTTCAGAGAGTTTCAGAACGATCTGGGGACCTCGATTGATCCTTCCGAGGGAAGGATAACCAGCGTACGCGTAACCCTCCGGATGGAGAGCCGCTCCAGCACTGCGGCTGGTCTTGCTTCAGAAAGAGTTGAGGTGAGGGTCCTGCGGGGCAACGTCTCTGGCGAAGAAAGGGTTTTCTAAAAACACAATGCCAGGGCTGTGTATCGTCCGGCCCTTAAAGTTATTCTGGGAACCGTTTATGTTGCAACAACTTACTGTTTGTATCCTTTTCCATACACGTTTCTCTGTGTGAGTCCTGAATTTAAACCCTGAAAACAAGTCTCGTTCTAGTTCGACGAGGGGAAGGTGAGAAAAGACATTAAATAGGTGAAAACGCGGACCTAGTATTTACCTTAAGTAGGTTTTAGTTACTTCTTAACGTTCTTAATTAAGAAATAATTCAGGGGCTGGAGGACTCGACCCTTAAGTGACGATCTAGAATCCAGCTAAACCGAGTGCCGGCGACAGACCTTTGCTGTCACAGGTACAGGCCCTGGACCACAGGCCGGGTTGGCCAGCCGCTGACATGGGAGCTCCAGCGCCATCGTGGGTGGTACGGTCCCCACACCAGACAGCGGGAGATGCTGCCGGGAAGGGGCGCGGTTGGGGCAGGCCTGTGGCCTGTGTTGTCAGGGCCCCGTGACACACAAGCAGGGTTCTGCCGCAAAGAAAGTCTGAGTTTTTGTGCAGGAAGTGTCCCAGGCTGGAGACACAGGGGAGCTAATACTCAAAGACCTGGCTCCCCTCCCCCGACCCTGGTTCGCAGGGCATGGGCTACATGGGCCAAAGGCCATCAACCATGGTGACTGAGGGAGTTAGGGTCCCAGTTAGGCTTGTGGTCCCTGCTGGTTGGTCTGCGCTGTGGTGGGGGGTCCTGACACCCTATCACTCCCTCTGGTTTGCAGGCCTTTCTGGTTTGGGGGCTGAAACACAACCTGGATGTTTTCCCTATTTTGCTCCATGCTGCAGCGGGGTGGCCCTGCGGGGGAGCAGCAGCTGGGGGACCCAGGGGCGGGGTGAGGCCCGTATGAATCAGGCGTAAGGAAAGGAGAAGTGTCATTTCAAGTGTCACTTCTGCATTGTTGCATGTGGCCCCACCAAGCGTGGGCGCTTTTCTCGGGACAGCGGGAGGATGGAGGCCTGGGGAGCTTCTTGCCTCTCCATCAGGGGGCACAGGGACGCGAGTCCTCTCGCACTCGGGGAACTTCAGGCCTTTCCATCGCTTAACGGGGTGACAGTGACAGTTGAAGTGTCAAGTATTCTCAAGTTGGATTTTCACCTTCCTCTCTCTGGAAGTTTAAAAACTGGAAATGCACGCGGGGGCGCGACTCTGGGTTCCTTCCACGGAAGAGGGCGTTTGTTTTCTTCCACTTTCTATGAGGAGACATTTCAAAATAAGTGTGTCGGAGCACTTGCTCTCTCCTTCTGCGCGCGCCCCTCCCGCTCCCACACACACCCAGGTCCAGGCACCCGTGTGCGCCGGGGAACAGGACCGGTCCCTTCCCGGGGTGGGGGTTACGTCCTCGCGTGTTGGGTTTGATGCTTCATGTCGAGTGCCCCATGACCCCTGCAGAGGCCCCCTGCGAGCCCGAGGGAGGTCAGCCTGGGCCCTGGTGGCTGCATGGCTCTCGCCGCCATCCGCCATGCTGCCCGTGAGTGTGGTTCACAGCTGTCACCACTGCTCCAAGTCTTTTGCTCCCTGCCGGATCCAAGCCCCCTGCCCCGAAACAGCACCGGCACCCATGGGCTCTGGCCAGTATTGGCGGAAGAATAGGAACAATGTACCTGGAACAGGATAATCTGATGGCATCAGAGTCACGGAGCTTCTTTGCTGGAGGGGACTTGGGAGAAGCTGACCTGCCAGGGCCCCAGGGTGTCTGCCCAGCGAGGTGGGGGGCTGGGCCCCAGTCCCGCCTCCCCCTCTGCCCACCTGACTGTGTGCATGGCCGAAGTCCACCTCTGTCTCAAAGGGGTTCCCTGATGGCCTCTCCCAGTCCGCAAGGACAGGAGTGGGAAGGGGCAGGTCTTCCGCCCCATCCCGGGCGCGTGTCTTCATGGCCCCTTGGGGCAGTGACCTGCCGGCTGGGGAAAGGTGACAGTAGAGCAGCCCCCCGTCTCTGAGGTTTGAGGTCCAAGAACAGTCAAGTCCATTCCCTCCTCCCCCGGCCAGCACAAAGCCTCAGAGAACCAGGCGCTCAAGGCTGGGTGGGGACAGCGGCGCTCCCAGGGGATCGTCCCCGTGAGAGGGGACCTGGAGTCCCCGTGAGAGAGGACCTGGAGTCCCGTGAGAGGGGACCTGGAGTCCCCGTGACAGAGGACCTGGAGTCCCCGTGAGAGGGGACCTGGAGGGCGTCTCACACTCGCTCACTCCGGTCCCCACCCAGGAGCCTCGCGAGATGGCGTTTCCGCTTCTCCTCAACGCATCTTCACGGCAGACACACTCGCATCCGTTTGTTCGTGGGCTCTTGCCCCAGGGTCATCGGGTGACTGACCACCCGTGCGAGGGGTGGATGAGTGAAATGTCGCAGGTACCAGCTGGGTGTCGCGGGGAGGGTGTTGGATGTGGACGGAAGGCACAGGCCGGGGGGCAGCTAGAATAAAATGCAAGCTGGAGCGTGTGGACCGGGGTCCGTGTGGGGTCGGAGCAGCCTGTGCCCTGGGATCTAAGGAAATCTGGGCACGTTTTGCACCTGTTAAGATGGGTACCTGGTGGTGGAGAAGACGGTGTGCAGGGGTGGGGGGAGGAGAGACCTGGGTGGGGAGCCGACTCCAGCCCAGCTGGGGGGCGCGAGGACTGCAGGGCTGCAGTGGACCCTTGTGGTGGCCGGGGGACCAGTCGGCCGCTGGGCTGGGCCCGGAATCCCAGGCTGCTTCCAGCAGTGGAACAGAAAGATGCATTTGCTTATTAACTCCTGCGCGCTGGGCTCCTGCTGGCCTCCAGAGTGGCCACCAATTATTCAACTTCCTGTGTTCCTGCCCATTTCTGCGCAGAGCACAGACAGCAGGGAAGCACCTGCGACGTGATGAACCACCTGCAGGTGCGCAGCGCAGGTGCCGAGGACGGGAGGGGCCCACTCCTCCCCCACCCGCCGTGCCCGAGAGAAACGGCAATCTTGGGCTTGAAACGGCTTTATTTCTGCATTTCTTGGGCTTGAAATGGCTTTATTTTTGCATTTCGGAGAATCTTTTTTTTTAGGGTGAGAGGCTTCATTGTTAACCTAAATAATCATCGGTGGAAAGTTGCATGATAAAAAGCTAATGCAACTACGTAATTATATACACTCATTTGGAGATTACGTGTAATTACATAGGCAATTATGTAATTACTAAGATTAGATCCAGTTAATCATAAAAATACTGTTTTCCTTGGTGCCATCTCCTGCATCGACACAGAGGGGGAGCCTGGCTGTGGGTGACACTTCCGCACGGTGGGCTCTGATCCGCCGTCGGGTTTCGAGGTCCTTCTGCAGGGACCTCGCCTGCCCTCCTAACTAGAATTCTCTCGGCACGACCCGCAGGAGGGGCTGCAGAGAGGAGACCGCCCAGTCCTGCCCAGTGTGCCGGAGCCCGAACTGGGGTGCAGGTCTTGGGGGACGGGGTGTCCACTGGGCCACGGAAAGGTCTTGGCTGTAGTTTGAGACAGTGTTGGGGTCTCCAGGGAGCTCGTGGGCTCCTGGGGTCCAGACCACACTGGAGCCCTAGCTTAACATCGTCTGTGTCTGGAGAGACATTGGGCTGGGGACAAGGGAGTTGAGGGGGGACCAGCAGGAGCTACCAGGTGTGGACACCCAGGCCGGATGCGTGTGACCTTTCTTTCCCAGCGACATTCTCTGTTCCCTAGTCATTTCTTTTGCTGTCATGGCTGCATGAGCAGTGGCAGCAGCCCTGGTTCCAGCCAGGCGCGTGTCACACACTTGGAATCATTTTACGTGTTGAATCTTCACAGCAAACCTTTGAGCTGAGTTTTTATGTCACAGAGGAGGACTGGCCACAGGTCTCCTAGCAATCTGCCTCTTAGTTCCCTTCCCTTCCCGTCCCCAATGCTTCGCCCACATAGTCATGGTGTTTGTGTCCTTGTAGCCTTGGAGAGGCTGTGGGCGTGAGTGTCCCAGTCTGGGTTCAAGCCCCCGCCCGCCCGCTGCTCAGCCAGCTGCCCCCCCTCCATGCACCCCTGTCCTCATCTCTAACACGGGGACAGGGAGAGAGCCACTCTCCCAGCATGGGTGCAGAGCGCTAACTCAATAAATGCCTGATGTCACCCTTTTCCTCCTTCGAAAACATGAGCAGAGCCTCCCCCCATCTTCCCGTTTGTTCACTGACTTCGGTTTCCTCTTGCGCAGCAGCTGGAACCAGGGTGAATCTGCTTCACCCCCCCGGTCCGCCGAGCCTGGCCCCCCTCACCCAGAAACCCTAAGTGGCAGGCGGACTTCGCAGTGAAGGCCACTCCCTGGCCTCCACCTGGCAGAACTGGAAATTGTCCCTACAGGTCCCCAAGTGGAGATGGCACAACAGCGGCAGCTGGCCAGTGCCAGGCATGGCTGGGGCAAAGGGACGCTGTCCCCGGTGCCGGCCCCCCACCCTCGGGGAGCAGCCACAGGGAGATCAAGATGCAAAATCTGGCAAACTGAGCGCCGTAAAATGAAACAGATGTTTCCAGGTTGCTATATTCTGTTGGAGAAACCTGGGCCACACATCCTGTCAGTGATGAAGGGCTCTGCACACCACAGGAAACACCTCCTGCATCCCAGGGGCCCTGGTGTGGGTGTGCTGGGGGGCCCGGTGGCCAGAGGGGACCTAGGACCAGGGCAGCAGGGACGGGCAGGGAGGAATCGGCATCTGTGACCAGGTCAGAGGCTGGGTGGGGCCCAGAGGGCAGCTCCGCCTCCTTCTGAGACACTTGCAATGTCCCCTCTGGGAAGAAGGGTCCCCTACTCCCTCTCCCACCCCAGCATGTGCTCCACACCCTCTGCCTTGAGCAAATGCTGATGTGTCCATTTAGGTTTGCTCTGCGGTTAAATAAAGTAGCATCGTGGGAGGAGGGTGCATAAAACGGTGTCAGTGCTGTATACCTTTCCGGTCCCATGGGAATGACCCTGAAAGGTGGCTGAAACTGGGACCTGGATGACCTGTGAGCCCAGGCTGCCTCGTAGGTGTCACCTTCACTCAGGCAGCCAGGTGAGGAAACAGAGAGGCTGCTGGGGTGCTAGTCCTGGCCTCAGGTGGTGTTCACTCCTTGGGGGTTGGGGGGGGGTGCAAAGCAGAAGTTGAACCGTTACCCCCCTGCCTGGCTCAGAGAACTAGGTCCTTTCATGGCCACCAGTGGAATCTGACTCTAAAACAAACACGGAAATGTGCCCACAGGCAGGCTGGGGAGAGCCGGAGGGAGGTGGCCCTGGGTCCATGCCCCACCTTCTGCAGCCACGGTCTATCCTGTGTGGACCCGCTGCTCTGCGCCCCGCCTGCAGCCCACCTGCACCCCGCCTGCCCCCCACCTGCCGCCCACCTGCAGCCCACCTGCAGCCCACCTGCACCCCACCTGCACCCCGCCTGCACCCCGCCTGCCCCCGTGCGCCCGGCAGGCCGGCCCTGGCCACGGAGGGCGCCGCAGTAACCGTGTGCGCTGGTCTGTTGCAGAACTCGTCATGCTGCTGGAGTGGTGGTCGGGCACGGAATGCGTCATCCACACGGACCCGCAGGCCTACACCAAGTTCGGGAAGGAAAATGCCATCGTGGTTCTGAACCACAAGTTCGAGATTGACTTCCTCTGCGGCTGGAGCCTGGCCGAGCGCTTCGGGGTTCTGGGGGTAAGTGGGGCGCCCGCCTGCCCACCTGGCCCGTGTCCCCCTTGCGCACACCGTGTGTGCCTTCTGCACTTGGTCATTTGGAATTTGCACACACTCTCACGGAGTTTCTGCTTGTTCAAGGGCTTCTCACCAGCTGTCTTTCCCTCCAGCGTGGAAGGGAAGCCCTTTCCTCGGGACAAGAGTGACACCTGTCAGTGCGGCGGTGACTGGGCGGTAAGCCCTCCACACTCTGCCCACCTGTTTCATCCCCACAGAAACATATACGAGCAGGCAACATACACCCTGCCTTTTTCATTGTTTTTTATTTTTTAATCCTCACCGGAGGACAGGTTTATTGATTTTTAGAGAGAGAGAAAGAGAGAAAAACAAAAAACACCAGTGATGTGGGAGAGAAACATCCATGGTTTGCCTCCCATAGACGCCCTGACCAGGGATGGAGCCCACGACTTCAGGGCATAGGACGGCACTCCCACTGCTGAGCCCCTGCGCCAGGGCACGCCCCACCTTTTTAAAAAGCCACCGTTAAACCCTCTGCTCAGGATCCCACAGCTGTTCGGCAGATTTGGGCTTGAACTCACCTTGTTTGATGCCACTCCATATTCTTGACCTCCGTGTTCCAGTTCCCCAGCCAACAGGCAGCATTTGCCTCGGAATTTCCATCGCCAGGGGTTTAGAAAGTTGATTCCCAAAGCAAGAGAGCAGAATTCAGAATAAACAGGACGTTCTGATTTCCTCCACCTGGTGGGACCTCTTGCCTGCCGTGGGTCTGGGTCTCCTGCGTTGACTTTTGTCCTCAGCGTTAGCAGCAGAGCCCGTGTTGGGAAACTGAATCGCGTCGTCTGTGGGGCTTGGGTGTGCCGACTGGGGTCACACGCGGCTGACTGTGTGTTGACTGACTCGCTGTGGCTGTCCCACAGCTTCCAGAACCCGGGATCCCTGGTGGGTGACCCGGCTGGAAGGACTTCTAGGAAAGGAGCCGCCCTCCTGCCCAGTTTTCTCTTTCGTTTTTCTAGTTACCATTCCAGCCCCGCCTGGTGTCTGTGTACGTGGCTCAAATACATTTTCAGAAACAGAACCAAACATTTCAGTGTCTGCCCATCTCTGCACAGCAGCCTAAATTTCCCAAAGGAACAGCGTGTTGATAGGATTCCTTTTCTTGCTCTTAAAGACGAAAGCACGGAGGCCGCATAAAGCGGGTGTGAGCGTGGCCGCTGTACCTGGAGATGGTCCTTAGGTGATCAGGAGTTTTCCGGGCTCCACCCAAGGGTGACACAGCCTGCCTCAGCCCTGTGGCCAGTGTCACCCATCTCCCCTGCTCCCTGGAATTGGGGCAGCCAGGAAAACCGCCAGACTATGTGAGGGTGGGGAGGGGCCCCCGTGGCCTGTCCCCAAGCGTTAGACAAACAGCCAGGGCTGGGGCCCCACGAAATCTGCAGAAGCCAAGTGCACAGTGACAGGGGCCACCCCCGGGAGAGGTGGAGGGAGAGCGTGGGGACCTTGTGGGCGGCCTGGTAGCTCAGGAGGAGGCTGTCTGACTGCTCTCCCTGCCCTTCCTCCGTGTGGGGAACAGTTTACTCTCTGCGTGTCTCCCGGAAGAGCTGAAATCCAGTCGGACGGTGAGGCCTCTTTCCCAGGGCAACGTGTCCTCCTTGAGTGGAAACAGCATCTTGTGAAGTTCACTGTCCAGCAGTACCTTCTGCCCCCACCGACCTTCACGGAAGCCACCTGGGTCATCTCCTTCCAGGAATAGCACGTGACGTGGGACACCTCTGGTCAGAGGAGGGACGGGGCAGGTGCCCGACTGGGCATTTGTCTTCTTCACCCGCAGCTGCAGTGAGATGAGCAGACGGGGCGCTCACGAGGCATCCGAGGGCCGTGTCGGCCCCTCGGGGTCCGGTCCCTGCGGAGCAGGCCATTCCGGGTGGGAGCCAGAGGCTCTGGTCTGGACCGTTCCTGTCTGGGCTGAGCGTAACATGGTGACAGTGAGGGCCTGCCACTGAACGGCCGAGCACACTGGCCCGTGGGGAGAACCTGGGCTGCTGAGGCAGGGCCCTGTGACCCTCGGCCCAGGAACCGGGGTGCACGGCCTGGAAGGTTTCTTTTTTTTTTTCAAAGATTTTATTTCATTATTTTTAGAAAGAGGGGAAGGGAGAGAGGCAGAGAGGGCGAGAAACATCAATGTTTGGTTGCGTTTCACCTGCCTCCAGCCACAGACCTGACTGGAGACCTGGTTTGCAACCTGGTTATGTGCCCTGGCTGGGGAATCGAACCTGTGACCTTTGGGTTCGCAGGCCGGTGCCTTAGCCACTGTGCTACCAGCCAGGGCTCTGGAAGGTTTCTTAAGACCCTGCGTGGGGCCCCGGAGCGCTCCCAGCCGCAGCTGCCCCTCTGCATTTATCTGCTGGTGGGTGTGGCTTGTTAACCTGGGGCCCCCGGCTGTGCCCTTCAGCTCCAGGGGGCCACAGAGACCCATCCTATAGGGCGGCATGCTGAACCCCCAAATGCTGGTCTGGATCCAGGCGCAGCTCGCCACGGGGAGGGGGTACAGGGGCTGGGCCTCCCTGCGGAGCGAGGGTGTGGCCAGCGGCCCGTGTCCTAGGCTGTGCTGCTCCCTCCCCAGCGCTGCCCAATTCACTAGCCTCCAGCTCCATGTCCCAGGGAGGGTCACAGGGGTGTGGGGCGTGGCCTGGGACTTCCTGAACCAAGACAGACAGGGGGCTGCCCAGCCCCCTGTCCTCCTCACCTGGGCAGAGGCAGCGGTGCCCTGCACGGCAGTGCGGGGCTGTAGAAAATGGTTCACTCAGGAGTCAGAACAACCCCCAGCGCAGGGGTTGGTGTTCGCGTTAAATTTGCCAGGACACGCTGGTCATTCACCCTGAACGTGGTTCTTTCTGGGAAAGATCCCGGGTACCAGCACTTCTTCAGGTGCGATTATAAAAAGATCAGTTTTCTAACTGAAGCTTTCCGCAGGAATGAAAACCGCAGTGCCGACCGGTTTGTGGGGGCCATGCCTCCATCATTGCTCACATCCCCCTGAATTGTAGGTTTCTTGTATCTTGTGTTTGAACCTCTACAACTGAGCAGAAATAAATTAATAATTCCGAAAGGTGAACCTGTGTGTTCTGTGCTCAGGTATCAAAAACAGGTATTGGCCCCAGCGGGTAGCACAGAGGATAAGGCGCCGGCCTGCGAACCCAAAGGTCGCTGGTTCGATTCCCAGCCAGGGCACATGACCAGGTTGCAAGCCAGGTCTCCAGCCAGGTCCCCAGCTGGAGGCAGGTGATGAGGCAACCCTACATGGATGTCTCTCTCCCTCTCTGCCTCTCTCCCTTTCTCTCTCTAAAAATAATAAGTAAAATCTTTTTTAAAAAAGCTTTTAAAAAACACAGTTGTGTTTTTCCTTTGCTCACTCCAGAACAGGTCACCGAGAGAATGTCAGGGATAAAAAGGGACAAAACAAAGCACAACAAAATGACGGCTTAGGGTGACCTTAAACCCGTCCCCCGTGTTTACCAGCCTTGTCACCCTGGGATATTACCTGGCTCTTCCGAACCTCACTCAGTTCATGGTCCCCACTTCATGGCCGTGTAAGGGTTTAGTGGGTGCGCAGCGTGGATGAGTGTGCATCACGGTTAAATGAGTGCACGTAAAATGCCCAGTGCAAAGCAGGCGAGCAGTAAGTATTCAATTCTTCACCCTCTCGGATAGGGTCATTTATCTTTTCTTACGACGGGATACAGTGTGGAGAACAGATGGGAGATCGAGTGTTTCACTCCTGGTTCTCCTCAGCTGGTCTGGCCCTGGGCCTCCACCATTTGTCCGCAATACGAACACATGTGCGTCACCTTTGCCTCGGTTGTGTCCCCTGGGCCTGTCAAGTTTTCTTTGGCTGAAGAGCAATTAGAAGCCTCTAGCTATAGAGAAGTGTGTTGTTCTTCTTTCCAGGAGAGGCACCTGCGGCCACATTTCTGTCAGCTGCCTTGGTGACGTCCCAGCGGGCCCCCTGGGGTGGGCGTGTGGGCGGGCGGACGCTGCACCTCCACCCCGTCCCCACCCCAACCCTCACTGAGCAGCTCCGTCTCCCAGGTACCCAGTCCCCTGCGACGAGGCACAGGTGCCACCTTTGCTCTAAATGTCCCCCCGTTGGGCCTGGCGGGCTGCAGCCGGGATTACACAGCGAAGGGACCCATCGGAGCTCACGCGGGTCTCTGGTGTGCAAGCCGCACTCCCGCTGTCCGCGCACGTTAATGCTCTGCGTACCCCATGGCTGTGACCAATTGTGGAACCGTGTTCATCTCGTCTCCAGCTTTCGAGATTTGTCAGGTGGTGTCAGGTCGCCAGCACTTTTCTCCTTTCGTCCCAGCAGAGGGAGAAGGCAGGAGAAAGCGTGCCGCGTAAGCAGAACGAGGCCACATCTGTGTTACCCTCGTGGGCACCAATGGAGCCTGTCACCTTCTGGCACGCACGCACGCCCACCGTGGGTTACTCCGAGCTCCAGGCTCATCTCCTGCCTTTTACTACAACAAAGACAACCCGCCCCAGTCTGGGCTGTTCCTTCCTGTCACCCTCCTCCTGCGGGAGAGCGAGTCTGCTCAACAACTTCGTCACGGGGTTTGGTGGCGGAGAAGGGACACGGACGTTGCTGGTTTTCTGTTTCTCTCTTCCTGCGAGACTTTGAGCACCTCCAAACCTCAAATGGATAATCAACCATCTCCATCTCTGTGTGCCCCGGAATCGGGCACCAGGGAGGGATTTAATAAAAACCAATTGCACAGACAGAACCGTTTTCAGCTTCTGGCGTCACACGTCCAGAGGCTGAGTGAGCTGTGGTTGACTTGCTGATCCCCAGAGACAGCTGGCTGGCCTGCAGCCCACTGTAACATCGGTGACTGTCCCTCTAACTCACGGTCAGGAAGGAATTCAAAGGTAACGTGGCTGTTTCAGCCACTTCCTACCCAGGCCTCACCTGTCTTCAAAGGCTCACTCAGATACCCCGTTCAGGTATTTTATGTATTTCGTAGAAATACATAAAGTGGGTGAACCAAGCGACTAACTAGTGACCATGCTGGTAAACCTTCAGGAACGGTCCTTTGTTAGGAAGTAAATGGCATCTTGGTGCCAGGCCGTCGGGCTGACAGGTTTCAGCCCCTGGCTGTTTGCAGAGCAGCGGTGGGCGGCCCGGCACGGGGACCGAACGGGATGCCCTACCCGTTCCGTCCGTGTTACAGGCTCACCCTCAACACACCTCATAGTTCCATCGCGTCAGCGGGCCGGTGACCCTGGGAGCAGTCCTTCCCTGGCAAGCCCTGCCTCCACCCATTTTTCTCACAGGGACAAGAGCCACGCCATCTCAGGCTGGAGTGCACGGGGTCACAGCGTACTCCCAAAGCCATCTTTCCGGCAGCCTGTGGTCGCTGGATGGGGGTGCCAGGGTCAGGGCTTGTGGTAAACGCACCGTTATTATGACAAGATGGCGAAGCGTGGCTTAGGAACGGGTTGAACTCAGGGACATTCAGCCAGGTGCTTACCCTGGCGATAAAAATAGCTTCCCATTATTCAACACCCACGTATCGGCTCCGTGTGTTTGCCCGTGTTTCCGTATGTTATTAGCCCTTCACAGCTGCACTTGGAAGTATTTATTTTCCTCCTCACACGGCTGCAGACACAGGCTCAGGAAGGTAAAGGGTCTTAACCGAGGTCACACGGCCGCGTCCCGGTAGTGCCCAGTTACGGTCAGGACCGTCGGATTCCGAAGCTTTTCAAGGGGCCCTGATGTCCCTGCCGAGGAGATAAAACCCAGCAACGTTTCTTGGATTGGAAACCTTAATTCGTAAAAAAAAAACTTCACATGCCAGGTGCACGTGATCAGCACACGGGCGTAGGCGTAACGGTGACACCCACAAGGCTAAGGCCGAAAGGTGTGTAAGTTCAACACAAAAGCAGAAAAGTGCCCGCGTGTCTTCTGGTCATCACCTGGGTGGTCCAGAGCCCCCCTGAGGTTCCCGAAAGGGAACCTGCTGACGCTGACCCCTTCTTTAAAGTGACATCGTGAGAGGGACGCTGCAAAGCCTCTTCCTGATAGAAACCAGGGACATCTGGTTAACTTTAAACATCACTTCTACTCTGACCCCCCGGCTATAGTCCCTTGCTCTTCATCTCTGTTCTCTCTTTCCATCCGGCTGGAGACTCACCTTTGATCGCAGGTCTTGTAAAAATGTAGCATTCTGTCATAAGCCTCTCCCCAGCCATTACATGTTCACAGGAGGCACAGTTTAGTGGCTCTCAGACAAGGTGGACAGAGTTCATCTGTAACAGCTCCGATAGTTCGCAGTTGAGCCTTGGCGAACCCCGTGGCGTTGTCCGCGTGAATGCGGCCAGAGGCCATGTGTGCCTGAACGAAGTCGCAGGTTGCAATAAAACTTGATTTGTAAACACCAGCGGTGGAGCAGATGTGACCCCGGGCCACGGTTGCTGACGTGGCACCATGGCGCTCTGCTGTGCACCACACGGTGCGTTGTACACACGGTCATCCATCGAGTGGCTCTACTGTGAAACATTCCCGTGGTCCTCAGTGGTCTAGGGAAGTAAAATAGGGAAGGACACTGAACCCCTGAGGTCACTTCCTTGTGTCTGCACCTAGGTCCCACATCACTGCCAGTGCTGTCATCTCCTCTTAGCAGGTCGTGGAAGGCCAACCGCAGAGATCCACGTGGCTCACGTGGGCTGGAGCCGTGGGTAGGAAGTACCCGCGAGTACTCGTCCCGGCAAACGGGGTGATTCAGCACAGGGCCACTGTCCCCAGACCCCACAGCCGCTACCCAGGGTACACTGTCCCCTCTGGCTGTGGAGCTGGTCACCTTTGGTAGCTTTCATACTGCCACAAGTTGTTCTTGGAATGAGTCAGGTGTATGTAATTTTTAAAATTAGTCTTAACCTGTCATAAAGGTAAGTGGAGTCCATTGGTGAAGGTTTTTTGCGTTGTTTTCATCTTGACAGCTGTAAATAGGAAGGTGACCGGAGTGAAGGGAGCCGGGCACACAAAGGGACATCCCTGCTGACAGGGGAGGGCTGAGGGGCCTGGAGGGGTCTCCCAAGGCTGGAAGCCCCCAGGGGACACTCAGTGGATGGGCTTTTAAATGGCTGTGGTGGGGAGAGGGGTGAGTTCCCAGGTGTGACAGGTATTTCCTTCCTACCTATGGCACGAGACAGCGGGGCTCGGGATCATTCGTCCTCCCTCTCAGGACTTGAACCCACGTGGAAAGAGAAGAGCTGAATGTAGGAGAGGTGGTTCACCGTCACAGGACTGACGCTGCCCAGCCTGTCTTCAGGCCCCCGTCAGCTGAGATGCCACAAACCTGCGTCAGTGGCCTCGGCGTAGGTGGTCAGGGGCCCCAGCCAGCAGCCCAGGGCGCCAGCCCGGCATGGGCCAAATCCTCGGACCTTGCACGGTCGCAGAGCCGCTGACAAAGGGCAGGGGGAGAGCGCCCTGCGTGCCCGTGATCCCAGCTGAGCTCCCGGCACCCCTGTCCCCTCACCTGCGACAGGAGCGCACGGCCGGCCAGGCAGAGCCCCCGGGCCAGCTGAGGATGGAGGTAGAGCAGAGAGTTTGATAAAATGCTGTCGCAACGTGCCATGGGCTCAGAGAGCAGAAACGGTGGCCTTCACCAGGGCACCCTTGGCTGACGGCCCTCTGAGACGCTTACTATTCCTGCCTGCCCTGGTGTCCACGTGCCCAGCTCCCCACCCCACCCAGGGCCGATGCGGCACGCTTGGCCCCTGGGTGACCGGCAGGGAGCACCGCTGCTTTTCTGCGTCCTGGACGGGCCCCCAGGCTCCTGGAGTGAATGTTCGCTCCTCTTTTCCTAGTAGGGTCCCGCCCGCCCTCTCCTGACCCCGTGGCCTCCTGTTTCAGGGCTCCAAGGTCCTGGCCAAGCAGGAGTTGGCCTACGTCCCCATCATCGGCTGGATGTGGTACTTCACCGAGATGGTCTTCTGCACGCGCAAGTGGGAGCAGGACCGCAAGACCGTCTCCAAGAGCTTGCTGCACCTCCGCGATTACCCCGAGAAGTACTTCGTACGTGAGGCCCCGGGCCGGCCGCCGCCCCAGCACCCACACGCACCCACCCGAGCAGCCTCGGCCGCCTGCCCCACCGCGCACATGTCCATTCGCACTCACACGCGCACACGCACTGGGGAGCCAGCCGGGTGACTTGGGTGTGTGACGTGGGAGGCCTTGCGTGACCTGGGGCCCTGTGTGACCCGGGGCTGTGTGCCCCCCGCCCTGTCCCTTGCAGTTCCTGATTCACTGCGAGGGCACCCGGTTCACCGAGAAGAAGCACCAGATCAGCATGCAGGTGGCCCAGGCCAAGGGGCTGCCCAGCCTCAAGCACCACCTGCTGCCGCGCACCAAGGGCTTCGCGGTCACCGTGAGGAGTCTGAGAAATGTAGGTAAGGAAGATCCCGGGTCCCCAGCCCCCCCTCCCCCCGTCTGCAAGGAACCCCGCCCGCACCCCCGATAGGCACAGCTTGGTCCCTGGCGGGGCTTCTCGGCCCACCCTGGCAGCACCTGGGGGGGAAGAGGACAAGGATGGCACTCGCACACCTGATTAGCCAGGGACAGGGCACCTGATATGGGAGGCGTGGCTGCTGCCTGCGCACGCACGGAAACACACACACTCACACACTCACACGCACCCAGGCAACACTGCCCTCCTCTGCTCGGTGCCGGTACTGCATGGCTGTGGGCCGTGGGGAACCCCGGGGCCCTGGGGCCCCACACCAGTGCTGTTTGCATTTCCTGCTCATCCATCGGCTGGCACCAGCTACCCCCAGATGATGAACGGTGACCTTGTCATCTGTGGCAGCCGGCCCTCTGAGTTTGGAGCCCTAAGTCACTGTAGGGGAGAAAGGAAGTAGCAACAATGACTGTCTGCTCCTCAGCCTGTCCCTTCAGGTTAGAGACGCCTCCTTGACCCTTTCCTGCCGTGGCCAGTCCCCCTCCTGCGGCCCCTTGTCCCTCGTTCCTCGTCCCCAAAGGGCCCAGGAGGGGTTCCGGGGCAGCTCAGCCTCCCTCACGGCCTGTCAGGGCCGGACGCTGCCGTGGTGTGGAACCCTTACGAAGTTGGCTTCAGATCGATTTTCCCTACCGTTGACACGTTTAAATATTGGCATTTGTTGCTGCACATCTAAGTGGGATGTGGCCGGACCACCTGCCACTTACCTGACCTCTGTGACAATCCTGGCTCCCATCACTAAGTTCTGTTGTGCTTTTCTGGTTCCCACACGGGACATGCGTCCACCGTGGAACTCGGACACGCGAGAAAAAGCGTGAAGGCAAAACCAGTAGCCCCACCGCTCCGCGACAGCCAGCCAGCCCTTTGATGATTGCGTTCCAACGTGTGTATCTACTAAACAGAATTGGGCTCACACGCTATATACTGCTTTGTATTTGTTTTATTTTTTTTATAGTTTCAGCTGTATATGACTGTACACTCAATTTCAGAAACAATGAAAACCCAACCCTGCTGGGAGTCCTGAATGGAAAGAAATACCACGCAGATTTATATGTTAGGTAAGTGGGGTCATTTCCTTTCCAGAAAAGGCAGGACCCTCCTCCAAGTGGATACCTCGGCTGGCCTGCAGCCCTCCTCACAGGGAAACCTGTTGAGTGTCTTCGTGCCTGACGGGCGGGCTGCATTGAGCATCTTCACAGTCTGCATTCACACACACACCCCTGTTGGGGGTCCTCAGGGGGCCTGGTCCCCTCCCGGGCCCCCTCTCGCCCTCTCCTGATCATGTCGCCTGGGTGGGCCAAATGGAAGTCGGTATTTTATAGTCTTTTGAAGCCAAGTGTGAAGGGATTATTTTATTGACCTGTTTTTGGAGGATGTCAACCACATACACGAAGGTAAGTACACACGCAATTTCCAAGGACACCTGGCAGGCGAGAGAAGACTTGAGGGGTATCTATCATACATGTTACAGTCCAAGCTAGAATGATTTTATTGAAAACACCGTACAGGGTGTTTCACAAACCAATTCTCTTGGCCTGTTTATTGGTTCACAGAACGAGTCTGACTCTGAAAACAGCTGACAGATGACAGTAAGCCATGGTGATTCAGGCATTAAACCCCATGTGATGTGATGAGGTTCATGGGTTTCTTACGATTGGAAACGCCTACTGTTGGAGAACTGGCCCAGTATTCTCTGTCATCCCAATGGCTTTTTTTTTAAAACTTTTTAAGATTTTATTATTTTTAGAGAGGAGGGAAGGGAGAGAGGCAGAGAGGGAGGGAGACATCCATGCATGGTTGCCTTTCACCTGCCTCCAGCTACCAACCTGGCTGGAGACCTGGCCTGCTCCCTGGTTATGTGCCCTGGCTGGGAATCGAACCAGCGACCTTTGGGTTCGCAGGCCAGCACCTTATCCTCTGTGCCACCAGCCAGGGCTCCAGTGATTGTTTTTTTTTTTTTTTTTAAGACCTTACAGATGCTAAATTACAGCCCCAGCACAAGGAAATTCTGTGGCTGGTCACTTGGCCAGGCTGTGTAGAAGCATGAACCTTCCTGGACAGATGCATTGGCTGACAGCCTGAGTTAAATAGGTTTCTACCCCAAAGCAGCTCTAGTTCCCCCTTAAAAACAGGAAAGCATCATAACATGACTTTTCTTTGCTAACGCCTTGTGACCTTCCGCCTTAGTGCTCATTGCAAGGCCTGGGAGGGTGGGAAGTGCACCTGCCTCCCCAGAGGAGGCGTCTGCCAGAAGTTCCCTGGAGTTCCTCCAAAACCAGCAGGGACTGGGCTCGGGGACCGTGGGCTGGGCTGTTGGGGGACCCCGAGCCATCGCAGGCCGGGCATCTGGCCTCCGCAGGCCTGTCTCAGGTGCCTGCTCTGAGGAGCCCAGGCAGAAGTCGGGGGGAAGCAGCTGGAGCCATGCCCCATCCGCCCTCTGATGTGTACCTCAGCCAACGGCTGTCTGGAACCACTGGGCCCAGGAGGGACCCTTAGTTTCTCCCACCTGGGGGGCACGCGTTCCCCAAGACGCAGGTCACACCCTTGTATTGTGCAACCCTCCAGCAGGCAGTCTGCCTCAGCACCGCCTCCATTAGCACCAGGCACAGCCTAGCAGAGACGAGTACCAGCACGTTGTCAGCTGGTTGTGTACATGCCGGCCTGTCTCATGGGTAAACTGAGGCAGCGTGCCCTGGCTGGGCCTCTCTTTGAGGGGCAGGGAGGACGGAGGGAGGCAGAGTCCTCTTGGTCCTCCTGCCCTGGGCCAGGACTGTGTTCGTCTTGTGCGTCCCCTTCCCAGTAGCGGAGTCACCCACTCACACCCCCGACCCAGCCACCTGCTGGGAGCCCGAAGCTGTCGGCACGGTTACTTTGAAGTCACAGTTCCGGGTGCCTGGCGCAGGGCTTCTGCCACTGTCCTCTCTGCCCTGCAGGCGGATCCCCCTGGAAGAAGTCCCGGAAGAGGAGGACAGGTGTGCCGCCTGGCTCCACAAGCTCTACCAGGAGAAGGTCAGTGCCGCGCAGCGTGCTGCGGGCTCCTGGTGCCCGTTTCCTGCTGCGCCGTGGGTGCCCCGAGGGGCCCCCGGGAGATGGCGGTGGCAGCAGGCCTTTCCCCACGGGGCGAGGCTCCCGCCCCAGTTAGCAACAGTCCTGGGGCGTCACATAAAGCAACCGTGTCATGGGTGTCGTGGGCAGAAGAGGATGTGATGGCCCCAGCAGCCCTCGTCCGTCTTCCTGCCTCCACTCCTAAGGCCGCATGTTCCGGGGGGAATGACGTTCTCTTCAGTGGTGCCCAGGGTCTTGGTGGCTCCAAGGCCCGCAGTCTGGCTGCCCGCGTGGTCTCAGCATCACCACATAAGCAGGAAGACGCCCGCGAGGCCTCCTTGGCCAGGTTCCATCTCTGCAGTGGCCCCCATCTGTGGCCTAGCTCCCCGGACCCCCCACTTTCTCTTTCCGTCCTCCGGGCACACAGCCTTTCACTGGTTCCTCTTCGGTATGAGCGCAGAGCAGAGGGAGCCTCATCTTACAGAACCGCCTGACCTCACGTGCCCTTTCCTGCCCGTCCTCCACGGCTGGGCAGCGAGGCTTGAATCCGGCTGCATTCGGCTCCCAGAACACGCGCTCGGGTCCCCTTTCTGGAGGGTGCTGGGCACAGCCCCCCGGTCTCCTCGGACAACTAGGGAGTAGGGACTAGTTCATCCGCTGCCCAATACACAGCTGCTGAGCTCCGAGGCTGTTCCCAGGGGCCCAGGTGGGACGCAGGAACGTGCCCTAGGTCAGCCGCTTCACACGCAGGGGTGTGAGGACCCCCGTTGGCAACCAGCTCCCAGGCCTCGCGATCTGGGCCTGGATGGAAGCTCCACGTAAATCCTTCCGCTCTGGGGTCCCCATGAGGCAGCCTGCCCCTGGTTCCGTTGTCCGGTGGAATCTCTTAGGTCAGCGATTTCCAGCCGGTGAGCCGCAAGGCTTCTTCAAACACGCAACACCTGCCTGTGTCCTCGGGGCGCTGGGCCCGTTTCCCTTCGGGTAGTTGTCAAGTAAGAAAATGGCCATCGATGGCCAACACAACGGTCGCCATCCAGCGTGACTTAACCATAATTATACCCACTTTTTTTTTTTTGTCAGATCGGCACAAAAAATACATATTTCGGTGTGCGGCAGAATTTTAGTTGTTAATTTGTGTTCCGTGAGATGAACATGGTTGAGAACCGCGGGTCTAGGGGGGATAAGATATGTGCTCAGAAGAGGCCTAAGAAATGAAGCCTTTTGTCAAGAGCCACCCACACGGGTTGCGAATGCAGCCCCGTAGCCCCTCGAAGCACAGGGGAGCTCCTGTCAGTCCCCCGTGGCCTGGGCTTTTGGCGAAGGGTCTCCTTTCCGTCTTGGGGTCTCCTTTCCGTCTTGGGGCGTTTCTCGGTCAGCTGCATTTGCGTTCAGATGACTGTTCAATGTGGGCGGGGTTCCCACATTGGTCCAAAGCTCTTAGGCTCTTTGATGAGAAAATCAAGGGCTGGAAAAGGACACGATTTGCCTGCATCCCCCCCGTCTTTCCCCAAAGCCAGGGGGCTGCAGCCAGGCCCTTTCTCTCCACCCTGTGAACAGACCCGCGAGGCTGGCTGGCTTTTCCTTCAGGCACAGCCAGCGACCCGTGGGTGACGCTGGTCAGCGGTGCCTCTGAGAGGGAAGAGATGTGACTTCTGGGCCCACCCTGATTGCCCACAGATCTGGGGCTTCCCACGCCCCAAATCTTGGTGCCGCCAGCTTGCTGGAATGGGGTTCCGTCTCAGTCATCACTTCTCTTCCGTGGACAAATGTCTGCTAAGGGCAGGAGGGGAGTGGGCGCCGGAAGGACGTGTTTTATTCCGCAGGGACATTGATAAAAAGAAACCCAGTTTCTACCAGCACCGGTTCAGCACCCTCCCCACCAGGAAGGCGTCATTTTTCAAAGCAGGGCCATCCTTTGAGTGGAACAAGTTGAGCATTAGAAACACACGGTCTCTGCTGTCAGCACGTGGGACCCCTGCTGACCGTGGGGCGTGAGAAACCTGGCTGTGGGGGTCTCCCTCCCTCTGTTTAGCTGAAATACACTTAATTAGGTTTTTAGAAAGGAAGTTAGAAGTTCATCTTGCAAGGATAAAGCCCACTTGGGGGAGCAAGCCCACAGCGGACAGGGGGAGCCCGGAGCCGAGGAACGGCTCTCAACTTGGGCAGGACGCGGGCGTCCCCGCTCTGATCACTCTTGGGCGGCTCTGTAATCGCGCTTCCCCCTCTTGGCGTGGAAGACCTCCCCCTCCCGGTGTCTGCCCTGCACAGCTTCCTCCGGAAGTAAACCTCGGTGGAGTGTGTCGGGATTTTCACGCAGCTGATGGCAATTTGGGTGGAGGCGGTGGTGACAAGTGTCCGGTGTGTCTACACAGAGGACCTCGGTTCGGGCCACGGCTCAGCCGGTTGCGGAAAGCCACCCTCTTGCCCGCGTGGCGCCCAGTGAGGATGATCAGAGCGGCCCGGGCGCAGTGCCGGCCCGCAGACTCGCACGTGCCCACCGGAGGGCTTCTGGCCCTGGCTCAGCAGCCTTTGGGGCACCTCCTTGTGAAGTTTAACGACTCGGGTGCCACCATTCCTGTCGCCACCCACTGGTTTTGTGACGGTAACAAGAACCTTCTCCTTTCTCTTTTCAATCCCGGATTGAATACTTCCCCTGGTCCACAGCCTTGCGGGAACACCCGGCCGGCCCGGAGCACCTGCCAGTGCCTCCGACTGGGACAGATGTTGTCTGCTGTGGGGCTTCCCCGTCTTAGGCATCGTGGCCTTGGGATGACCATGACCGTGCCACCAGCATCGGCCTTCTTGGCTTCAAGCTTCTTCTCCTTCGTATCCAGCTTCTCAGTTTTTCCACCCACCATGTTGCAAGGCCGGAGGAAGAACTCTCAAGAACCTTTGTATAAAAATCCTCTACCAGTTTCAGCGTTCCTAGTCGGCAGGTTTCTCGGGGTTCAGCTCTGGGTGCTGACTGCCAGTGCACCCCGGTGTGGCCCAATGTCGGCTGCAGGGATCAGAAAGACGGGGCTCCTGGTGACCATTCAAAAGGGGATGAAAGCGGAGGCTCTACGCTGCCCTGGGGTGGGAGTGCGCCGGCCCGGGAGACGGCAGCTCTGCAGGCTGGGTGGTCAGCAGTGGGGGCGCCAGGTGAGCGGCTGCGGCAGGTTCTGCTCACAGTCCCGCACCCCAGCAGGCTGCCACGCGCGCGTGCGGGACGGAGTCTCAGGAACAAGGGCGCCAGTCCCATCCCCAGAGGCCCCACCCTCAGGATCCATCACCCCAGGGGCCGAGCTGCAGGGAGGCGCTCTAGAGGGACACACACGTTCAGCCCCCCGCACCCCTGCACCGGCGATCGGCTGCGGTGGCCCCCGCCTGCACCCCGTTTATGGCAGGGGGACTTGGGGGGACTTGGGGGGACTTGGGAGGCCTTGGAGGAGGCAGTGCCACCCCCATACACCCTGACACCTCCCCAGGCATCCAACAGGTCATTGTCGCTTCCTCCTGAGGCTTCCATTCAGGTGACCAGCTGTCTCCCTGGGTTCTAAAGGGAGGGCGCACCGGCACACGAGCCCTGCCCAGCAGGGGCGGATTAGCGCATCTCCCCGAGACCCTGCGGCTCCCGGCTGCGGACCTTCCAGGGCAGGAAGGGGCTGCGGCAGCAGGTCCGGCGGGGTGCAGAGGGCGCAGGCACCTGGGGAAAGAGGTCAGGGGGTTACCAAAATGGCCCGTTTTGTGGACCCATTTTTAAAATCTTGACTCTGATGGGTCTAAAAAGCACATTCCATAACCCTGACTAGAAAAGAAGAAAAATCTGGTTGATAGGCCATTTCTATCTAAGCACTTGAAGTCGGTGGAAGCTTGTTTTCCAGACACTGCCGGCTGAGACCGGGGCGCAGGGGCAGCTCCCGGCCGCCTGGCCCTGTCCTCACAGGCTGGGACCCGCCCTGGAGCCGCAGCCACTGCCCACCGGGCTTTGCCTGCCCACTGGCGCCCTCTGCTGCGGCGTTCTGGGTGCCCCTTGCACCGCCCACCCTCAGGAGCAGCCCCCCGGGGTGCCGCCGGCGCCCTGGGCTCATACTGCGCCCCTCCCGGGGCCTGCAAACCCCACGACACACGCACACTCAAGGCCACGCCTATGCTCTGCATCACATGCGTGCTCTGCACCACGCGCACGTTCTGCGCTACGCACACCTGCGCCACGCGCCCCCTCTGCACCACGCGCCCCCTCTGCGCCACGTGCACGTCCTGCGCTACGCACACCTGCGCCACGCGCCCCCTCTGTGCCACGTGCACGTTCTGCGCCACGTGCACGTCCTGTGCCACGCGCTGATTTTGTGCCCAGTGCACGCTGTGCCGCGCGCCCACTCCGCGGTTTTTAGGTGCGTGGAGGTCCTGGAATTTAGTCTCGGGGCGGTCGGACGAGAACCTGCCCAGACAAGCCCCGCAGCAGCCGGCAGGCGCTTTGGGCGGTGCCCGCGGCGGTTTAGCGCCGTCACCTGCCCGCAGGGTCAGGGAGGCCCTGTCTCCTCCCGCGAGCAGCGCGCGGCAGCCGGGAGCCCGAGGCCGCTGCAGGGTGCGGGCCGGGCTGGGGTCGTGGGCTGCGTGCTGCGGGCTCCCCGGCCCGGGCACCGCAGGACTTGGTTCTGCGCGGCACCGAGGGCCGGGCTGGCGCAGGGCTGCATCTTGTCGCCTTCCGCGCGGACGCGGGAGCCTAGGCCAGGCCGGTCACCGGCTCAGGCGCTGGAGGGAGGTGGACTGGGCCCACCTCTCCGGGTGTCACGGTGCGAAGGCGACACCCCTGTTAGGTGCGGACAGGAACCTTCCGGGGGTGCTCTGACCGCAGCCCCGCTGAGCCCGCGGAGGCCCCCGGAAGCCGGGCGGGGGCGCGCGGAGCCGGGGTGCCCGCGGGAGCTGAGGGTCCGCTGTGCCCGCAGGACGCCCTGCAGGACGAGTACTACCGGACGGGCACCTTCCCGGGCACCCCCATGGTGCCCCCGCGGCGGCCCTGGACGCTGCTCAACTGGCTGCTCTGGGCCTCGCTGCTGCTCTACCCCTTCTTCCACTTCGTGGTCAACACGGTCCGCAGCGGGTCCTCCCTGACGTTGGCCAGCTTCGTCCTCGTCTTCTTCGTGGGTAAGTGGCCGGAGGGGACAGTGTGGGCTGTGGGGCAGAGGCGAGCCTGGGGCAGCCCGCAGCCTCTCGCCCTCCCTGTGGGGTGACCACGTCCACGGGAGTCGAGCCCCTGGGACAGATGGGGAGTGACTGGGGTCCCCAAGTCTCCGTGCACGCGCGTCCAGAACCGCAGCTCCGCCGGGGAGCCTGAGAGCGAGCAAGCAGCTGGGACCCCCACGTGGCCCCGCCCAAGGTCAGGACCCGCGGGCGCAGCCTGCAGCCCACTCGGGACTGCCTGCAGGACAGGGGACCCGTCTGTCAAGGCGGAGAAGAAAGCAGGGTTCCACTGCCCGCAGCCCTTGTAGGGGCAGGGACCTTGGTCTGGAGGTGGGGACATGACCTCCTCCGGGGCCGAGTCTGCGGGTCTCACATGTGCGTTTGCCCCCTGGAGCCTGCGGGACCCCGCGTTTCACAGCCCGCGGACCAGCCTCATTCTGCACCCAGGCAGCCCGCTTGACTGTGGAGCTGCATCGGGAAACTGGCCAGGGTGCCTGAAACAGACCCTGCTGTTGCCTTTCCGAAAATTAAGATAATTTGTTTTTCTGGATTTCCAGAGAGAGGGGAGAGGGGGAGGAACAGAGGGAGAGAGACATCAGTGTACGGTTGCCTTTCACCTGCCTCCAGCTACGGACCTGGCTTGCAACCTGGTTCTGTGCCCTGGCTGGGGATCGAACCAGCGACCTGTGGGTTCACAGGCCGGCCCCTTATCCACTGAGCCACCAGCCACGGCAAGATACATTTTAATGCTAATAATGACTCTGTACAACAAGTATAGAAAGATGAGGATGCAGAAAGCCCCTCATGGCTGAACCCACGTGGCCAGGCTGAGGCCCCGCCTGGGTGCAGGCGCTGCCGCATGGTGGCTGGTGTGCGGGGAGCTGTGGTCCAGCCCTCGGGAGGAGGCTGGGGCTCCTTAGAGGGGCTGCCAGGTGTGGGGTCGGTCCCCAAACAGGTTGAACACTCCCAGGGGTTCCCAGAAGCTTCTGAGGCGCCAACTGCTGTGCCCAGCGCTGCAGTCGGTCCTGCTTGTGCCTGGTCTCCTTCCAAGGGCTGCGGGCAGTGCTTTGGCCCCTTCCAGTACACACACCACCTCCCTGCGCGGAGTTGGTCAGGGCCGCCGCCCGTGGTGTACGCTGACCCATGGGGCTCACGGGACTCATGACCGGTGGGCTCCGTTCCACCTGCTCCCTCTCAAGCTCCTGGGCCACATGTGCACCAAGACTTGGGGACCCTAGTCATTCCCCACCCGTCCACACTAGATGCATCAGCACTGGGTGCTCGGGGTGGGTGAGGCGGGGTCACCGCACCCGGCCCTGAGGGGCTCTGGCACTCAGCCTCTGGGCAGCAAAGCTGTGCCACAGGGGGCTCCTGCGGCTCCCCCACTTCCTCTGTGGGCCTGGTTGGAGAAGAGGCTTCCAGTGGAAGCAGGAACTTGGTTTATGTGCGGCCCTTGTATGTGCGCCCAAAGCAACATGGAGACGTGCAGGGTGCTAAGCAGGTGTCTGGGCCCCTGCCCGCTCCAGGCTCCTGCAGGTGCCCCGTGAGCTCCCTCCCCGCTTTGGGGACCGTGCAGGAAATGTGCAGGAGATGGGGGTCCTGTGAGCCCATGTGCAGGGGGTAGGGTTTGCCGAGTTCTGTTCCTCGGCCTGTGTCCGAGGAGTCAGGCCCACCGGAAGGGCCTTGTGCATAGCTCAGTCCAGGGAGACCTGGGCCGCAGCCCAGGAGAGCGAAGCCCCCGGGCCCGCGTGCTCTGCTGACGCCTGAGACTCCATGCGGACAGCTGCCTCCCGTGGGTCTCAGCCTCCCCCGGGCCCCGGAGGCCCCTCTAACGCCCTGCCCTTCCTGGCCTCCTGTTGCTGCAGCCTCCATGGGGGTTCGATGGATGATCGGCGTCACGGAAATCGACAAGGGCTCGGCCTACGGCAATGCGGACAGCAAACAGAAGCAGAAGGACTGACTCAGGACACGTCCCGCCCAGCGGGGACCGTCGGGGACTGGGGGACACTGCCTGCTTTCCTCTGTGGCACCCAGTGCCGACGCTGACGCTGGGAGGCAGGCGGTTTGGTCTCAACACCGCCGGACCGGGCGAGAGATGTGCGTAAACCTCTTCTTCCCCACATGCTTCAGTGGGTTCCAGTTCTTTCTTCCCATGTGTGCGTGTGCGCGCGCAAGAAGGAACCCCGTGAGGCTGGCGTGCAGCCGAGCGTGAGCCTTGTCCTGTGATCGCCGAGGCGTGTGCGGCGCAGGGGGAGGGCAGGGATGGGAGTGAGGGGACTGTCCCTTTCATCCTTCGGTGCTGTTTTCTGTAACCCCGTTTGCCAGAGCTGGTGAAAGGCGCTGTAGGTAAGACGACTAAATTATGCCTCAAAAAAGTGTTTGGCTCCTCTGTGCTGTGTCCACACCCTTCTGCCCCACCCTTCCATCCGCACCCCACGGTGGGTTTGGGGGTGTGGGACCAGCGACCCGGGGCTCGCCAGGAGCCCTGCAGAGACTGGCCCTCTGGTCGCCCGGCCTCCCTGCCCGGGAGTTTCCCTCCCCAAGCCTTGGAGACCCACCCAGCTCCTAGGAGAACCTGATGTTGAAACTGGGCGCCTGGTAGCAATCAGAGCTTATGGCCCCTTCACCCCAGCTGCAGCAGGAACGGCGTCCACCAACAGGACGCAGGCATGGGCAGGAGCCCACCTGCTACCCCTCGGCAGGTCGACCGGAGCCACCCGAACCAGGAGCCCAGCTGGAGGCCCTGGTTCTGCACTACGGCCGCTGGGGAACGCTCCACACGCAGCCCTTGTGCCAGAGGTGCCACGGCAGGTGCCATGTGCGGAATCAGGCTGCGGAGCAGTGAGGACCCTCTCCGAAGAGCGCGGCCAGGGACAGACCGTCCTTGGACAGACAGTGGTGGGGACGCCCAGGCGCTGACGGGAGGCATCTCTCCCCGTGTACCTGCTGCCCAGGAAAGGCAGTCCCGTCCCGCTGGGTTGGAGGGGCTGGCAGCTGGCCAAGCCCTGCGCAGAGGCGTCGTCTGCTCAGAGTCCTGCGCTCACTTGCGCATCCGTCACCAACCGGGGGACGAGGGCTGCAGCTGACCAGGCCCACAGGAACGAGCGCAGCCCAGCAGGTCGCTGGTCCGAGTCCTCCGCAGCGGAAGGGGGGCCACTGGGGTGCGGCTGCGGGAGGGGGGAGGGTGAAGCCAGGGCCCTTGCTCTTGTCCCCAGGGGCACAGCTGCCTCCCGGTTAGGACTACGGGCCTGTTCGGACGCGTCTCCTAGAGCATGAGGGGCAGATTGAGGGGACGACCCTGGGGCCCCCAAGCAAGTCAGTGAGGGGGTTGGGTCGGTCATGAGCTGAGCTGCACGCCGCCCACCTGGAAGTTCAGAGCAGGAGCCTGGCTGCCTCCCTGCCGGAGCCTGCGTCCCACCCGCAGAATGAGGGTGTCCTGTCCACGGAGCGGGGTTCACCCCTTGACCGCACGTCAGGACGCAAGAAGAGGTGGAGGATTACAGGCCACCTCCACGTTGCTGCCTCCCCAGCTTGACCCCAGGTTTCCGCCAAGTGTCCAAAAATGTGTCCTTGCTCTCCTGGTCGTCCTGCCACCCAGCGGCAACCTGAGTTCTCACCACACAGGCTCCACCTGCTGCCCAGCACATAGGCGGCTTCCACAGACATCACTTTTTCTCCGAACCCAATGAAACCTCCCGGCGAGGACACGTACGTGCCTGGTCCAGGGCGGCGAAGGCGAGGACAGGACCGTCTCAGGGAAGAGCGCACTGGGGCTCCTTCTAGAGCTGCCCCCGCAAACGAGAATGGGAGTGGCTGGGGTGGGTCCCGACCACTCTCCCAGGCACGTGGCCTCTTCTTGAAGCAGCGGTTTGTTAGGCAGGGGACCTGGGGGTCCTCCCGTCCCCGCATGGGCAGAGACGGCACAGCTCCTGTCTGTCTCCTCAGCAGAGATCAGCTCCCTGGGCGCGTCCCCTTTTCTAAGGAGGCAAAGTGGGGGTGAGGCCACCGCTGTCCCCCAGTGGTGCATCATCAACTAGGCTTCCCAGCCGTCCTGTCTCAGGCCAGCCTGTGACACCTGCCCAACGCGGCAGAGACGAGCACATGACGTGACTGCGACCACAAAGCAGCGCAGGGCCCGGACCTTGCACAGCTTTGGCTCTGGGGACCGTGCAGAAGCGGCACCGTGAGTTAGGGCGAGACTCGACGGAGACCGTGGACAGACCCAGTGACGGCAGAGTGGGATCAGCCTGGAGGCGAACGTGCCTTGTGAGTTCACCTAGTGCCTGGTTAACCCGGAGTGAACACTCCTCACACGACCACCGTCGCACTGCAACAAAGGCTCCTGACTGCTGCGTTCTCTACGTAAGAGCTTCTGATGTTTAAAGATAAACAGCTGGCGTTCTCCTAACAGTCCTAAGTGCAACGGAAAGACAGTGACTTGGTTGTAAAATCCAATGACTGTCCACCCGAGCAGCTTCTGGTTTCTCTCCCCATGGACGGCGTCAGGCCTGGCTGGTCCCGGAGCAACACAGGTTCGTCCTGCAAAGGCTCTGGCTTATTCGTCCATAAAGGCGGCACCTGCTCCGGGCTGACACGGCCCACCCCGCAGCGCCAGCCCAACGCCCCACACCTGCGTGGCTCAGGGGAGGTGCCCTGGGTGCACCTGGTTCCTGAGACTGCAGGACGGGCACGTGCCAGTGCCTGTAGCGCCCGTGTGAGAGGCGCGGGCCCACGGCTGCCTGCCTGAGCCTGCATGTGGCTAGGCACCATCCCAGCCTTCCTGGGGCTTCCTGGAAGGATTCGTCCCGTTGTGTGATGGGTTCCCTGGGTTGTCCTTTAAGATCCAGTATCAAGTTGACCCTCCTCTGGTCTGGGTCACGATGTCTGGAGGGGAGTCCTTACGTGCTGTCGGCAGTGCAGTGCCGTGAGGCCGGCCTGTGCACCGGCTCCCCCGCCACACAGGCTCTGGGGCCCACCGCGGAGGCAGAGGCGCATGGCTGCCTCGGCTGAGAAAAGGCGGTGAGAACTGCTTCCCATGCCCTGGGCTCCGGGCACATGCTGGCCACCTTCTCCGCTGCCCGTCGGGGGGACATCAGTGGTGACCCTCAAGTTTCTCACCCTGACCTGGGAAGCAACCGTCCCGCCCCCAAGTTCAGACTCAGGAGCACGCACCTTGGCCTCTGCCAAAGACTCACTTAGGGATGGCAGGCCAGCTGCCCAGTGGCCCTCTTTCCCGGGTTCTTCCTCGTCTGCAGGAAGACAGGTGGCTACATGGGTGAATAACAAATCGGTCACATCGTAGTAGGGAGATGTCCTAACATATCTTCGGGGGGTTGCACTGAAAACCGTTTGTCAAGCAACTGGTTGTTAGTTTGGCCAGGATGAATGAGGTTCCACCTCCCTCCCTGGTGAACTGAACATGCCAGGTCAAGGGAGTGGCAGTCAGTGGTTCCAGGCTCCTACCCCCGAAACACCCCTGCACAGCGGGCTGAGGGGCTCCGTCCCCTCAGTGCGCAGCAGAGGCAGGAGGGCCCGGCCCCCTGCGGCTGCGGCCCGAGCATCTGTCAGCAGCGGATGGTCACCTGTCTGGTGGGAACAGCTGAATAAAGCTCCTGCCCCCGCACCGCGAGTGGCCGAGACCGTCCATCTGAGAGCGGCGCCTGGTCAGGGGCAGGGCCTTGTCCTTGCAGGCGCTCAGTGAAGCCTCTGACAAGGCGACTGACTTAGAGGCTTTGATAACTAGTTCCCACTGCTTTCTCTCGATTCCCTTTCCTAAAGTAAGAAAAATAAACCTTTCTGGAGCACAATTAGACCCAAGTAAAATCTCACGCTGTGTAGTCAGTACCCTGGCTTTTCTCTAGCGAAGGACAAACCTTCCCAAACCAGGCATGCTCAGCCCCGCAGCCGACACTGTCCTAGCGCAGCACAAAGGTGTGACTCCATCAAAACCATTGCGTGAGCCCTGCCGGCTGGCCCGTTGTCCTGTAAAGCAAAGGTCGTGGGTCCGCCCCCAGCAGGTGGTAGGACAGCCACCCCTCCCTCCCTTCCCCTCTACCATCAGTAAGCTTGTGCTCAGGCAGAATTTTTTTAAAGCATTCAAGCAAGCACCTACTTAGATCTTTTCTGCATCTAGAAATGATTTCCTAGGGCTGTGTGAGGGAAGCTTTACACTGAGTAGGAGTCACACAATTTTACCTTTAAATACATTGTTCCTTCAAAGGCACAATCCTGTTTCACATGCGGGAGTGACTCGGCGCTTCTGAGATTTCTGGCACCTGCATGTTCTGGAGGCTTTAGGGCAGCCAAGTAACAGTCCCGATGGGTTTCTAAAATGCATTAAGTAACAAACTGTACTTTCTTCTCGAACAGTCCACAGTGCTAGTTGTAGCCAGGTCTCTGCCCAACGTTCTCGGAAATACAGTCATTAGGAAGCCTGGAATACCACCCTACCCGCAGGCTTGCCCACCGTGAGGAAGGAACGAGGCAGAGGATGCTGGGAGAGGATGAGCTGGCCCAGGGTGGTTCCCATGGCCGTGCACAGCGTGAGTCTCGGCCAGCAGGAGCCCACCCTGCCCGGGGGGCAGCACCCAAAATGCGGCCCAAGGAGCAAGAACGGGCCCACGGGACCCCGGCAATGAACAACAGGGGCGCCATGGAGGATGGAACGGTGCCTCTTCTCCTCCCCCATCCACACTGGATGGCAGAAGGAGCTGCTGCAGGTGCACAGGGGCCCCAGGAGGGAGCGGCGCACCTTCGCAGGACCTAGGATTCCAAGACGCGCAGGAGGAACTGCACAGGTGGATGTCCTTACGACCAGAGCTCAGGAAGCGGATCCTGAGATGTGCCATCAAGAGCACGTGCAATAAAAAAGCAGGGGATCAACCAGACTCCAAAGTCCCAAATATCGTGTGTCAAAAGACCCCAGGGAGAAAGTGCAAGACAAACCACTCACAGAGGAAATGACTTCTGTGCAGAATGTACAAAATTCTTTCTCAACTCTTAAGACAAATAACCCAGCTCTGGCTGGTAGCCCAGTGGATGAGATGCCGGCCCGTGAACCCAAAGGTCGCTGGTTCAATTCCCAGCCAGTCTGTAGCTGGAGGCAGGTGAAAGGCAACCATACATGGATGTCTGTCTCTCTCTCTCTGCCTCTCCCCTTTCCCCTCCCTCTGGAAAATCTTTTTTCTTAAAAAAAAAAAAAAGGCAGTCCCATTAAAAAAAAAAAAAAAAAAAGACAAACAACCCAAGTTAAAAAACAGGCTATAGAGATTCAAACAGGTATCATCAAACATAAACCACCACCACACGTCAGAGAGGACACGCACTGCCGTCAGGGAAACACAGGTGGAGACCATGCAGGGTGCCACTTCCCAGGCAGCAGAGCAACGCTAACCAAACAGAAGGACAACGCCAGGGCCCAGGTGAGGGTCTGGCACGCCGGAGCCTCCTGTGTGGTTGTTGGGAATATAAGGTCATGCAGCCACTTTGGAAACACTTTTAAATACTGAGTATGAACCTGCAACAGGGCCAGCAGTGCCACGCCCAGGAGACAGACCAGGCCGTGCTAGGACTGGCACCTGAGTGTCCAGCCCAGCGCGCCTTCCAACATCCACAGCTGGAACCAGCAAGGGGACAGAGGAAATGCGTGGCCTGTCCACTGGCCTGTGTCACGAAGGCACAGAGAACTGCAACGTGCCACAGCAGGAACAGACCTCAGGGCAGTTACATTCAGTGAAAGAAGCCAGACACGGAAGACCACTTATGGTAAAACTGTTCCTGTGAAATGTGCAGAAAAAGTAAATTCCCATTGAGACAGGAAGTGGCCTCGTGGCTGCCTAAGGGGGGTGGGTTGGGGTGGGGGTGGGAATGATGCAAATGGACAGGTTTTAGGGAGAGGGGAAATCTTCTAAGATTGTGAGGAAGATGACTGCACACCTGTAACTGTACTAAAAACCATCCACTGACACACAATCAAAAATTATGTAACTTACACCTCAAAAGCTGTTTTAGAAAACTAAAATTACACAAAACGTTTTAAGTGTTTGTATGTCTGTGATGCCAACGTCCCCTGGACAATTATTCCCAGGGGCAGGGGGACCCAGAGCCTGTGAAACGAGCTGTCCAGAGACTCGACTGCCGTGTAGAAGGAACGAGCCGATGATCTTCCAAATAGGTCCTTGGAAGCTTTACAATCGATCTTTACAGAAGTTGAATAGCCAAAGGAAATCGAAGACCACCACCACCAACACATGCAACTGGGGCTGTTTCAGAGAGCCACGCGCAGAAGCCTTGACCCTCTGGAAAGCTGCCTCCCTCTCACGAGGGTCTGTGGTGGGACTTGACTCCAACCTGGCACCCAAGTGTCGTGGTGTGAAGACGCACTGAGCCCCTGGCCTGGGACAGCGCAGCCCCGACTTCTACCTGCTGCTTCTAGCCTGCGCCCCACGTGCTGGCGATGAGAAAAGTACCTCGCGCCCTCTGCCCTGCCAGGCGCCCGTGTCGGGCCCAGTCCCCGCTGCCCCACCCGTCCCCCGGCGTGGGAGCTCCCGAGCCCTCACTGGGGCCCCTTCTGCCCAGGAACACTGAGCACCAGGCCTCTGGGGCCGTCACGCTGACTCTGAGGCTGATAACCATGAAAGACGATGTCACTGCACTTTCCTAAAATAAACCATTTATTGAAAAAAGAACTTTTTCTTCAATTTCATTTATCAGCCTTTTGCGTAACGCACCTGCGGCTTGCCGACAACCAGGAGGACAGCGAGGGGAGGGTCACAGTCAGTGCACGTGACGGGCAGGGAGGCGCACGAGCCCCGGGCGCCCAGTGACATGACAGCTGCTTCTGAACTGGAAGGTCCAAGTCTACAGACGCCACTGGTCTCAGCCACACGGAGACGGGGGACAAGGCAATGGTCCGTGTACAGTAGAAATGGCACTTAGCACGTAGCTCCTTTACCGCGTGGACACCGTCACCAGGAGGCCCGCGCAGGGTCACAAGGAGGAGCAGCAGGAGTGAGTGTGTCACTGCGAGGTCTCCAAGTCCCGGAAGGGTAAACGGCCTGCGCCACCTCCCGGCGCAGCCTCCATGTAAATATTACATACAGTAGTGATCGAGGCTCTTCGCAGATGCACACGCCCAGCCACGGGTGGCCGCCTCACTCCTCATCTGTGCAGACCTGAGGAGAAGGCAGCCGGACACAGGTGAGCACCCTGGCCTCCCGTGGGCCCCGCCCAGGCACCTCGAGTCCCTGACCTGGGAATGCCTGCTGGGCGAGCACCTGTGCAGCAGCCGGTCAGCGTGGACTGCCGGCACTTCTCAACGAACTACATTTCTGCTGTGTGGCCAGTCCTAACGGCAAACCTGGGAATGATGTCACCAACCCCAACCCCTGCACCTAAAAGCTCTCCCTGCAGTGCTGTCCCTTTATCTGTGTCCCCCCTCCCTCTGGGGCCACCCCAAGATATCCAGCACCCGACTCACTCCAAGCGGCTGTTCCAAACACACCTCCAGCGACCATCACCCTGGCCTAACCACCAAGCAGCTGGCCTCTGTGCAGCCGCAGGGACTTTCTGTAACCAGGTGACCCCAGGTGCTGGGGGCCAGCCTAGCCACCTCCCCCACACACCCCTCCACAGCCAATGAGTTCTCACGGCCACTGCTCACACCTGACCTCCTACTCCTGACCCCTGAACTCTATCAGCAGCTTCCCGGCTAGCCTCTCGGCTCCAGGGCGATCCGTCTAGAACACTACTGAACTGTGCCCCGCTTCCAGGAGCGGAGGTCCTTTCCATGGCCCCGCCACTCCCCCAGCCTCCCTTTTGGCACTTTTCACACCTTGTGCTGTGAAAAGCACCCACCCACTCACCCACAGTTCCTGGCCGGTTTGACCCTGGGTGGTGAGCCCTTCCGTCTCCCATTCTGTCCGCCACCCCTTCCCCATTCCTGACTCGGCCACACCCTTCCCAAGAGCTCCCACCTCATTCTAGAGAAAGTAACGTGGGATTACCTGACCCTACAACATGGCACACTTCCTGATCCCAGATCCAACCTGAGGCTTTGTCAGTGTGAACTGTCACCCCTGTCTCCGCAGATCAGTCATCCCTGGCCTTTACGCATGAGGAGAAACTAACTCCCACCCAGTCCTCTTAAGATGCCATTCGACTGACCCAAGGGCACCTCCAACACCCGCAAAATGGGTCAAGCCAGAAAACCACATGAACATTTCCCAGAAGAAAAAAAGAATAAACCCACATACAAAGTTTCCGGGTGGAACTAAAGCGTCCCTTCCCCTCTGGATACTGATGTACAGGTCTGTCCCAAAAGTACCGGGCACGGAAACTGTTTTAATCATAGCGACACTGGCTCAGTACTTTGGGGACAGAGCCTGTAGGTAGTTCCCATTTGTTTCCACGCTCCCTCCCGTGCCAGGCCGGCAGCACCAGGGCCGTGGGCGCACCTTGACGAAGGCATGGTCCAGGAGCTGGCTGGCGCTCCACCGCACCCGTGGCTCGCTCTCCAGGCAGTGCGAGAGGAAGTCCTTTCCTTCCGGGCTCAGCCTTTCGGGGATGGGGGGCTTATGCCCCATCCCCACCTTGTACATGATCTGGAAGTTGTGTTCATACTCGTGCCAAGGCCTCTGAAAAGGAAAAACCGCCACCAGGTTTAGTGCTGCAGGGCCATGAAAAGGGCAACTCCTCCATCTCTTTCCAGGCAGCGCCGCGTGCGCATCAGGCCCCCCTTTACTTCAGGGCCACCAGTACGCCCACTAGGCTCTGAGGCTGCACGGTCCCCATCCCAGCTCTGAAGTTCTCCCACTGCAGCGAGAAAGAGCCACAGGCCGCGTGAAAATGGCTGTCCCCAAGGCCCACCACGATGCCATTCCCGCCGTGCGCTACCCTGTTGAGTGATGGGCATCGCAGTCTGTCCCTGCAGAGCTTTACCACGGTCGCAGGAGGAATGAGGTGCGCAGGGCAAGAACCAGGGCAGCACCCTCAGTGTATCGTGACCCGTGGGAGAGCCTGCTCCTTCTCTGGCCCGCCTGCAACGGCAGACAGGCCGGCCGCCGTCCCGTGCGAACACGGACAGAAACAACGCTGGCGAGTTTGGACCAGGCACCGCGGAGCGGCCTCCTTCAGCAGCTGCGAGGGTGGCAGCGCATTCCGTGAACATGCTACTCGGAACACTTAAGAGGTCGCTAACATTTTTGCTTTATAAATGATGCTACACACACACAGCCTCTGTACAGTTGTATCACTGGTCATTTGTCGTATCTTTCATCCGAAGTTCATTTTTTTTTTTTTTAAGATTTTATTTCATTATTTTCAGAAAGAGGGGAAGGGAGAGAGGCAGAGAGGGAGAGAGACATCAATGTGTGGTTGCCTTTCACCTGCCTCCAGCCACAGACCTGACTGGAGTTCTGGTTTGCAACCTTGTTATGTGCCCTGGCTGGGGAATCGAACCTGCGACCTTTGGGTTCGCAGGCCGGCGCCTTGTCCACTGTGCTACCAGCCAGGGCCCGAAGGTCATTTTTAAATACACCACCGTGCAGGACAGCTTCACCACCCTGCTGGCTCCGACCCCAGTTCCGGCAACCATGGACCTGCTGCTGCTGCCGCCGCCTGCAGGGCTCAGCCCCGCCCGGCGTGAATGTCCCTTAGCTGCAATCTCGCAGCTGGCCTCCTCCACTCAGCAACACGCTAGGAAGCTTCTCCCACAGAGTCCATCAGTGCAGTGGGGTGCTTCTCTAGTGCTGTGCAACACCCCACCCCAGGGAAGGACACCCTGGCTGCTTCTGCGTCCGGGCAGCTGTGAATGACCTTGACTCATGGGACAGTTTCGGTGTGGACCTACGTTTTCGACTTCACATTTCTTCTCTGTTTTAATTCAAGCTTTATGTTTTTATTCGCTTTTTAGAGTTGTCTAAACAGCATTATCTTGTAACTATTTGGTTTGTAGTTGTCCCCTGTCTTAATCTCACTGCATTTCGACAAGTCACACTTTTCACCCCTTGTCACGTTCTCTACCAGACAGTGTGCCCACAGAATTTCTGATGACAGTAAGGTCACCATCACGGCCCTCAGGGGGCTCTGCTTACCTTGCCCGTCACCATCTCTATGACCACGCACCCCAGACTCCAGATGTCGGCCGCACGCCCGTGACCTTCTCCTTTCGCGCGAGTGATGACTTCCGGAGCCATGTATGCTTTAAAAGTCACAGACATGGTGATAGAAACGGCTTATCAATACAGCAGCACGTCACAGGGCCGACCCACTACACATACCCCACACAGAACACAGCAGCATGAGGAGGGGGCACTTTCTCTAAATTACGTAATAAGAAATAGGGAAACTTGAAAATAGGTATTTCAAATCAATTTCTTGAATGAATATTTAAGGGACCAAATTATCTTCTGAAAGACAGTTTTGAATGTGCAAATTTTCAGGTAAGTTGTAGTCACAACCAAAGTATGAAATTTAACCTGTGAAGGAAGATGTAAAAGGTTCATGACACTAAATGATCATGATAAACAAGTCGTTACCTTTAAACATAAGGTTTTGAGTAGGATCATTTGAACAAACCCAACGTGAATATGAGTTTTCCTGGGTGTGTGCGAGGGGTCCCCCAACCCTCGGCTCTGAGGGGCAGAGCTTCCTGAGCTGACAAGGGCTTTCAGGAGGAAGCCCTGCACCTGCACCTGCACAGGGTCCCTGGGGTTGGAGCTGACCTGCTCCGAAAGTCAATGCTGTCAAGAGAAGTGAAGGGACCCCGGCCACCCAGCACCCGGCAAGGAGCCAGGGCCCAGACAGACCCAGCCAGTCCGCACCTGCTGTCCCCAGCGTGCTGTTCACCTCCCCAGGCATGGTCTGCGCATTGTTCTTCAGCTTCACGGAGCAGCCGAAATCCCCCAGTTTGATCAGTCCCGATGACGTGAGGAAGATGTTGGCGCCTGTGGTGAGAAAGGTTGTGGGAGCCACTGAGACGCAGCGCGGGGGCTTCAGTGCCTCGCGGCAGCCGAGGCTGCAACCGGAAGGACACAGGGTTCACAGAACTTTGTCCAAAAACTGGAAGCGTGGAAAGGTAAGCTTTACTCACCAACGTTAACGTAAAGCAGAGCCACTGTAATAATGATGCGCATTATGTGGACTGGTCATTTCTAAACTGAAACACACGCGAGAATTCTAACACTAGAATCCAGGAACGCTTAAAGAAGGTGACACCTGACCCCTAGGTGAGAACTGGCACACGCTGTCTCTCAGCGTCACATCCAGGCCCCTGTGGCACTGACTGCAGACTGGGGCTGACCAGTGTCCTGTACCTGTCTCCTCGTTCGACAGGCACACGCAAACGTACCCTCAGCTGAGTCTGGGGCTGCCCGCCCCGGGGGGCGTGGGGGGCTATGCCTTTGCTGCAGTATGTCACCCCTGCCACTGAGCCACTCACCCCTGGTCTCACATGTCCCAGGGCACCTCCTTTCGAGTGCAACTTGGACCAGTCCCCACATGCACATCCTTAGCCATGCTCAATTATACAGTGTCACATGGAAGCAGGGAACAGACTAGAGGGCTTCTCTCTGGGGCCATTGCCAATGACAAGGGACCATTTCATGACAATGGACAGAGGCTGAGAGTAGTATTGCTAGCAGAATAGCTAGAAATGGGCAATGCCAGGGCCTGGCAGACAGCATTAAGCAAACACCCAGAGTGACCCCTGCCAGTAGTCAGGAGGGAGGTGGGCAGGGGGCAGCAAGACCACATGTGCTGGGGGTGGAGGGAGTGTGGACAATTCTCCCACTCAGGCCACCGCAGATGCCCTGGAACCAGCCCTGCCACTGGGCCCACACCCTGGGGGAAGCCAGGCCAAGCTGAGAGGGAACACACTTAGGTTGGCCCCAGATGGACTGACAGAATGGGATCCTTCAGTCGACAGCCAACTCTAGGCAAACATGATTTCTTGCGTAATGAGCCCCACGGCTCCTAGACACAGAGGCCAGGGCAGGTGCACGAGGGCCAGGTCTGAGGCAGAGGTGGGGCCACTCCCATCATGCTGGCAGGGACAGCACCAAAATCCACCGCAGGAACCTAACGGTCTCAAGCAAAACTACGCACTGGCTGAGGCTGGTGGCAATGAGCCACCACAGTGAGACAGGTGGTTGTACAGGGAGATGCCCATCCAACATCCTCCAGCATGTCTGACTCATGGTCGTGTCACACACTCACAGCGTCACACACAGACAACCTGGCCCCTGCATGGGAACAGCAGAGATGCGCAGATCAGGACCCTGGTAGACACACAGGGTCAGTGGGACAGCCTGTAAGGCCAAGTTCATTTTGGGGAAGCAGACTTCACTGAGCACAGAAAGGCACCGCAGACGTATCTCCACACAGACAGGACCATGTGTTCGCCACAGTCTGTGCAGACTGGGCTCCTCACGGAAGAGCGTTTGCAGTGAAGATGCCTCCTCCCAGGGGCACTGTGCAGGCGTGGGGCCGTGCACCGAGGGAGACGCCATGGGGCCCACCTTTAATGTCGCGGTGCACGATGCCGTGCTCATGGAGGACGTTGATGGCCACAGCGATCTGCTTCGAGTACAGCCGGATGACGTGCTCCTGCAGCCCTAGCCGCGCCACCTCCTCCAGCGTGCCCTCGTCACAGTACTCCATGAAGATGTACATCTCCTCCTGCAGGGCGGCAAGGTACTGTGTGGCCCTGGGAACCCTTCCTAACGGCCGGCCCCCCTTATCCTGACACTGGGCCACCCGGATTCTGGGACCGCTTGCCAGCACCGCTCGCAGCCTCCTGCCTGGGATGGGTGGGGAGGAGGTGGGGGGTGGGGAGGGGGTAGGGGGTGGGGGGCTCTGCCACACAGGGAAGCCACGCCCCTCATCCTCCAAAAGGGCCTCTGCCACATCCGCTCAGACAGGGGCCGACGGCTGTCCTACCTGTGTGTTACTAGGGGTGGAAACACATCCTGTTCAAATATGAATTAAAGGGTGAAAACATTAAAAGTCACCCAAGTTTAACTTCCCCTGGAAGCTCATATTCACCAAGACGCTCCAAGTTTCCTCTTTCCCTCAAGTGTTTCCTTCCCAACCCAAAAGGGCAAATAAAATGGAGGTTCTCATTTTCCTCACTTCACAATGGTTCCTTAAATACACATAAAAGGAAAAGCAATACTACCTAACACGTTGTTGACGGGTCATGAAAAAGCTCATGCTTTAAGCCCAAACACTGTTGACCAGTAACAGGTTAACTTGGACTCACTGTCACATTAGCTTTCGCATAAAACTGCCCGCCAACAATGCGTTAACAAGAAGACGGATGGCGTCTGCTATGTGAGTTAACTCGTGTTTGCACCTGCATCAGCTCTCACATAAAATGCTGGTCATCAATTGAACAACGCACTCAACAGAGAGCAACTCAGCCAAAAATGGAGGTAAAAAGAAGAGGCGGCGCTGATCCTTTAGGAAGAAGCCACCGCACAGCAGGACGGGTCAGAGCCCTGCGGACCAGCCTCGCTGTGCACGTCAGGAAGAGCCCCAGGGGGCAGAGCTGCTGTCATGCATGGGCGCTCCAGACAATGGGGCAAAGCCGCCTGCAGTGACAGACCAGCAATGTCCAAGGACCCCTTGGGACCCACCCTGTCCACTGGCCCGGAGCAGTGGGGAGCTGGCTCACCCTGTGCAGCTCCACACCGAAGTACCGAACCAGATTGGGGTGCTTGATGCCTTCAAATATTTTCAGCTCGTCCGCAGTTTCCTTGATCGTTTTGTGATCATTAGGCTGAAACCGAATCTGTAAAAGCAGAGCGCTGATCACCGCTGGTATTGGCTGCAACTCACAACAGGACAACCTGCACCGCGAGGGCCGTATGCTCCCTCAGCATGTGCGACTTCACCCCCAGACGCTCCCCTTGATGGTTTCGGGTGAAGCAAGCCTGCCCGCTTCCATAGAGACTGGTGAGACCACCACTAACAGGACCATTCCCTAACTGCAAACGGACTTAACAGGCACTGAACATCCTTATGCCATCCCCGGTGGTCAGGGTCTAGACAGGGCAAACAGCTGATACGATGCCGCCCTGGAAGCCAACACCCAGGAGGCTGGGAGGTTACAGAAGCAATGGGAGAAGCGCCCGGCAGCCCCAGCTACCTCCTCAGTGGCCACAGCCCTGGTTCTGGGATGGGCCTTCCTCAGGCTTCCCTGGCTCTTCCCCCTCTACCTCTAGCTAAGACAATGCTGCCATTTCCGACGTGGACCACCAATGTTCTCTTTTCCCCCGAAAGCCCCCTGGAAGATGCATTATCCCCCGGTAAAGCTTTCACCCAGCCCCGTGGCCGTCTGGACCATCCCCGCTCACACAGGGAGAACTCCCCCACTTGTGTTCCTGGCCCTTTCCTCATGGCCCCTCAGGGGATCTCTCTGGTGGCCCCAACAGTACAGATGCCAACGTGCAGCTTCCGGTGCTCACTACGAAGTGCTGAAGTATGTGCCCTGGTAGGGTGGCTCCATGGGTTAGAGCGTCATCCCGATGCACCAAGGTTGCGGGTTCGATCCCTGGTCAGGGCACATACAAGAATCAATGAACTGAAAAATAAGCAGTACAACAAATCTCTCTTGCTCGCTCTCTCATAAATCAATAAATTAAAAAATGCAATGTTAGCAAAAAAAAAAAAAAAGGGGGGGGGGGAGTACTGCCCCGGGCGCTGATTCTCATTAACACAGGCTTCCCACGGCTCTGCATCCCAGAGGGCCGGCCACTTACCTCCTTCATGGCCATCAGCTCGCCCGTGTCAACGCTGATGCAGGTGTAGACCTTCCCGTACTGCCCTTCTCCTGCGGGGAGAACACACATGGGCAGCTCTCAGTCACCACGCCAGGCAGCTGTAACGCACCCGTCCTCCCGGCTCTGGAGCTGTGCTTATGCTGTGTAATTACGCTTAGTGAAGCTGACCATTGCAAGACCCAGAGCAGCTCTGAGTGTCCCCTAACAACCGTCTTCCCCGTACATGTCCGTACACGGAGAAGGAGTGACTGACAAGCCCCAGAAGGAGCATCCTGATGCACACTCCTCAGTCCCCGGGCCCTGGAGGGCAGGCAAGGGGGGCGCGGGTGTGGGCGGAGGGAGTGGCCAGGAACCATCATCCAGCTGCGCCTCCTTGCGGCAGGTCCCGATGTGGGGTGGATAGTCTCCTAACACACCTTTAGGGACACTAAACTAAGGGGACAGATGCTGGATAAGACTGACAGCCATTACTACAATTAAAAAGTACTTGCCTGTGTCCAGCATTTTCTGTTCTAACAGAAAGTTCGCAGAGTGCTACGTTACAGCTATGTCTGCCTCCTTAGGCCCAAATGCTCAAAAGATAAATGCATGTAAATGGGGGAAGGATCCTCTTCTCCCACAATCCACTGCCAGTTTTATCACAAAATGGATTAGGCAGTGTTTTAGAGAAGACTGTCCTCTTTATTTGTATCCAGTTTCTCTTCAACATGCACTTGTGGGGTACATATAGCAAATGGGTACAATTTACATGGACCCCCACCAGCAACCTGAGTTACCAGGCAACGCCATTAAATTCAATGAGCCATGAAAAACTCTCATTCTCAAGTCTTATTTTGTATTGCTCTCAGAGAACATTTTACAAATGAAGCAAATCACAACAACAAACCATGAACCCTCTGCAAAGATGATGTATTTTGACACGTTTACGAGAAAAAGAGCACCAACAACGTAATTCTTAACCTAGAGTGTAACTGTGGCCATTTCTAACAGAGATGACCTTTGTGTCCGGTCCCTCTGCTTCCTTACCGATCTTGTTTCCTCTTTGCCACTTGAAGGTCACCTTCCTCAGGCCAACATGCATGACATTATCGTAAGACTTGGGGGTGTCACATACTTGACCAATGATATTCTTTCTCCTCATTTCCCGATACCGCCTTTCTTCAAATAATCGGACTGACTTCTGGATTGCTTCCATGGGCCCTTGTTTAGCAGCGGTATCTGCCGGGAGAATTGTAAACTCAGCAGTCCCGATCGCCATCCAGTCATTTCCAGCCAACAGGAAGAACAACGGAGCCCCGCGCGGCGGCATCCCACCACAGCAGAGCAAGCACCATCTCTCAGATACCCGGCAGGGGATCACCCCCCACCATATCCATGCACCCACTGCACACGTCAGTCAAGACCAAGTGCACCATTTCCTCTCCCCAGGCTACCGGGTCAGGCTGCAGTGATGACCCAGCGCCCCATTCCCCACCTCCAAGCCCCTCGCGTGGGCCAGGATCCTTACTGAAATACAATCTGATCATGTGACCTCCCACCCTATGTGGGGCACAAGGTCCTGCCCAATTTGGACACTGTTCACTTTTTAAAGGTGGTCCTCCTTTCTTCTCCTGCCACAGGCTCTCAACTAGTTGCACCAAAGACTCTCAGGGAACAAACACACCGAACTGTTTCTCACTTCCAGGCCTTCGTCCACACTTTTCTGTTTGCCTAAAACACTGCCTTCCCACCACAGTGCCTGGTAAGTCCACCTGACTTAGAGCAGTTCAGCAGGCCCGCTGTGCCTCTTCCAGGAAGCCCTCCCTGATCAGAAGGAAACTCAGCCTTGCCTCCTACGGGAGCCGTCTGGAGCAAGAGCTCTGGTCCTACAGGGCCTAGAGCAAAACTCCAGCCTCGCTGTGGACAGTGGCAAGCCAGCTGACTTCTCTAGACATCAGGTTCCTAACATGTGAAATGAAGGTAATGACACCCAACTCCCAGAGCTATTGTGACAACTGAATGAAATCACGCATGTCCCAGAACGCACTCAACCAGCTCTCCGGGCCTCGGGAACACTCAATGAATTTTACCTATCATTGGCATTGTTCCTTATTTTCCCATCGGGCTCCATACCTCCATTTCTCCAATTTATTTTATCATGATTTCCACACACAGAATATAAAACCAGTTTCATGAAATGTGAATGCTTTTACTACTTGTGGTTCCATTTTTTAATGCTAGCGGGTTGCAACCCATGACCTGATGAGGACCGTGTCCTGCACGCCTCCATCACGGCACATGTCAGGTGTCTCCCACCGCCTGCCAGTGCCCGAGTTTCCTGGCAGACACAGGCGCTGAGGCCTGGGGTGACTGACATGGGAGTTTCCCAGACATTTCTAATGTTCCAACGGCAATCGTTTCTAAAAAACATGGATCTGCTTTCCTCATCTCACCACTGACACGTCAACTTCTCTGGGCGCTGACAACACCTGTGAGGCCAGGACACCACCATCAAGTATTTCTGGGAAAGGCCTTTTTCAAGGTTTCTCAGTCTTGACTATTTCAACGGGAACGGGAACTCTCCCAAGTTTCCCCCAAGTTTCCAAGTTTACTGACCACGTATCTGTGCTAAAAACCACCCAAGTCCTGGCATCCACGGGAACTGCAGGCTGTGAGTCACCGGCAAGCTCACGCCACCCCCCACCGCCCCCCGCCGCCCCACCGCAAGACCGGCACCCGCCCTGCCCGCTGGCGCCTGGCCACTGCTGCGGCGCAGCTGCCCCTGCCTCCACTGCCCAGCCCAGCCCGCCTGCCTTAGGCTGCAGGACCGCAAATACGCTCACCCATCTCCCTTTCCTCCCCGGCTCGGCTCGCAGGCTCCTCTGCCTCCACACCCCTCTCTCCCGGCCCCTCAGCTGCTCCAGAGACTCGAATGGTCACCGCCCCTGGGTCAGGTCCACCGCTGGGCCTGTCAGGCAGACTGGCCAGGATCTGACCTTCCCCTCCTGTCTCACCACACTGACACCTCCTCTCCCCAGCCCCCTCGAGCTGCCCAGTCTGGAGTCCCTGAGCCTTCCCAAGTTTCTCCTTGTTGGTGTGACACAGACCAGCCATCCTTTCAGGGCCGGCTCAGGCCTGCAGGAAATCCTCCTGACGGCCCTGGCCACGTGGACGACCCCTCTGGCCACACGCACTTCTCAGGGGTATGAGGGTGGGAGAAGCAACAGACTGGGACAGAGTGTCTGTCATTTACCACCAAACTGCTTGTCCTAGCAGAAACTTCCACCTCTTATGAACAGAGGACCAGACCTACTGACCCGGAGCATCAGGACCACACACATGTGGAGCATGTGTGGGTCATCAAGAGCCAGACCTGTGATGTTGCTGCCATTTATTCTTTTGGTGACTACTAATTGATTACCTACTTTGTAAGATAAATGCTTCCCCTCAACTTCTTGGCCTAAGAAATGAAGTTATTCGTTTTATAAATGTTACATTCCTACCATGTACAAAGAACTACGCTAAGGGCTTGCCCAAGGTGGCAGATAACATTAACTACCTCGGTGTTAAAACAATGCAAATGTCCCTGACCCAAAGGAGCCTGCGACGTCCTATAAAAACAGGAGGTGGACCCGAGCACAGTACCCAGCGACACCAGAGGCACAGAGCAGGCGCAGCCTTCCAGCGTGACGTAGGCCGGTCAGGGCAGGTCCCGCAGGCCTTCTCTTACCCTTCGTCTGGCTCAGAAGTGTCCGAAGCTCCCAACTCCTTCGCGCTGACCCACTGGAATCACCTCTTGGAAATGCTGGTTCTGCAGAAAGTTATCATCAAAACGTCTCCTTTGAGAGCAAGACTGCACGGGGGAGGGGCACGATGGGCTACCACAGGCCAGTCCTTCCTACCAACTACGGTTCGATGTGAGGATGAGAAGCTGTCTCCTCAACCAGGTTTGAGAAAATTGCAGCACTCTAAGAAGCTGTCGATGAGGCAACAGAAGTCTAATTCATAAATCTTCCACACACGACAGGCAACTGCTGGGCAGGAGCTGGGTGATTCCGGCAGCGCACGTGTGAGCCTGCCCGTGAGCCAGCGGGCCACGGCACAACCAACCCCGCGCACCCCGGCGTAGCCGTCTTGCTCTGTGCACTAATGGAACCCAGCAGAGCACCCCAAACACAGCGCCACTGCTGTATCATTCAAGGGTGCGAGGATGCTTGGTACCTCGAACATCAGGACTAACAACTTTTTAAAGGGAACCAAGGGAGCCTAGAAAAACGCACACACAGCTCAAACAGCATCTGCATAAGAAGTTGTGGGCTCAAAACTTTCCTCTCCCTTCAAAAGGCAGTCACAACAGGCTGGTGGACGGGGACAAGTGACGAGGCGACAGGACAGCAGGGGACGCTGCGGCACTCACCGTCTCGCTCCTCCGTGGGGCTGGAGTGGCGACTCAGGGACCTGAACTGCAGCTCCGCGGCCACGGAAGCCAGCCGGTCATTCTCAGGAACGCTGGAGCCCCTGCTGGGCACGTTTGAAAGTGAGGCGGTCAGCTCAGAGGGACTCGAAATGATGGGTCTGCGAGGTTGTCCCAGAGCAGTGACCCAACTAGGGGTAGTCTGGGCCCTGGGGACATCTGGACTCGAGTAGGTTGAGGACAGCACAAAAGACAGCCCCAAAAGGAGACTTTTCACCCAAATCGAGCAGTGCTGCTTCTGGGAAACCCTCCAGGGCGTTTAGAAGGAAGGCTGTACTTTTATCCCTCCACCGCCAACATGTGAGCCCCTGCCTACACTGTCAGACCTTGTTTTATGTTAAACACAACACAAAAATAAACAAGAGTTAACAGGTATGAAAAACTCCGTAACTTAAGCCCAGGATGGACAAAAATTAATAGCCAAATCTGGTTAATATTTAAAATTACCATTAAGTTATATTTACGTACTTAAGTCTTAAAGTGCTGAAATCACTACATGACTCAGAAGCTTTCAAGTCTCTCACTAGGAAAACAGCAGGGAAGACCTAATGCTTTCTAAGTAGTAGCCAAGCGAAGTGCAGAAGAGCAGGAAGCTTAACATGTAAAGAACAAGTTAATTTGCTGCCTTCCCAGAATACAGTTCAAAGTCCATTGTTCAGCCATCCAGAACGAATCCATAAAGAGCAAGACCTCAAATCAATTAAGGGAGGGGTTAAAATGGTAACACAAATCGTCCAGAGTAAAGGTGGTGTTAGTTAATGAACAAGTTTAGTTTGACTTAAATGATGATGCAGCGGGGTGGCAGCATTTGTGCCCTTGCTTCCTGCACATTGACCAGGTTTAGGGTGATGTGCTCCAACGGACAGGCTCTGAGGCACGCAGTGCTTTCGGTTTCTCCGCACGCTCAGACTTACAACAGTACTTGCTAAGTCTGAGGGTCAGGGACATTCTCTACTGCCATCAAAAAGGCGTAGCACCATCTCATGGAAAAACGAACCCTCGATGCCGGCGTGGGGAACCAGTCCGCTCCTAAGCCCTGCTAAAGATGGGGACCATGGACACGCCAACCAACACCTCTATTTCCCTGACCCTCTAGAGATGAAACGCATCAATTCCAGGTCCTCGGAGATTTTTGCCAGGACAAAGGCAAGACATGTGTTCATAAATATACATGTTAACTTATTAACTTCATATACTACAAGTTAATAAACTCGCCAGTGGCTGGTGAGTTTTAGTAACTGGTTTGGGGAGTGTGCGGATGGCCGCAGAGTCTGACACTGCTGCGGTGCAACAGTGGCTCTGGAACCCCTACCACATGAGCCGACAGCTCCAGGCCCAGTGCGAGGCAGCTCAGCGCACCAGAAGGGTTCTGTGCGCAGGAACAATGCTGCGGCTCAGGCTCTTTCCTAAGTCAAAGCGAATCCAACGGCACGTTGACAGGGTGCCGGGCGGAGGGGGCGCAGGCCTGTCGCATTGTGACTACGTCTGTGAGGAGGGCAAAGGTGCACTCTGGTGGGGTGGGGTGGGGCATCCCTGCCAACAGGGCAAGTGGCAGGCATCATCCTGCCCCCTCCCAGCACGGTCACCGTTACTACCTGGGCCCCACGGAGACTCTGGCCTGTGAGCGTGCGGCCTTCCCAGGGCCCAGCACACGGTTCCCAAGAACAGGCGTGGCTAACAGGGTGGGTGAGAACTTAACTGCAGGAGCGACAGGCAACCGTGAGCCACACGGTTGGGTTCACGGGGAGCTGCTGTTCCATCTACTATCATGTAGCCACCACCATAAAAAGTTAGAAAAATTTCATTGTTAAAAAAAAAAAAAAAAAGGCCTGCAAACTGGCATACAATGATGGTAGCACAATTTCTAACAATCAAGGATCATTCTAAGGACGCACATCCTTAGGATGAGGAATACTCATGAAATGCTGCTTGTAAGAAAGACACTCCACGCCGATGAGGCCAGGCCTGTGACTAAGGCATGGAAAGGCTTCAACTTTCACACCCTAGTGTCCCTTTCACACACCACGCCGCCACCTCCACTCACGCTGCAAACCACAGCTCAGGGACCTCTGAAAACCTGGGGCGCTCCCTCCTCTGGTTCTGAAGAGACCTTGTGTGGACTCGGAAGCAGCAGTGGTGCCACAGTTTGGGTGACGTGCTCTTCACCTAGGCTGCATTTTGGGACACAACACCCCCTTAGCTTTGTACTGTGCTGATAAACACGACAGTTGAGGGAAGCCCACAGGGACATGGAAGCATGTAGAAACATGTAGAAACACGAGCCAGAAAGTGCTCTGAACAGAAAAACAAACAGGGCGAATGAGAAAGTTTTTCACACTGAACTGTTAATTTTTTTAGTTGAATGCGTTAGTGGTAAAATACATTGATATTTTTAGATTACATTTACCACCCAAAACAAGGAATACTATTCTAATGAATGAAAAAATGGAAATGTTTGCAGAAATATTAGTTATAAAATAAGACGGAAAACATTCTTGTGGGTTTCAATTTTAAAGCTCTGTGTCATCTTTCTGCCAACACATGTCTTGCTCAGACCGACCCCACCAGCCACTTCTGTGTGACCCCACCACCCCCCTTGTTGGAAATGGAGAGCAGAAGTCCTCCTACCAGACGGAAGGGTTTTAATTCTTTAAAAGCGATCAAATATCCTTAAGTACACAAGACCCTGATAAAAACCTCCTGGCAAAAAATAAGGACCGGGACGCCCTCCTCACTGACACAGCAGACGCCCTGGGGGAGCCCGGAGGTGTAGGCTGGCTCTCCCCAGGAAGGCCTACACTCCCCGAGGGGCAAAGCCATGAACTCATTTCTCACGGTGCAAGCTCCTGCTCATCCGCAATTGCAAGAATGCGTTCACGTGGTTAGAAAAATGAGACTTCTGAGGGCACGAACTAGAAGCCACCTCTGAACATGGGGAGAGGCTCTACCTACCTAGCCTCTCCTGTCTCCTGTCCTTCCTGCTGGGGACCAGGCTCTTTCTCTGTTCACAGGGGGTTACTACTAGCAGACCCTCTGGTCATTTAGGTCACTATCAGTTCCCAAGAACTGTTAAAGTCACGCAGACTGTCAACCTGTGCTGACAGGTCTCAGAGCCGCAGGGCTGCAACAGCCTGCAGGAGGCCCCAGGCACCGTAGCAGCCTGGGACACACCCCCGAGCCAAGGTCCCTGCCAGCGTGCACATGAGGGGGCAGGAGCTGGACACTGGCGGGGGCAGACTACCTGGCGTCATGGGCACTGCTGGTGGGTTTGGGTGGCACAGAGTCGCCGCCTGAGGGGCCGTGGCTCCGCGCGTCCGAAGGCACGCTCCGAGTGCTAAGACGAGAAGAAAAGCTTCAGGAACACAGACGACAGAAGGGGACAGACTCGCAAGTGGTTGTCAGTTAAAAATAAAATAGGGTAAGTGAAAAGTAGCTTAAAACAGAAAATGTAACTTGTTCATTGAGATTCAGGTCTAGGTTTGAAAAATAATTTTAAAAAACCACCTATTTTAAACTCATTCTTTTCAAAGTAGACGTGGCTTTTCCTAGCAGACACTGCTTTCTGAGTGAGAACCCTGGAGAGAGGGGCCTGCAGACAGTAAGATGCAGAAATGCCACCACTTCCAGGGGGGTGTCTCCATGTGCCAGAGCCTCTGAACCCCCTCCGTAAGCGGATTCATGGTCAGACACACAGAGGTCAGGGAAGACTTGGAGGGATGGTCCCAGTTTTTTCCAATTTTAAATTGGTAATCAGTATTGTTTTCCAAATGTTTATTATGCTCTGCACACCCCTACTTGCTTCTTTCTCCAAGGTAATTTTTCAAAGAAAGGAAAAGAATTATTCCAAGGCTGGAAAGCATTTAGTAGCTTGAGGTTATAAATAAGCTGAGAAACAAAGTTATCTTGACAGGTACAAGCCTAAATGTTTTAGACTGCATGCCTTTTGCTCTTGCTGCTAAGGCACTGTGGTCCGTCTTCAAGATAACGCAGCTCAGAGCTGTTAGAAATGTAGGAGTAAGAGCACAGAAAACCAGCTGTCAGAGCAAGCATCCAGCAGGTCCCCAGGTACGAGCATGCACATCAGGAGAGTACAGAGCATGTGACGAGACAGGCAGCACCTACCTGAACCCCTCTGGAGCCGGGATGATTAGGTGGGGGTTAGGGGGGTCGCTGTGGCACCGCGGGACCTTCACAGGGCGAGGGCTGTTCCGATGGATAGCTGTCAGTGAAAATGGTGACAAAAGCAACTTGTGAAAGGGCCACTAGGAAATGGACAAACCAGGTGATTAAATGGAAACAGGAAGTGACTTAATTTTTCTGGTGATGAAAATAAAAATAAACCCTTCCTATAATAAAAGCATATTGTAGCCCTGTTCAGTGTGGCTCAGTGGGCTGAGCGCTGGCCTGTGAACCAGAGGGTCGCTGGTTCGATTCCCAGTCAGGGCACATGCCTGGTCCCCAGTTGATGGTGTACGAGAGGCAACCACACACTGATGTTTCTCTCCCTTTCTCCCTCCCTTCCCCTCTCCTAAAAATAAAATCTAAAAAAATAATGTTACATATACAAATGTTGTAGGAAATGTCACCTTTTAGTTATAGTACACATTCAAACTTTTCTCCATCAAAACCCTTTCTTGAGTCCCAAGATGCAACGCACACATGCATGCAGAACAATATAGCCCATCTCCGACAGGTGACAGACAATGTGGCTCATGGGGTGTCACTAACGCAGAGGAGCCCTTTATCCACACCTGCACCGCCTGAGCAGGGGTGACATGTCCACAGGCCCTGAACTGGGGAGGGGTCGCTGTCCTTTTCCTGACAGTGAGGACTTTTATTTCATTCCTTTAAACCAAACCGGAAGGATAGGGCACAGTTTAAATTGGCTATTTTTTTTCCAGAACATGTTTTCATTCCCTCTTCTTTTTAATAGTTTGGTAGAAGGTAAATATGGATAAAATTTTAAACAAAAATTTTTAAAGTGGCCTTACTAGTAATTACGAAAATACTAAAACTTGTACTTTCTCAATAACCAAGTATAAGAAGCAATAACGGACATGTGTTATATTTTGTCTATTTCTCCCTAACATGGTGTCCACCTTTATTTTTAACTTTGTTTTAATGCTTGTTAGTTTTTTTTAAATGTCATAATTTCTCTTCCTATGTTAATAATTTTAGTCTACATGTATTTTATTTTAAATGTTTTATCTGTAACAGAAATGCTTCCTTCTTCATGGTTTTTATTTGCCAGTAATAACATTACAACACAGGAAAGAGAGAAGTACTGAAAATGGAGCAATCTAAAGGGAAAACATGCAAATTAAAAATGAAGCAATTGTTTTAAAAAAGTAGGAAATCTTCTCCCTGGCTCATTATGTCAAATACTACAGCTTAGAGCTTACAATTGGATAAATCCAATAGCAATAAGGGTAAAATGAAAAAAATAAATATAATTTGGTACAAATGGCGATAACTTTATCAGCAAACACACTGCTAACTACAAGTCAAAAATCACTACCAAGCCCTGGCTGGTGCAGTTCAGTGGATTGAGCACTGGCCTGCGAACCCAAGTGTCACTGGTTCAATTCCAATTCCTGGCTGCAAGCCAGGTCTCCAGCCAGGTACCCAGCTGGAGGCAGGTGAAAGGCAATGACACACTGAAGTTTCTCTCCCTTTCTCCCTCCCGGCCCTTCCCTCTCTCTAAAAATAATGAATAAAATCTTTAAAAAAAAAACAAAACTTCCCCATGATGGTAAAAGACATTCTGTTAAAATACATGCACACAAATTTAACATTCTCCACATGAAACAAAAACATGTTAAGAGTACGTGTATCTAACTGCTGCAAAAGTGTGACACTTCGTGAAAAGAAAATCAAGTGACCGATAAACATAAAATATTCACTAGTGGTGAATTTTCATAGGAAAAGCTAACAAAACAAATGTGCCTAAGGAGGGGTGAGGGGCACTCACTGCAAGGCTCCCTCAACAGGCACAATGCAGCCACAAGGAAATGGACTGCGTCCTCACCTAGCGACTCAGGTGGATTTCCACAATTGTGAGTTAAGAAAAGCAAAAGATGAATGCTCAGTGTGATCTGATTTTTATCCATAAAAGGCAGAAAAACAACCTTCAGAAGCTGTGTGATGGTCCAGCAGACAGGAAGGGACAGCGGGACGCAGCCATGCCATGAAGTACAGGAAGGGGCACATGGAACGAGGAGGGTGAGCACCAGCTGAACTGTCAGCAGTGCAGGGGTGGAGGGAGGCAGGGAAGAGCAGCCACCACCAAGAGGACAGCCGACGGGCTCTCATCAACCTCATCAGCGGCTCATACAAGAGGACCTGAAACCAAATGATGGTCCTGCCTGGTGCAGAAGGCTCCATTTACCAGGTGTTATTATCTCAGGGAATCCTCGTTTGCACTGTTTTCAGCATTAAAAAGGGACGCTCAGCTCTGGCTGGTGGCACTGTGGATAAGGCACCAGCCTGCGAACCCAAAGGCAGCTGGGGTTTTCGATTCCCAGCCAGGGCACATAACCAGGTTGCAAGCCAGGTCTCCAGCCAGGTCCGTGGCTGGAGGCAGGTGAAAGGCAACCATACACGGATGTCTCTCTCCCCCTCTCTCTAAAAATAGTAAGATAAAATCTTTTAAAAAATAAATAAATAAAAGGGGATTCTCATAGGTGTTAGGTGAGCGGCCCCAGGTCCCTGGACTGTCAGACCATGTGGCTCTCAGTCCAGGGCTGTCCCCACTGATCCCCACTGGCTACGAGGACCACAGAGAACCGGGAGCTGACTTAACTGTTCGGCCAGCAGAGCCTCACATCATGATCGGACGTCAGCAGTGGCCACCTAAGGGCCACGGAAGCATGGAAATTTCCTTCTTTTGTAATTATTTTTCTACTTTAGAATTTTTCCTACATGTACATTTTCTACGCTTTTACATGCTTTTTCTATGTTGTCATTTTCTATAATGAAAATGATTCCTATGTAATAAAGTACTTTAAAATACAAATTTTACTGAATTATTGATCATGCATTCTTAGGGAAATAATTGGATGACAAAATCATTTATGAAAATTATTTAATCAAAAGTAGATAACCATACAGCATGTTTTATATAAAGTGTTCAAATAGTTCTGCAAATGATAATTATCATTTCATGGCAGCCTTGGGAGAAAAAAGATGTAAGTAAACTTAAGAAATTTTAAAGCCGGGTCTACTAAACTTTCTGTAGCTAAAAACTACCCTTTAAAACATAGCTGCTGCTCAATTAATTTACCATTAATGAATTATTTTATTTTGTGTAACTTGAAAATTTCTAAGTTTTCAAATTTTGGAGTTTATCACATATAAATACAGTTTTGCTTTTATTTACTACCAAGATTAGGGTAAGACAACCTTTTGCTAAAACATTTTATTTTAAAATTTCAACTTACACTGTGAGACTGTGCATTAACTGTAATGATATTGCAGCACAACAACTTGATTTCATTTTTTATAAGTAAAGACATTGACTGCATTAGTGGGAAAACGGGTACTTGGCAAAGTGGTGGAGAAAAACCCCTTCATCTGAAGGAAAAAGGAGGGGTAGGACCTTATCCTCACCCACTACAGCAGGGAAGGCCCTTGCTCTTCAAAAGACTCTCTCCGTCTTTCCTCCCCGGAAAAAAGATGCCAAGGGGAGAGCAGAAGGAGCACAGGTCTGCACAAAGGCTGCTGGCACCGTCACCTTCTGCTGGATTGGGAGATTAGTGTCTCTGTGTGCACTCCTCATTCCTCTCACTGTTGTTCTCCCAAATGTTCTGCAAGGGCCCTGATGTGACAGCAGTGACCAGAGATGCACGCAGGGGGCCCGCGCAGCTAGCAGAGATGCGGAAACTGCTGCCTTACCAAGGTACAAACCTGTAACAGGACTGTGTGGCTTGCCTATCACGTGGCCGATGCACTCGTTCATCAAGGCTTGTAAACTCTGGGCCCGAGAGGAAGTGGGAAAGGGGAAGAAAGAAGGGACACGCTCTCAATCACATGACTAGCACCAATTACTCTAGTACATTTAAAAGGCATGATATCCCTCAGTAAATATTTTCAAGTTATTTAAAATAAAATGGGTATGAATTAAGAGTTAAATACATGTTGTACATAACTTAAAATACCATAAACTTTATTTTTGTAAGTAAAAGCAGATGTGCAGTCAACATCCCATAATGCAGTAAACGTGCACAAGCCAGAGACACCTGTAATCATCTCTTCCGTTTGGAGGTAAAATGAACACATTCACACTTGAACATCTTTTTGATCTAATGGTATTTATCGACATGACGCTGAAAGTTTTGACATTTTGTGTCATACTCTCAGATGGCGCGCTGTTACGGGAAACAGCGAACGCTTGTTTGTTGTCAGACTGCACACGAGCCGCAACAGCGTCAGCAGCTGACGGACACGAACGGGCGGCAGCCCAGGCTGACGCCCGCCACACGCTGGCGGAGGGGCACTGTCACAGGCAGAGTGCTGCGTGGCTCACCGGTGATCTGCACGACTCGGGGCCTCAACAACTCCGTTCTCCACAGTATCATTATACAAAGCACATTTTAAAACTACTACCAAGTATAAAAAACACACCGTCAAGGATACACAGTAATCAACTTCACTGTTCTAACTGAAAAAACTTTAAAACATTCCATACCAAGAAGTCATCTTCTGGTAAAGCTGAAATGAAGGCAGGTTCAATGGCTTGCAGAAAGTCAAAACCTTGAGTTGCCCACCTGTAATAAAAGTTCAATAATCACAAGACAACCAAGAAAATGTGGTCACAGTTTTGCTCTATACAGCACTGAAAAATAACGTAATTGAAAAATTACTAGCATCTAGGACAAAACACATTTTCTGTCCTTATATAAATGCCTGGGATTGAGTGGTTGCAGCATGTTTTGGGAAAGAAAGACAAATGTCTTCTTCCTAAAGGAACTGGTTGCTAATCTGTTTTCCATTTACTCTAACAACAGGCTGAAATTTCAGGAGGGAGCAAAGATTAGCAATCAGGAAGGCCTGTCCAGGGAGAATGTGAGCTCCCTGACAGCTCAATCACCTGGGAACAAACAAAAAACTGATCACTGATGAGATTTCAAAATGCTCCTTTTGGTGGCACCTGCTCAGAGGTCCTCTGTTAAGTGCCAGACAGAAGTCCTGTCCCCCAGGACGCAGGAGGGACACACATACCCCTGGGACCTCACCTGGGCCTTGTGCCTCTCCCACTTTCACACTTGGTTAGAACATAATTCATCCACTTTCGGGCAAAGCTTATGTATTTGTCTCCGATCTTCTGTCGGAACTCTCCAGACATCAGGCGAACAACTTCTTTATGATACTGCAACATTTCACGTACATCAGAGTTAGGAAGAAAATGACCATACAACCACATGAACACTACAATGCTTTATCTGCGTACAATCCCTTTTTTCTAAAAAAAAGATAAATTAAAAATTACATATTCTAAAAACAGCATGAAGAGTTAGAATACGTCTTAAACTGCGCTTTCACAAATGTTTGACTCGAGAAGGTGCTTTTATGATGTCAAACATCTCTTGAAGAAGGTTTTCAATGTAAGGAGATGGCTATAGCACAACATGAAAACTGGGCAACTGGCTGACAGTCTGAAAGCAAATGGACATTTCCAATATTCAGCAACGGCGTAAGACAACAATCCTGACTAAACTGTGATTACGATCAATAATCAGATTAGCAATACAAGATCCATGACTCTCTTACAAGTACTTGACAAAGAGATTGCGAAGCCGTGCTGCATTTTCCCTCTTGCTCTGCACCCACCTCAAAGCCAAAGTTGTACCCCTGAATCATGGCTTCCCGGTGGTACTGCTGGAGCGTGGCGGACTCGGTCTCATCAACTTCGGCATCGAATTCTGAAGTGAACATGTGGTCCACTCGGTCAATGGCATCGCTTATTCGGTTGCAAAGCTCTAATGCATCATTCTAAAGAGTCCCAAACCATAATTAATCCGAAATGAAGCAAATCACACAATACCTACGTATTTTAGAGAAAGACGTCTTTCATCATCCATCACACAGACATAAACCAGTGCAGTATTTCTCGGCCTCATTTATTTTGGTTAATCCGAAGGAATGACCAAAGATAGAGGAGTTGGATCGTTTTCATTTTCGTTTGTATTAGGTGTTCTTTATTGTCTTACGAGAAACTCAAGAGGAATATCCACTTAGAACGAGAACACCTAATCACAAGGTAGTCTTGGCACAGACGCGTGCAACTGCGACTCTTCTGCACACCAACCACAGCTTTGCCCCTGGGCGGTGCTCAGGGCAGGGCAGTCTCAGCCCCTCAGAGCGAGCCTCACCACCTCACGCTGTCCTTCTCCCCTCCACCTTCCCACCCAGTTCAGGGGTCCCAACTAGATCTCACCCCGCCCCCCCGGAGAACACGGGTATTTCTGGTTGTCGGAACTGGAAGAAAGGTGAAACCTACTGCATCTCTTGGGCAGAGGCCAGGGACACCGCTAAACACCCTGTAACACACAGGCCAGTTCTCCGAAACGAAGACTTATTGATCCAAAGTGTCAGCAGTTCTAGCTTGGTTGTCCTGTTCAGCAGTGGGACAACAGCTCCCGACTGGGCCCCCCTCCCACGCTCCCTTAAAGACACCCCACAGACACCTGTCTCCATTAGCCAGCCCCTTGACACAGCCTTCCAGAACATTCCTCCCAAACCTTCAACTCCAAGGCTCAGAACGTAAAATCTAAGATCTCTCAACAGTGGATTTTTGCCACCTACCAGCCGTACCTCCCAGTGCCTTCCGCTGCACATGCCAGACCATCTACCTCAGAGAAGAGCCTGACCCATGGACCGGGCACCCAAACATCCCTCCTGAGGGGCCCCCGCCCCAACGGGCAGCTTCTGAAGCCCTCCCCTCCATGCCGGCGGGCCCTGGATGCTCTCAGGAGTCTCTGCCCCTCTCTCTGTAGTCACCTGTGACCGCTACCAATTCCTCATACTGCACAATGATCAGAGTCCTGTCATTCTGCACCCTCCCGAGTTCACTGAGACAGAAAAACAAGACAGAAGCCCCCTGCCCTGGTATTGGAGGGAATGTTTATAGATGAATAAGAGAAATGTTTATAGATGGCTAGAGAATAATATGCTTTCCAGCTTCCTGTGATTTCAAGAAAAGCTTCTCAAAGAACAAGCCTCAGTGTGACCAAGACGACATCCCTGGCGGGTGCGGAATATGCAGACAAGGTCAGGATCAACCCACGGGGCGCCCATGCCACAACCAGTGGTGAGGACAGGCGTGAACAAGGAGCAAAGGCCCAGCCCACTGCACATGGAGGCCCGCGTGCCCCCCTACAACGGACTATCACAGCTAACGTGGCTGGCACCTGCTAAGTGAGAGAATAAATCAACCTTCACTGAGATTATGCCTTGTGGATCTGGACTACCTCTAGTAAATACTACTGAAGAATAAGAAATGGGTTAGGAATGAAGATGCCTAAGTTTCAACGTCAACTTTGCTACTCTGGTCATACAATTATGACGAATCGCGTAACTACTCGCATTTCTACCCTTTCCAAGTTGAACACCCTACAACCCCAGGGAAGACCAGGGACTAGTTTAGACTCGGAAACAGGTGTGCTGGGCAGGGATGGGGAAGGGGAGAACAGCTGAACGATGTTCCATCAGAGCACCCTCGCTCTGCAGCAGGACATCCAAACATGCACAAAGCAGCGGGGCCGAGCTGACGAGAAATACCTTGAGCTGTGTCAAAGCTTTGGCGACGACCAGCTGGCTGGATGTCTGCTCCTGGCGCAGCATCACGAGGCCCTCGAGGGACTGCTGGAAAGCCTTCCTCTGAATTACAAGGTTAGAAGACTCCATGACGACCAGTAAGAGGTTGTCCACCTGGAGGAAAACCCAGCACGGGGTTTAAAACCAAGCCCAGGTACAGCTGCTAGAAAGCAGGGCCAGCCCCGGGGTTCACAGGCCTGTGGCCACTTGACCAGAGGCTGCTGTCCTGCCAGGCCACTCCTGTGGGCAACAGGCTGCAGTGGGAAGCCCTGCCTGCGGCCTTCCACGCGGCAGTGAGGGGCCCCAGGGGGACGGGGACACATGACATCTCTGAAGTCCTGCAGCATTCCAGGGCCACAGCCCTCCTGGTGCGGGTGTGGGGGCGGCACAGCAGGTAGAAAACACGAGTAAGAGTGGGATGAACGGGGGGCCTTGTACAAAATAGGAAACCAGACTTTATTTTACTCTTTAAGAAATCCAAGTAGATTCTGGGACGTGATCAGATGTACGTATTAGAAAGATCATTCTGGAAGCACCAAAACAAACACACAAGTTAAGTGAGGGGCAGGAAGGTGAGCGTGGAAGCCGGGAAACTTGGGGTGTCGCTAGGGCAATTCAGGAAAGGGATGATGAGGTGTGACCACAGGACCGGTGAAGGATGCAGAGAAAAGGTCACCAACTGGAAGGCTTCCCAGGGCAGCTGTTGGACTGTGAGGGCCGGAGGCTGTGTGCACATCAACTACCACCCCTGGGCCACACACTGAGTGGACGGAGTGCCACCAGGCACATCTGCAGTTAGGGGCGTGGGGCTGAGGCAGCTCCACCCAATCAGGCAGAGTTTAGGGGCACAGAAGCACTGGCCAGAGCCGCCCCTAGCTACCCGTGGAGCACATGAGGCAGCTTTCAATGATGTAGCGGGTGACTTAGATAAACCACAGGGTCTCTGCCAGGCAAGCAGGTGATAGCTTATGACACATAAATGAAAACTAAGCAGCCAGTAACCCAGAGTTCTTGCAGAACTGAAACTACAAATTAAACAAGTCAAGCCATTCCTTCTGGAGCCTGATCTGCAGACTCAAGGGCAGGGCTGCCTGGGGAGTGCATGCTTGCGCCCTCCCCTGGCCACGAAAGCAACCAACCCTGAGCTGCCAGGGCCTCGCTTTCCCTGGCAGTGCCCTCAGCAAGGAGCAGGAGGTCAGGGGAGAGAAGCAGGAGGCAGGTGGGCGGCCGGGACACACCTGCATGCTTCTCAGCGTCTCCACGGTCTCCACCTGAGGCACGATTTTGACCGGCGGGGCCTCCCATGCGGCCCAGCTGCCCTGCAGGTCCAGAGCGCGGTCGCCGGGCTTGGTGAGCAGCAGGTAGGCGTCGAAGAACATGTCGTCTTGGGAGCAGTCCTTGCCTGCAGCCGCGTTGAGCAGCTGCAGAATGACGCCCTTCTCCTCAGCAAGAGTGTCCGGGACAAACACCTGCAAGTTTTCTAGGCCAGGAATCTGCACCTGGAGCACAATCCAGAATCTTGAATTAAGAAATAGAAACTACAGCAACACTACTTTTTTTAAAGCTGGGAAGAAAACAGGCAGGCCGGGGGAAGGAGAGGTGGCAGCAACACTGAACCAGGGGGCAGACAGCAGCAGCAGTGCGGGGCCTGTAGCCCTCTCCACCCTTTATTTGCCAGAGCAGAGCAAATACTCTTCAGGGAGGGAGGTCAGCCCGAAACAACCTCCATCAGCGCCAGCTGGTGGTGTGTCTGAAGCAGAGCTGCGCCCAGAGGGCAAAGCTGGGCAGCGGGCAAGTGGTGAAGAATCCCCGAGTCTGTGCAAGCGACACCTCTGAAACAGGATGCCACCTGGCTTGGTGGAAAACTGTCTGTACAGATTCATGGCATCTTAGTAAGTCTTTAAAGACCATGTTAACACGGACACACAGGGACCTGTGTCCTACAAGTCACACACAAATGTGGGTATGGTGCGCTGTGGGCTTCGAATGAGATTCTAGTAACAACATCACGCGGGTTCTCAATGTACCAAACCTCAGAGAACTTCCATGGGAGCCAAAATAGCAGCTCAGAAAGTGGTTCTAGTGATGTCAAGGGTGTCAAAAACTTGTGTAAAAAGTTAAGAGTTGTTTCAGGAAATTTGAGGTGAAAAAACAAAAAAATAAGATCAATGTATTACCTTATATACATTATTTTAAACATGACTGTAACTAATAAACTAAGTAGTTTTGAGTAAGTATTTTATCTGCATTCTTAAGTCAGTAAGTCAAGCATGAAAAACCTGGCTTTTCAAATTATTTCACTGGGAGAGCATAGGATAGGCATAATTGGGGTCAATGTCTGGCCAGGAAAGCCTAAAATCTTTACTACCTGGACCTCTAAGGTGAAGCTGTCTTGTCTTAGGGTAAAGTCAGACAGGCGAGGTATTTCTGTCAGACAATGCTGAATGTTTACCTTGATGTACTGCTTTGACCTCAGCACATCCAGAAGGTCTCTCACCGGGGCTGAGAGTACAAACTCGGCAGCTATTTCCAGATCCTAGGGTAACAGTTACAAAGAAACTTCCTTAGATCTGGCTTTTTAAAAAACAAGACAATCAAGTGATTGGTCAGGATCGTCTCTCACCTTCCTCAGCATTTTAGCAAACCCGAGGGCCTTGGAGGCCCGCTCCCTGGCCTCATGGAAGAGCTCCTTCAGGGCGCGGCTGATCTCGATGACAGACCTCCTGCACAGGGGCCCAGGTCCCGTGAGGGCACAAGCAAATGGGAAACAACAGAGAGGAAGCAAATTCTAAATCACACTGATGATGACTGAAGAGTTTACAAATGGAAACACATTCAAAATATTCTGATGGTTGCTCCCTATAGTTTTCCAGAAACTATTTGAGTTCTTTAAATAAGTAGGCACACTTCGTACCTTCCAAATAACATTAACTTTGTGTTGCAGTAATTCCCTGGAGTTTACACTCTTGACTCCCGGCTCATACTTCAACCAGAAAGGCACAGAACTAGAGGTGGGCCCATAAATGTTGAACACAGCTGGCTCCACCCAAAATCTCATCTTCTGCGGTTTTTGTGATTTTCAGTGTGCACAGACCCCACCACAGCTGGGTTCCAGCAGCCAGCCCAGCAGCACTGAGTGATGGGGCGGGGGCGGGGGGGGGGCATCTAATGCCCAATGGCCGTCTGGAGTCAGGACAAGCCAGCCCCAGCACCGCTGCACAGGAACCACAATGTAGTCCACTCCTAATAAACAACTAGCGTGGCAGAGGCTGTTCTGTGCACTGGTCCCTATCTTAAGTTCCTGAACTCCTGTTTTTATTTTAATCTTCCATTCAGCTCTCAAAACATCAGGACTTTTTTTTGACAAACTCATTCATTCCATTTCTCAGCCACTCAACATTGTTCCAGGTGAGAATCTACTTGGCAACAACTTTCTTTCTCTGTGGCATAAAGGCATCCTAGAGGTTCTAAAGTCCAGACTGCTCTCGTCGAGCTCTGGACGGGGTGAGAAAACACTTCTGCTCCAGAGGCAGTTCCATGGCAGCACTGCCTGAGGTTCAATCGTGTGATCCTGCTGGTAACTGGCCACAAGCTGGCTATACAACTGATAATATGATGTAAAACTGCTATTTCACATGATTCAGCCTAAATACCACCCGCACAGAACTGGAGGAAACACAACAGACGAGTATGCCACGGTTTCATGCGCTTCAGCATAAACCTCAACAGGAGGGATAGCTAAGCATGACGGGAAGATCCAAGTCGTGGATGTCGATTAACAGCATGAGTGGCCTGCTGCAGGGGTGCAATCGCTTAAAGACACTCCCGATGGGATGGGATCGTGCTGTGTGGATGGAGTTTACGCCACTCGTTTTTCAGCCAGCTGAAACTATGTATCCCTTTCTCGAAGGACACCATTTTTATGAGGCCAAGTAAGTTCTTTCCAGGAAAGCCCAATGAAAAAGACCATAGAGACATACTCCCTTTAGGACTACTCCCCAAGTTCATCAAGTACAACACAGCCGGGGTGGAACCCAGCTGATGCAGCCTCACTGGGAAGGAGAACCGGGAGAGGAAAGGAAGCGCAGCTTCCACCTTATCTCATCTGACCCGCAGCTGTCGTCGGCACTGGTCCAGAACTCCGCGCAGCTCTCCTGCAGGCCCACCTCCAGGAAGCCCCCTGTGGACTTCAGCAGCATCCCCGCAATGTCACTGAGGGAACAGACAAAGCAACAAGTAAACCAGAGGAAAACACTGTCCCCACTCTGCTACTCAGAAGTAAGGAGAGGAAAGGTTCCGCTACTGTTTCAATAGTTTAAGTGACCAAGGATTTTTTAATAAAAAATCATGATAATTTGAAAAAGTGGAGTTCCTGCTTATGGCGTGTATTTTCCTGTGTTCTATCACCAGTTTTTGTTAAAAACCTTAAAATCTGCCCTGGCTGGCGGCACAGTGGATAAGGCACAGGTCTGCAAATCCCAAGGTCGCTGGTTCGATTCCCAGCCAGGGCGCATAACCAGGTTGCAAGCCAGGTCTCCAGCCAGGTGCGTCATTGGAGGCAAGTGAAAGGCAACCAAACACTGATGTCTCTCTCCCTCTCTCTCAAAATAATAAACAAAGTCTTTAAAAAAAAAACACTCAAAACCTTAAATTATATTCACAATAGCTATGTAATTATTACACAAATGCTATTTGCATCTTTCATGTTCAAAATGACACAAAATGAACTTAAATATTAATCTATAACATGATTTCTTTATCGTTACCTGGGAACATGCAAAGTGATTTCAAAGAAAGGAGAAGAGGAGGAGGAGAGGGAAACATGGAAGTGAGAAATATCAGTTCCCTCTTCACATCTGCACCAATCAAGGACTGACTGCACAACCTGGGCATGTACCTTGACTGGGTACTGAACCTGCAGCCTTTTGGTTTACAGAACAATGCTCCAACTAACTGAGTCACAGGGCCTGGGCTAACAAGATTTTTTAAAAGCTTAATAAACTAAATGGTAACACAGACAGCAAAGTGAATACCTTACAGGCAACTATTTTTAAATTTCCCTCATAGCTTTCCATGGTGAATAAACATGAAATACTCTATACAGCTGATGGCTCTCACTGAGTATGTAACCTGAACACCAGGGTTAAAATGTAAATGCAAGCCCTGGCTGCTGGCTCAGTGGACTGTTGCTGGCCTGCAAAAGCAAAGGTCACTGGCTCGATGGGCACATAACTAGGTTGCAAGCCAGGTCTCCAGCCAAGTCTGTAGCTGGAGGCAGATGAAAGGCAACCATACATGGATGTTTCCCTCTTTTTCTTCCTCCCTCCCTGCCCTTCACTCTAAAATAATGAATAAAATCTTTTAAAAAATAAAATGTAAATTCAAGTGTATAAAATCAATCTGAGCGCAGTAAAATTCAACAGCAGCTTGACCACTGACACTTAAGGGAAGAGGCTTCCGATCTAGTAGAAGAAAGTGGTCCTGTGTACACAGCCAACACCAGATGGTCCGCGGCAGGGGGCAGAAGAAGAAAAAGGTCAAACCCAGTGCAAGGGGAGGTTTTGGGGAACCTTGTGGGCAATGCAGAGTCACAGCCTGTACAACAAGGGTGGGAGCAGGAGCTCTGTCAGGAAGAGGTGAAGGAGAGGGACCCTGGGGAAGAACAAGAGAAAGTATCTACCAGCAGGGAGATGTGGTCAATCTGAAAGGACTAGGGTTGGGGCCCCAAGCACGAGGGGACACGAGGCGACAGGGTGGAAGGGCTAGGATGTCACCCTGAGGGTGTGACCTACGCCGGGAAGGCAGGAGGAGCTGCAGAAACAACCGGGTGGCTGACCCTGCAAATACAGAGTACCTGCCGTGCACTACATGACAGAGGACCAACAGGTAAAACCCCTCCACGAGTGGAAAACGCAAAGAACGAACAACAAAGAAAACTACCTAGTACCTCAGGTGAGTGTTGGAGAGAGACGCAATAGAAGGCAAGCTAAGGAGCACCTCCAGGGAGAAACTTCCCCTTTAATTCTGGAGAAGGGAGTGGAGCATCAGGACAAAGCTGCCAGTGAAGGACGCAGAGCAGGGAGTGGCACAGAGCTGGGGGGTGCCAGCAGAGGGCAGCAGCCAGGGCCCATGTGGGTGCAGGAGCACAGGCAGCCCCCAGGGGCGGGCAGGAGGCACTGTGGCTGTACAGGAAGCAAGACACGTGGACAAAGGCCTGACGGGAAGTGACACCATATCAGGCCTTACAGGCCAGGCCACGGGTGGGTGCTTTCTCACTTCCACTGAGTAGGAAGGGGAGCCATCAGCATGGATGATGTGCGTTTTACAGGACCCCCAGCTGCAGTGCAGTGAAGGCAAACTACAGGGCGAAGGGTGGACGCAGAAACGAGCTGCGGCAGGACCGCAAGTAACCAGCAGCAGCCCAGGCCAGCGGAGGTGCAGCGCGGTGGGCCGAGGCCACACTCCAGGCTTCTCCTGGGGGCCAGCCAGGTGGACGAGAGGTGGTGAGCAAGAGATGGGGAGGAGTCAAGGCTAAGTCCACACCTTGGGACCGAACCCTGCCAGGGCCGGGGCAGTCCCCCTCAAGACACACAACGCGAGGGGGAGGCCAGAAGCTGCGCTGCCCAAAGCTCCCAGCACAGGTGAAAGAGAAGCACACCAAGGCTGGCAGGGGGTGCAACTTAGTTTCTTCAAGTAAGCTCGACAGTCTGAAAACAGAGAACGTAAACAGAAGTTACAGGCACCGCAACATTATGTGAAACTCAGAGCAGCAGCAGATGCACTCTGAATGAGGCTGGCTGGGGGCACCCATCTGAAGACGAAGGCAGTGCAATCAGAGTGGGGGGTCCCGGTGGGTGGGCTGGAAGAGTTCAAAGACAGCAAGTTCACTGCTCAAACTGAAGACAGAGGAGACCTAACTATAACACTGGTGGCCAGGGCAGACCCATGCATGCAAGGCTGGGATACTGAGCCCAGGGAAGGGGAGGACGGAGCTGAGAACAGTGCTTCTCTCGAATTGGAAGACCACTCCACTGAAAGCTGAAGTCCCCAGAATGCACAGGGGAAGGCGGGAAAGGAGGGACACACCCGCTCTCAGGAAGAGGAGACAGGGAACACAATGGCTGGCGAAATGCTGAGAGAGCCCTTCAGACTCCAGACAGCTGCCATCTGGAGCCAGAGGAGGTCTGACTCAGGGAGCAGAGTGACCCCCAGCCAAGGCCCCTGAGATGCACTGAATTCAACATCAAGTGCCTCCAGAAGGCACATTCACTTTCTAGAACACACAGACCAGTGGCCACACTCCCCACACCATGGTGTTCCTCTTCTCCCTTCCAACCTTCCACCATGCACACCCCACTCAGGGGTCTGCCATTGCGCTGCACCCCCAAAGCAGCATGACAGAAGTGCATCCGTCCTTGGTTCCGGGATACCGAGGATGAACTAATGCACAGAGGGCCACAGGGTCCAGTGGACCCTAGGGGCCTGGCTTTCTGCTCCTCATCCTTCGTATCCAGGGCTGCTCCACTGCAAAGCCAGCACTTGGAGTGGGGGGACATGGACTTGTATCCTGGGGGATGTGTGGCACTGTCCCTGGCCTCTGCTCATTAGACGTCAGCAGTCCCTCCCAGACATTAACCATCAACGCCGCTTCCAGACTCTTCCGTGAGGAAGGGACGCACCCCTGGCTGATAACAGAGGTGAGTGAGGCACACGCACATGTACAAACGAGTGTCACTTTCTCAGAACTCAATGTCACATCTGCACAGGGGAGGCCTGGGGGACAGACTGGGAACTGGAGGGGGAAAGGTCAACAGGCACCCGGAGCCCCAGGGTTCCTACCAGAAAAGCGTCCCGGCCTGGGCCTCTCCTCCCCGGATATAATGGGTTATTTCTTTGGTGAAATTCCATTCTTCTTCTAACAGATTTTTTAAACTATGTGATGCTTGAGGTAACTGCTGCAGCATCTGGATCCAGCTTCTCATGTAATCAAAATATACCTTTACAAAACACAAGAACACAAAGGGAGAGGTGTGGGAGCGGGCGTCAGCAACACTGGTGCTCACCTTGGGTACCGCCGGAGGCCGAGGCAGGAGAGGGCCAGGCCGCGGTCAGCGGTGTCCAAGTGTGTTAACTCAAACCATTTAACTCAGCTCCCCAACAGCTTAACACAGTCTTCAGGATTCCTTCAAATCACTGAGAAAAGAACTAGCCCATGAACAATGTAGAGAAAAGTACAATCGAGTTTTTTAAACATCAGAATAACAGTATCTAGGAATGTCATCATTAATATCTTGCAAACATTTCTCCTTTCAGAGGCTTGATCACCTGAGCTTCAAACAGTAGCTTACGTGTTGAGGAAATGAACTCAATTCTCACCACTGCTGGGACACAGTCTTTCGAGGTCTATGTCATACAAATTATGATTTAAGGCCAAATGCCCCCCTTTCTGAAGCGGGGTTTATGTCCCCAAGTCCTACCACAGCTTTCCCATTCCTAAATTCTTATTCTGATGCACCTGCTGCCTCGCAGGGTTTCACTATCAAGTAGCTTTCTCACGACTGTTCGCAGGGGCTCCAGTACGTAACACCCTCTACTGACTCTGCTGCTGAAAGCCTAGGCTGACCGTGTACAGTGTCCGAGTGACCCCTTCCCTCTGTCCATGCTGTTAAGGCCTTGCTGCACCACCTCCTCTTATGCTGTTAAGGCCTTGCTGCACCACCTCCTCTGCTATGTCACTGGTGAGAAGAAACCGCCTGTCACGGGCTCCGCACACCCTGAGTGGGGCCGGCAGTCTCTGCTGACGGGTTGGAAGGATCCTTCCTGGCCTTGGATTTCAGTGTTCCATCAGGTTATATCTTCAGGTGCACTGGAAGGAATGCTTTCTGAGACCAGTAACAACTTTCAGTAGCAAATTTCAAGTCTTGTTTTCATTTCAAGCAAACTGTCTTCTGTTGAATCTCTGGATGCTTCTGGGCCCCCTCTGTCCAGGCTGCACGGGTCAGTCTCTGGTCCTGGGCCCATGAGGCGTGCAGCCACGTGTGTGGAACTGCAAGTCATGGAAATCATGGGTCTACCCCATCCTACCTGATGAACATGGAGCCGAGCAGATCCCAGCCTGGGGCTCCCCCTCATTTCCCAGGTGTGCCTTCCCTGGCTCCCCGCCAGATGGCTGTCTCCCAGGACCTGCCCTTCTGGAAAGGGCCACTACCCTCCTGCCCCCCGTCCCCCATCCCACCTGCCACTTTCACAAAGGCTGACGCGTCCTGTCAGAGAAGCGTCCTGTGCCTGGCCCACCCCTGTGCAGGGCACGACCTCAGGAGCCTATGGCCCAGCGGCAGCTGCCACACAGCCAGCAGCCTCGGCCCGCGTCAGAGAGACTTCTCTCCATCCTCTTCTTCGGTTAGGAGGCTTAAAAAACATCTTGACAAACATCAGTCATTCGAACAAATGCTAATACTTTGTCCCATCACTTGGGCTGTTTTTTCGGGGAGAAATGATAGATTACAAAGTTCATTTCTGCTTTGTCTCGACACCTTTGTTTCCTCCCTCCTCAGGGGTAACAACGATGAATTTAGTGTGTCTCCTTCTGGTCTACGTGCTTTTTAAAATAAGCTAGTATTACGTAAGTTATATGGTATTACTTTGTGTAAGTTTTCAAGGGCTTGCATAAACTAGATTATAACACACATATCAACTTCCAGGTAGATTCCAAATGCCCTGCCTCAGAGAAGCTATCCCTAACCTGCCCAGGTACTCACATAATACTGTGAGAGCCATGCAAGGCCGTGCCTCTCCTTGGGATAATGTGACCTTCACTTGATTCTTTAAGAACCATTTTCCCATCCTTAAACCCGAGGAGGGCGCGCAGAGCCCATTAGGGTGCCAGCCCGGCCCACGGCAGCACCTACAGGACACCGACAGGCCTTTTCTCTCCTTGGTGTGCCTCTCATTCTTTCAGACCAACTCAAGTGTACATGTCTGAGCTCTCCCTTGTGCATCTTCTACAAGTATCACATCTTGTTCAGCATCCTCGTACTTTCATCCCATTGAAAATCTTTTTACGTGGCTCCTCAAATCTGTCTGTCACATGTTCCCACGTCAGATGTTTCACTTATTGTCTCAGGTGGTTCTCAGGCCAGGGCAACGCCACTGAGCCCATCGCAGCTTCCAGCAGATTTGCTGTCTGTGCACCTGCGTCCCTCCATTTCCAGGTCAGGAGGATGGTGCCACGTGGAGCAGGCCTCTAAGCCACATCTGTCCTGCCAACAGGGTTAGCTGCACCCAACAGCAGTGTTCTTGCCTCAGCTGACGTGCCACCGACAGCAGGACGTCCACAGGGACCCCTGTGCCCCTCAGCTGTTCACACCCCACAAAGCACAGCTGGGGTCAAGCCCTGCTGGCCCTCCTGTCCACAACGGGAGGCACCCGCCTCCACCCAGCTCTCAGCTTTAAACCAAACAACTGTCAGGTCCCGAGTTAGACTGAAAGGTCACAAGCCACGGGCTATGTCTTGAAGTTCTTCTGCCTTCCGTAATGTCTGGTGAGCATGTCACATGTTAGAGTCAGCAGAGGACCGTGAGGTGTCAAGCAAGGCTAAACGCCTTCCGAGACCACACACACGCCTGCCAGCGGTCCTTCTCTTTACTTCATCAGCCTGCCGCACCGTGTCATCACGTCTTCTTATTTTTGGGGTGGGTGGGTGGATTTGTAGTCAATTTCCTCCTTCACCAAACATGAAATATTTTTCTTTACTCTTCATTCCTTTTGCTGTTTTTGGTGAGTTTCTAGAGAAGGGTGCTGTGGTAAACATAATCTGACTGTCCACCCAAAGGCCACGGTCTGGGCTCCCCAGCTGCCCAAGCATGCCCTGCATTTGCCCATCCAGCACATTTTGGGGCACTGTCTTAGAAGTGCTGATAATTGGCAGTTCTTCACCTGCAAAATGATGGAGAGAAACTCAAGAAAATTATGCCTTCCACAGGTAATTAGTAGCAAAGTTCAAACTAAATCCTAGGCACTTCTAGCCATTAACTAGATGCAGATTTGGGTAATTCTCTTCACCTAGGCTTCAGTGACCCCACAGGCACACCACAGCCCTGACACTGCAGGCCCTGGAAGGCAGCCCCCACCTGCCCAGTTCTCGCCCTTCCTGCCTCAGGGACTACATGATGGGGGTTGGGGGTGGGGGAGGGAGTGGGGTCTGACCATTAAAGACCATCTGGAAAGCAAATCCCATTTTCTCACTTTAAACCTCTGCTTCAGTCGTCCACAGAGAGAGAAATTAGTTTGCTGTTTACAATAAACTTTCAACGATAAAGGCTTCTCTGACCTAAGAATTATCTAGTATTTTAAAACACAGCCACATTTTAGATATTCTGATCTTTCATGTATTTTCCCAAACAATTAGGAACTGATTTCAGAGTCAGAACTCTTTCTCATAATATGCCAGAGGTGCGGCCCCTTCTTTAGATTCTTCTGCAGCAGAGGCTGAAAGGTCCGCGTGCAGATGCCCAGCCTGCGTCTCGGGTAGGAGCCACGCATGTAGTCCGGCCGGTGGCACACAGGGGCTCCCAGAGGAGGGCGCGCACTGGGCAGGACCCGCCAGTGGGCACCTTTCCCTTCTGCCTTCTCCTTCCTTCCAGCCCAGAACATGGTGTTGGGGGTGGGGGGGGGGTCTGAATGTGCTAAGCCATCTGAGGCAGGACCGTGAGGTGTCAAGCAAGGCTAAACGCCTTCCGAGGCCACACACACACCTGCCAGCGGTCCTTCTCTTTATTTCATCAGCCTGCCACACTGTGTCATAAGCTGAATCTCCCTCTACTGACTCTAACATGTGACATGCTCACCAGACATTACAGAAGGCAAAAGAACTTCAAGACATAGCCCGTGGCTTGTAACCTTTCAGTCTAACTTGGGACCTGAGAACAGGAAAGTGCTGTGTCATTTAGCTCTAAGCAGCACAGACCCAACTACAGCTGCTGAGGGCTCAGAGCAGGTTTAGGTGGTGTACACGGAAGGCTAAACCATCAAATAAGCTTTCCAAGAAAAAAAAAACTTGAAAGTACGTCTTACGTGAGCAGATACAGACCAGGGAGATTTTGAGCAGGAAGAAGTAACATGCAAGTCCAGAGATTAGAAAGTAGAGGCACATTTAACATACATGAGGTGTGTGGGGAGCCGTTTCTGGAAAGAAACACAAGCAAGCCTGCCCCTGCTGAATGGCACTATTTACAACTCCTTGAAACGAACCAGGTTCCCAGCTCACTCAAGTCATCTTAAGCTCCAGCTTCCTCACTTGAAGACACTCCTAGAGTCCCCAGGCGAGTGCTCTCCTCCTTCCCTGAGTCGAAGCGTAATGTCACCTTGGCACTCACTGACTGGCAGTGGGCAATACCAACGTGGCCCAGGTCCTGAGACTGAGATGCACGGTGCTCTTTACTGCCCACCCACCCAGAGCTGTGCAAGGTCCTGTGAGCCCCGCAGGCAGTACAAATACAGCAGGTGACAGATGCCTCAGAAGGAGGACTAGACCATGACTCCATGTAGCCATGCTGCTACAGACCCACAATTAAAGAAGGAACTAGAATGAGCTAGGAAGACCATCGTGCGGGCAGGCACACAGCCAGCGGGCTGGGAGGATGCCCCGCAGCCCCCACTCACCATCAGCATCTCCTGCAGGTCCTCCTCGAAGGCATCCATGTTGCAGTCGGCCTTCTCCAGGGCGTCCTGGACACCGTGCAGCATGAACTGGTAGTACTGCTTCATCAGCAGGCCACCCTTCAGCACTTCCTTGCACTCCCGGACCAGCTGCAGGGAGTCGCAAACACCGTCATGCCCACATCCTGCCCAGACTACAGGTCAGTTTTTACCATTTCTGCTTAAATCCTTAAAAACTCAGAAACACAGACCTTAATTCTAAAAAACCTAAAAACATTTTCCAGATTCTTCTACAAATATCTCAACAGTCTCAACTGGATAAGAACAAGTAGGAAAAATAAAGCATTTACTATTACAGCATGAACTGCTTTTATACAAAGAAGCTTCCCTTTAAAATATTTGAAAATCACTACGATAAAACAAGAAAGGCTAGAGATCAACCTATTAAAGTGTTCTATTCAGATTCTACAGACATAAATTTCTCTTTTAAAGAGTCCTTTATGTGCTTCCAACAGCATCTTTGAACACATTTAAGCCGAAACTTCTTTTATTTTTAATCTATATTAATCTAAGTAAATGTTCTTCAATGTAAAAGATGTTTTAACCTAAATTACTCTTTAATCCTAACAATAGCCCCACTGCAAAAAATGAATCCATGTATTTTCACCAGGCTGCATTCCTGAAGTATCTGGTAGGTGGGGAAGGGAAAGTGCTTTACCAAGAACACCCTAAACGACACGAACCAGTGACAGGCACGGACAACAACTAGAGCCAAGACGGTGAGAAGAGGAGGCAAAGCGGAAACACAGCTCCGGTGAGAGCTGGGCGGGCGCCCACCCTGCTTGTCCCCTGCTCCACGCCTGTCGGCACAGTCCTTCCTCAGCCTGCGCCCCTCCCAGGCTCTATCCCGGGTGTCCAGAGCCCGGGGGCTCCTCACCCTCCAGTCTCCAGGGCACAGACATGCACCACCTACCAGACACCCAACTCTCATTCGTCACAACCTGACACAGCGTGAAGCGTCCACACCAACACACCAGCATCTCACTGCCAGACACAGCTGCCCCAGCCTAACACCCAACCGAAGCTGATGGCCACGAAGTGAGCAGCTGCCTCTGTGAAAGCTACACGACCGCCTTTGAGATGACAAGTCCAAGCACCTCCCGCTGCATAGTCCACAGTGTCTGTTTATGCACAGCTTAAAGAGAATGAAAACTTAAGAAAAACTTCAAGAACTTAAAGTATCTAATTTTAAGTTTCCAGTCTTGAAAGACTGATACTAACAGGACACTGAGGGTCATACCATCATTCTAGTTTCATATCCTTTCCAACAAGACAGTGAATAATGGAAAGGTCGAGCCACAATCTTATCTTTGAGGACTGCATGTAAAGAAATGTTCCATTACCCTAAATTGAGCAGCCTGAAAGCACTAACAGACTCATTTTTCACTATTTGCAACAATGAGGGAAAAAACCCTCAACCAGAAGCTCAAGAGCCTGTAGAGGAGCGTGACCACCGCTGGAGGTCTGCACCAGGCGGAAAGCGACCTGCTTGATGCTCAGGAGGGAGGGCTCCCCGGCCGGCCTCTGCTCCAGCCGCAGCTTCAGGCACTCGTGGATGACGTTCAGGAGGACGCGGCACAGCACGCGGAACGCAGGCTCGAACGACGGCAGGTCCATGGCCGTCAGCTCCTCCCAGGACACAGGGCTGCACTTCTGCTCCGAAGAAGGCGGGGGCCTGGACAACTGCACGTAATCAGAGCCCCACGTGGGATCCGGAAATTCAGAGAACTGTAACAGAAATTCAAATTCATACGTGAGGTTGCAGTCGTACCCTATTCATCTCTGTAGCTGGCTGATGAATCTATAAAAATCATCATCTCACAGGGAAAGACATCTTTAGAATAATTTAACATTTCAACATAGACCGAAGAAGTTCCGTAAGTATTAGAAAACTGGAACAAGAACTAAGACCAAACTGTTTATTTTAAAAATAAAAAAAAAGAAATAGAGTTGAGTACATCTTTTTCATCATATATTTTAAATTAAAACGACCAGAAAAGAACACTTATTTTTAAGGTTACACACATCATTATCCACAACTATCTCTAGACTGAGAAATTAAAGTTATATTAAAATTTGAGAAAACACTATAAAACCAGGCAACCACTTAATGAAACATAAAAGCCAGTGGATTCTACAACTTCTTCACTTCATTCTCCCTAAGCTAATTCAAACGATACTGATAAAAAACAAACAAGCTAATTCATCAAGGCACACTCGCCCGTCCCTCTCGAGCGCTGTTCTCAGTGCTCCGGGCGCTGGGCAGCCGCTGTGCCTTCCCAGCAACGCCCAGAACTTGGGGCTTTCCCTTGGCTCTTAGTCTCCGGGAACATCATGCTGGCCATCAAAGGCTTTGATGACATCAAAGGCCCTGTCTTCTCCTCTGCTTGAGGAAACTAACACCATCAAAATTTGAAATCCTCAACTTTTCTTCAACTTAAATGTGTATCTACGCTCTATGTTGTTCTGAGACCTCAGCAGGTCTTCCCTAATCACTTTCTTTTACGTTCAACACTTATTTTTGCATTTATATTAACACATACTTTAGTTTCCTATAACAGGCAAAGATTTCTATTCAGACACATAATTTTGAAAGTGATTACCTGTGGTAAACGTGAAGACGTGAAGTAAATATCTGAAATCCTGATTCTCAATAGTCAGTATGAACCCATGATGTACTACGTGTGCGCCCATGCACACACGTGTGGGTGTTCCAACCGCTCCCAAGAACCACCACCACCACGTGAGCAGCCATTCCAGTGGTACCAAGCCCGGCCAGGCCGTGGGAAGATACACGGGACTCCCAGCCTGGAGCAGATGCAGAGGGAAGGCCCCCAACTTGGTGTGCCAGATAACCAGGGAGGCAGCGCAGACTGCTTCCCAGGAGAGGGGAAAAAGGACACAAGCCAAGAGTGCAAGGGTCAAGTCAGCTACCGTACAATGCGACAGGACTCAACAGCACTGGCTGTTCAACGGAACTGAGCAGGGGGACATGGCCAGGCCCAAAGCAGGGAATACAACCCCCCACCAGTCACAGAACAAATGGTAGCACCACACTGCTTACTTGAAAAACACCACCTGCATTAAATACAACATACATATTTATAGGTGCGCAGAAGATAAAAACCAAGTACTACTCGGGGGAGGCAATAGAGTACACAGTACACAGTAACTTTGCTTTCTCATCTAATTCAGAAAAAAAAAACTGAAGGAAAGCAATACCAAGTGAAGGACTAGAGCAAAATAGGTTTTATGTTATCCTTCAAAATTCAGCTTCTACGCTTCTGGACTAGCAAGTCGCATCACCAGCTGGAATGTCTGCAGGGCCACATTGTGCCGTGGCCAGGAGGGCGGTGGCAGGGTGGTGGTGAAGGGGGAGAGATGGTGGCACTGTGGACAACGGGAACAGCCGGATGCTGCCAGGTGGGCAGTGGGCACCCTGTGTAGACAGACCTCTCAGTAGGTCAAGGAACACAAAAACCCCAAATTTCCATGGGAAATCCTCTCATTTTTAAATGCCAGTCCCTGAGTTAAAACTTCAAGCCCTGGCTGGTGGCTGAGCAGACTGACGCCAGCTTGCGAACCTGCGAACCAAAGGTCGCTGGTTCTATTCCCAGCCAGGGCACGTAACCAGGTTACAAGCCAGGTCCCCAGATGGAGGCAGGTGAAAGGCAACCATATGTTGATGCTTCTCTCCCTTTCCAGAAATCCAATACTGGGCACTCATACTGGCTAATTGGGAGCTACAAGGCTAGTCTTCCACACTGAGCAATCACAAATAACACATCAGATACTCCCTGTCCCTGGGATGGGACAAATTCCCCTCCCTCTGAGTGGGGGCTGGGCTGAGGGACTCGCTTCCCAAAATGGAGTGTGGAAAGCAGAGTCAGGGAACTTGTGGGGGACCGGGCAGGCACCACCCTAACCAAAGGGCCGGGGTCGATGTCACCGGTGATGGCATCATTGCCACAAGGGCGCTTGCTTCACCTCTGCGGCGTTCATGCCCAGGGCTAGAAACCCAGACTGACCATGAGAAAACAACAGACAAAACCTGATTCAGGGACATTCTATACACTACCCAGGTTATGAAAAAAAGAAGTCAAAGACCGAAACTATCATGGATCAGATGAGACTGGGAAGGCACGTCAGCTAAATGCAACATGGCATCTTTGACCAAACTGTGGAAGAGAAAAGGGACACTGGTGAAAAAACAAAAGCCCAAAACATGCCTACAGCTTAGTTAACACTATTTTGTACCAATGTTACTATGTTAATTTTAACAAATGTATCAGCGCTAAATAAGATCTCAATATCAGAAGAGGCTGGGCGAAGAGCATATGAAGTTCTGTACTATTTCTGCAAGTTTTCCAAAGAACTAAAATTATTCCAAGATTACACATTTAATAAAAAAGAAAGGAGAATGCAATTGCCATGGGGGTAGTTTTGACATAAATCTGTTACATAGGTTTACATGGTCTCGTTTAATTTTTAAACTAAAACCGTAAATAATACAATATACGTTGATTTTATTATAAAGTGTAACAATTCTGTGGCAATGGGTATTGGGAAGGGCACCCAGCAACCCCAGGGCTGCTGAGATGGTCCCTGACAGTCTTGGAGGCAGGCCAGGGCCCCTCTGCAGGCAGCACCTCCTGGGAGGGCCCAGGCCTCGGAGGCCAGGAGGTCGTGATCATGAAGGGACACCAGCACAGTCTTATGAAATGGCTGTTGGACACACTGACTCCTAAAACCTGACATCAACTTTGCTTAGATTGGAGGACCTTAGGCTACAGCTGAGTGGAGAAATCAACAGGAACTGTGTGCTCCTGAGATGCCCTGAATGCCAAGGGATAAGGAAACCAGGAAACAAACAAGTAAGCATGAAAGAGAATCAGGCTCAACCTGGGCCCAAAGAGGCAGAGAAAAGGTGTCCAGGCTGATCTGGGGCTCCTGTCCGTTTCCTCTTGCTTCCAGGAGGGCAGCTGGCACTGGCAGGATCCCTCTGGTTAGTTTTGAGTACATTGTATGTGATGACCTGAGAGTCTCGTTTATAGCAATTTCTCTAGATAAACATTTCCAGGATCCCAACAACTATTATACAAAGTGAACTTTGGAAACTAACCCAATTGTTGACCAGACTGCATTATGTAACTAGCAGTATGTCCTACGAATCTGGGTTTACAGAAGCTAGGGATTCTAGCTTTAAATTAAGAAAGTCATCTTAATTTTGAACAAAACATTTAAGCTATGATATCCGTATTAATAAGACAAACTGAAAATATGTATTTTTTTTAGTATCATTAGTTGTCATTTTTTCAATTTAAAAATTGTAAAATAAAATTTTAGAGGAAAATTATTTATAAAGCATACTACAAACCAAAGGGAATTAACTAAGATCCTGTTATTTATAAACTCTTTAAAAACAGACATGTCAAGTATCATGAGCACATTTCTTCTCTACAAAATCCTGCAACTTTGTTTATTACTGTTACCCCAACAGTGCAAACTAGAAGATAAGTACTGAGTGCATACAACCTGAGGTTGGTCAAAATGTTTCTAACAATTAAGAATGGTAATAAAGTCATTCTCAAACCTAAAAGGTTACTCACTGCTAAATATACCCTAAAATATACAATTATTTGGTAATTAAAAGGTAAAATATATGTAAAAAACGAGAATAAAGACTAGTCTAGCCCACAGTCACTTCCAGTTAGCTTCAAGGGAGTTAAGAGATGTAACAAGACTTCTTAAAGATGATAGTTTATATTTGACTTCTACAGCATTTTACTATCTATACAAACACCTTTTAAGCCTCACAACAGCCCTGTGAGGTAGGCTGGAAGGTATCATAACCATTTTATAGATGCAAAGCGTTATTCGGCTCAGAAAGATGAAGTGATTTACAAAGTTACGTGGTGACAAGGAGCCAGATCAAGGAACGGAATCCAGTTACTTGACTTCACAACTGTGGCTCTTTCTCCAGCACACTCAGTAAAGACGGAAGCAAAACAAACCCAGAGGAAACGGTACATGTACCTCCCCGTACAGGTCTGTGTTCCTGAGATGGGAATGAAAATAGTCTTATCTTCCCACTGAGTTCATTATTTCAGAGCCTCATCTTTCATCAATCTGGGTTCATCACCAATACAGAAAAATCCCACTTAGTTCTCAGTTACTCTTTCATTATTTGACAAAACACATTTTATAAACCAAAATTGTAAGTAGGGGTTTCTGTACTTCATTTTTTTAAAGCAAACAATTTACAGATAATTTTAATTTCAATAAACAGAATTTTAACCACACATTAACGAAACTTTGAATTGGTATGTTTCTTTTCTTCGAATCAAGGTAACCTTTTCAGTTCAACCTCACTTGGTCAAACCAAAGGCACACAACTTTGATGGAAGTCCCAAATACGGGCTGCCTACCCACTGTCTCTTTTTTCAATGTCAATTCTTTTTTTCTTCTTTAAGATTTTATTTATTATTTTGAGAGAGATGGGAAGGGAGAGAGGCAGAGAGGGAGAGAAGCATCAATGTATGGTTGCCTTTCACCTGCCTCCGGCTACAAACCTGGCTGGAGACCTGCCTTGCAACGTGGTTATGTGCCCTGGCTGGGAATCGAACCAGCGGCCTTTGGGTTCGCAGGCCAGCACCTTATCCATGCAGCCACCAGCCAGGACTACCAACATCAATTCTAACAAAATGTAGCACACTTGTCCTCAATGCTTCCCTTGTTCCAACATATCCGAGGATGCAAATCGCTCCAAAGCACTCCATTAGCAGCAGTGGGTCATTGTCTCAGCAGGTCTGTAGGGGACAGGGTGTGGGGCCAGCACAGAAGGCACTTTTGAGAGGCCTGGATGCGTCCCCGCAGCCCTCACCACCACACCACCCTGCTCCTCCGAGAACCACTGAGTCACGAGATGCAGTAATACTGCCAGAGCCGTGTCACCCACATTCCTTCAAAATGAGCGCTTCACAATAAAAACTCAGCATGAACTCTGTATTACCCGGTCCTCATGGAACTGACCCTCTCAAGCAAGAAACCTAGACCAAAGTTACTCCCCATCTGAAATCTAGGACAAATCCTTACTACAGATCCAGTGATGTTGCTCTACTGATTTTAAAACCTGCGCTATCATAAAATCTTACTGTAATACAGATATTCATGGGCTGAAATGGGACAAAACTCATTTGGTAGATAAGAAAAGATGTACACAAATCATTGGGAGTTAAAACAACGTTCAAAGGAAGTCACAGTATAGGCTCCTTTTTAAGATTTCTAATCGGAAGGGTGCTCCAAGCGAACTGAGCTCCTCTGGCTTCGCCCTGCAAGCACCCTGCTTCACCACGCGACTGCCTGACCTCTCTTTCCAAGGTTCATGACCTGACCATCAGGTTAAAAACACACATTTTCCAGATTGTGTAAAAAACTGTGCAGACACAGGCACAGAGCTGCTACGACTTAAAGCCACAGCCTCGCGCAGGCTGAAGGGCTCTCGAAGACCCGGGGCCTCTGCTTTTAGCCAAATGACTGCACCCGCTCACCACAGGAAAACTCCCACTTTTCCTCTCCAGAACCACCTCCGAAGGGGGGCCCTTTCGTCTTCCACCCTCAGCAGTAAAGAGTTCCTGAGATATCAAACTATTAAAACTCAAACTACTTCCTCTGATGGGCATACTCCTTTCACAAAAATCTTCACCAATCAAAACACATACTTGATAATAATTAACACTTCCCTTAGACCTCCATCACCAATGCTAAAACCTTACCAAACTGTGTATTTCTTTCCTTCCATCAGCCTCACATTCCTCTACAATTCATGTCTCTTTAACATCCAGTCACCGAAACTGGACATGCTACTCAAACAAGGAGTAAGCTATTGTAAAGAATACAGAAAGAACTTCGTACATCCATGACCTTGGATGCCGCAGCCATCTGAAAATATTTTAGCATCGTGTTGACTTTCTGACTGACTCACATTCAGCCTGTGGTCACCCAGGGTTGTGGCTTCCTTGCCTCTTTATTTATACCTAGCCCACCCTTCTCCATCCTGTATTTCTATGCTTGCATTTTCCCCCCACACACCACTTTGTACTTAATCCACTAAATTTTGTACAGCTTTCATAGATTCAGTTCCCCAGATATCACAGGACTTTACAGACATGTTTAAATCTGCACTCTAAACACGCTAACGCCGTGAAAACACTGAGGCTGTGCGAGTGTGTAATCGCCAACACAACACACACTGTGACTTACAAGCAGCACTGGAACAAGGACCAATGAGTCACGCCTACTGGCACCTACCTCCGCTGGACAGTCACTCTTTACCAGGGCCGTACGTGCCCTTTGCAGGGAGCCGTCCATCAGCTTGTGGAGTCGTAAAATTAACTTTCTTAACCCCATCTGCTTCAGCGCTTTGTCTACAAAGGGTCTATAAATAGAAGTCAGACAGTGTCTGCTAAAGCCTGCCTCCGTGCTGCAGTCCGCGCTCCCCCAGCCGGCGGAGTCGTCCTCTGACACGCTCCTCTCCAGCTTCGACGCACGCTCCGGCGACCGGCTGGGGCAGGCCCTGGCAGTGGGCTGCCTGGTTTCAGGTGCCCCGGGGTCAGAGGCCTGGTCGTCTTCACTCTCATCTGAGCTGCTTTCCAGCTCTTTCAGCTCTCCCTCTGTGTCGTCACCCCCGTCTTCTGGCTCTTGGCCTCGGGACGACCTAGGGGAGGAGGTTTCAAACACTGGCCAGCCAATGTCGGATAGATTCTTGATGCCCAAAACAGTGCCCATAATCCTTAACTTCTGGTTTAAGTCCTTGGTGATGTTTAACCACAGACAGAGTGCCTGCACCCTGTCCTGGAAGTCTTTTGCAGCATATTTCTCGTAGTCCTTTTGCAGAGCCTGCAGCGATGGGTAAAGTGCTTCTATGTACTCCAGCAGCTCCATGATGCGCTTCACCTGCTCGAACGACAGCCTCTGGCGCCGGAGGTGCTCGTGATACGTTGAGTAACCCACGCCCCTCGTTCCGGGAGGGGCTACGCATGGCCCTTCTGCTGGGGTTGCACGGAAACTAGCGCCATTCCTCACAAGGGCAAAGCTCCCGTAATTCACTTTGAAAGTAAGGATTTCATTGATAATGTCTGGGATGGCTTGACGGGCTGTATATAAAAAGAGGTCCTGGTCATTGATAGTCCGTCCCGCATGCCAGGCCTGCAGCTCTAACCAGATCAGCTCGTTGGATCGGTTAAACCAGAAAGCAGACGTGCTCTCCTGTCCTCTCTGCTCCCTGTCCTTCTTCTTTGAGACTGAGGTAAGCTTGAGCAGAAGTCGTAAAGTTTCAAAAAACTTGACACGATCTGCCGGGCAGTCAGTCCTGGATGTCTGGCGCGCGGTCCTTGCGATGGGCACAGGCACAGACACCGGAAGCTTAGCGTTGCTGCAGCCGAGGCTGAGGTAAGGCTTATTGAGATCCACATCTGGAATCGACTTCTTGGGCAAGGACCCACCCACAGAGTCCAGCATGAACGAGCACTGCGCGCTTTTCTTGTGGTCGCGTTCCGTTGTCCGCATGGCCGCCCGGATCTTTTTCTCCTGCTTGTAACTGTGTTCTTCCACATTCTCCCCAGTTTTTCCAGTATCTTTATGTGGAGGCTGGTTTGATGCATTCATTTTTTCTATTAAAAAGGTAAACAACGTTATGTTACCATAAAATATGAAGCTACTCTTAATATTTTCAATAAAGCTGATAAGCACGTATACTTACATTTTCAAATATTATTGGAGAAAAAACACCATACTTTGAAAATTAGAAGAGTAAAAATACATGTAACATTCCTTTCTAAATCTTTGCAAAGATTGTATCCATTTTCCCTGCTGAATCACCTTGCTGCAGCCTAGTTCCTTCTACCACCGAGTAAAATGAGCCGCTTCCCCCCACACCCCCCACCACCCCCCTTCCCCCCACCCCACCCGTGCAGGGCTCCAGCCGCACACCCCTCAGGAGACGTGGGGAGAAAGGATGGTGGCTCCTGAAGCAGCCTGTTCAGGAAACACCTCCAAGTCCCTCCTTCTCGGAAACTGAAAGAATTCACTTAGCGCAAATCGCAAATTTTCTGGATCACTTTCCTCATGGGTAAATGGATTGAGGAAAGAATCCTTAAGATACTTCTCAGAGAAAACTGAAAAGACACATGTGAGGCAAAAATGCAAACCTTAATTTATTCTCTTTTTTGGTTTCTTCTTGGCCACAAATGAACACTAACACTTAACATGGAGAAAACTGAAGACACGGAGATTAACTTAGTATCATATGCCTAGCCTGTTAAACTGGCACACAAAATCACTCAAAATTAATGCAAAGTAAACCTCCTTCAAACAACAGTGACAATTTCTCTTAAGTCCTAAGCTCTGAAGTGAACACGTGCGCGCGGGCACATTCCTTCCTGCTGACACTCTGACCTTACTTAACACCTACACCTTCCTGCAGCCCCTCGTTCTGCTGCTTTCTAGAGACAGCAGTTGTGGGGCGCTCTTCTCCCCCTTGACTCACACTGTCGCAAACTGCCTCTCAGAACCTGGCCTGCTCCACAGAATGTGCGCGTAGCTCAGAGACCCACTCTACAGAAGCACGTCCGCCCTCCTCTCCGCTCTGTGGGCACCTCCTTCACTTCTGCTTCCGATCCTGACAGGCCCAAACCTGGACACCACCCCGCTCCCCGCCACCGCCCCGGCGACCAGTGCAGGCGGCGGCTCACTGAAGCTACCAGGACTCCCATTTTGTATTGAACACCTCTGACGTTAAGACTATGTTATAACGGTGATATGAATATAAGTTTTAGAAACAATCACTAATGTATTTCTCGCATGTATATACACATTAAATATGTGATTTTAAAAATATATACCTACATGTTAAATATAGGAGTTCTTTCGATAAATAACAAACAAGTAGTCTAAGTATAAACACACACTATGTCATCAATTGTAAGCATTTCTTCTTAGTACATATTGTAATACGCCTTGAGATATAATGAAATGATGTATAGATATTATGGGTTACAGACTAAGATACTCAAAATCAACTGACCAAAGAGAATTTGTTAAAAACCAATTTACCTCTTAATCAATTAAATTAGTTTAATGCAATCTATTGGGGTGACACTGATTAATAAAATGATATAGGTTTCAAGTTACAATTCTATAATACATCATCTCTAAACAGCATTGTGTGTTCACCCCAAGTTAAATGAGTTTTAAAATAAGAATTTTAAAACAAATACTCTTAAGAGCACTTCCGCCATGATTCACCTTACACTTAATTTCCTTTATGATTCCCCAAAAGGATTTTGCCGATAAGGATTAATGCTTATTTCCATGCCAGAAGGTAGGGTGGCCAGGAGGCAGCAGGACAGGATCATCGCCCTCAGAAAAGAACAACTGTGCTGTGCTAGGAGGAAGGAAGAAATGCAGAGAGAGCTCCCAGCTTCTGGGAGCTGTGGGATTCTGAACAAAGAGGAAAGACATAAAACTCAGCGTCTGTCCAGGCTGAGACATGCTGTCCCACCTCGGCCCTGTGCTAAGCCACAGAGAGGGCCCGGACCGGGACAGCCTCCTGGTCCGGGAAGAAAGCATGGGTCCCCAGCTACCGGGGGCATCCTGTGGAAGAAAGTCTGGCTCTGCCTCTCCAAACGGCCCTCTACGCTCGTGCTGTGTGGAAGACAGAATCCAGACATTTCAGAATAAGAGATGCCAAGGGAACAACAAAGCCCATGGACAGTAGTGTGGTGATTGCGGGGTGGAGGCAGGGGAGTTCAAGAGGGAGAAATGGTAACGAGGGGGAAAAAAAGAAAGAAGAAGGCATCTATCTCATACACCTGTAGCCACCCTGCAAGACTATGTTGTTCCCCCCACACTTGGCCTCTTCCCCAACCTTTGTACTCAGAGGAATACAAGTAACCCTAACAATTAGGAAAACCCCTTCTATCTCATGAGGCTTCTCTTCTCCTTTACTAATAAAACAGCTACTGGCAAAACTTAAAAACTTACATGTAAAAGCACCATTAAAACCAAATTTAAACAAGAGAGAACCACCGGTATGGCAGAAAGGATCACCTCGCGGTCACATGGTACACAGAGACCACGGGCCAGAAGCAGCATGAGTGCCACACCCTCCCGTGTGCCGTGTCTCAAGTACAAGACCTACCTTTCAGACTGGAGCGACTGGCAGGCCTGCCCACGTTATTCCTCTGGTGTTTGGCTGACATGCGCTTCATCTGCCGCGGGGTGCTGGGCGGAGAGGTGCTGTATAGGTTCTGTGCGTGTGTTTCTTCTGCCAACTCCTCCACGTCAGAGTCGGAGCCCCTGCATGGCACATCCCCCCGTGCGCACGTTTGCCTGCGAAAGACAATCAGCAGAGAAAAAGAGTCAGGAAAGGGGCGAGTCCAACGTAAACCCATTTACAATTTCCATTAAGAACTCTTCGTAAACTTGCACAGTAAGGCTCCGCCTGCCCAGCACGGACGTCCCTCTGCGTGCGGACACCCACAGGACCCTCCTGTCCACTCCAGGGAAGGAACAACTGGCTGCACTGCTCTTATCACAGGGCAGTGACAGGCACTTGGTCTGCAGAATTCTTTCAAATGTAAATGAAGTTTAATGCTAACAATGTACAGATTAAGGAGAACTAAGACCCACAGCAACCAGCACTCAGCAGGCACGGAGCACCCAGCCCACGTGAGCTAACGGGCGGGGTGCGTGGGCAAGCGCAGCCCTGCAGCTGCAGGACGCACAGCAGAAGCACAGGGACACTCCACTACCTGTGAGGAGCAAGACGAGCAGGGCACTGACAGCACAGGGCAAGTCAGCGTGCCCGTGTTCTCTGACCAACACCACTACATGCAGCCATCAGGGAGGGTGTGGGAAGAAGGATGCTGTGAAAAGGAAAAAGAAATCGGTCTCCGCCCTCAGCATGCAATTCCTCATTAACCTGTTCTCTGCAACTACTTCCTGCCAGCTCTCTGTCCTCAGCCAACTTCTCAAGTAATAACATAGCTCTACCACTGCAAAGCTAACAAAGTAAAACCTAATGTTATAAACGGGGAACACATACAATTTCAAAATAGCAAACCAAGAGGAATCAATGAAGTTCCTTTCTAATATTTGTCATCAATCTACACCATTCTGCATAGTCTTTATAAAACATACTTTATATTTTGTGACCCTAACTCCCAACTATATCCAAGGTATAGACAGGTTGTTGTTTTCTTGGCAGTTTATACCCTGATATAAAATCAAATCTCTTTTGAGAGCAGATGGAAAATAATTCTAAAATGTATGCTACCATTATACTGAATCGGTCTGACAAAACTTCAGAAAATTATCTTTCAGAAGTAAAAATGCTGCAGAATTATTCATAACTTTACAGTACTAGGGTCTATTAAGAACCCCTGTAACAGGTCCGAGCTGGTTTTTAATCAGACAAGACTGCTCTAGATAGGTTAGTGTGCACGCCCCACGCAAATGTGCAAGCACGTAAGACATACAAGTAAAATACCCCAAAAGCTACAACACATTAAACCACTGAGAAAAATTTAAAAGAACTTTTAAACGCACCCATTCCCTTAGGCTATCTTACTATTCAAGTCTCACAACATGCAACGTCACTTCCAGGCTGACCTGAAACCCCTACGACCCCCCACACACCCTCACAGCAGAGCAGTTGTGAGGCCAGGGCTCCCCCCTGCGCCAGCGGTCACAGCACAACTTTATAGCAGGCCTTTGTTATCCAAGGGACGACTTAGGTTCAAATCCTGCTTGTCTGGGTCACAAGCTGTGTGGGCCTTGGTCCAACAAGTATTTAAAATCTCCACACTGCACATATCCAAACTAAGAATAATGAATACCTAGACTCCGTGCCAGAGATTAAATCCGATAATGCACGCTTAATAAAGGAATAATAATGGAGTGAGGCATCCTCCTCATGAGCACAGGCTGGGGAGCCTCTGCGCTCGCTCACCCGCCCTGGGAGAGCCAGGTCCTTCCGGCAGCCGCTTAGCCCTGGGAAGGCAGCCTGCTCCGGGTTCAGCATGATATTGGGCTGGAAACCACGTCAGTGTTTTTAACAAGTTCTAAGTTATTTCAAATTCAATGACATGACTCTTCCTTAAATTTCCCCGAGATAACAGTCAATGGCAAGAAAGGACTTTTTTGTATCTCCAAGAGTTTCCATCACAGCACTCAAATTCATTCACTATATTCCACAAAAAAAAATTTCGTAATTAGAGTAGCAATCACTGGGCACTACAGCACCAACACCTCGTCAATTACCTCCCTCCAGGCCAAACACCGGGGGACACCAGACACACAGAGAAAGGAGTCAGGTATGAAGGAAGGTTCACCACCGCCCAGAACCCGAACATCAACCCAGCGACGTAGGACAAGTCTCAATACTGGACCAGACGGTGACTGCGTACACGACAAACTTTCTAAGACCAACAAGAAAACTAACTTAGAATTTTTAAAGTAACATTGTAAAATATTCCAGGAAATTCAGGTGTGAAGTTTTTAAAAATCAAAGTAATGGAGCCGAAGGCTGCGAGGGCCACCCTGGAACGCGGCGCAGGCCTGCAGCGGCAGCAGGGCGGGGCGCAGCGGGGCAAGGCGGCCTCGGAGGGGCGGCCTGCGGAGGGGCTTCCATGGGCGTCTCGCCGGGCAAGCCCCAACCGTGACCTCAGGGCAGCTCACTGTAGACAAATGCCCCCGTCTGGTCCACGTGGAAACAAGTTTGGTGCTTTAACAGATAAAAAGAGTCTAAGCACATTTAACTAAAATTGAGTTAACTTTTATGACAAATTTAACTTGAGGAAACAGAAACATACATGTGTCATACTGTGGACAAGATACCGGGTTGGCCAAGAAGTTTGTATGGTTTTCTCTGTAAAATAAGACGTATTTTTCACTTCCACCAATAGCTTTACTGACTGTTGGCACCTCCCACATGGGTAACACTGGTTGCTCCCAATTAACGTTGCAGTTGGATCGCTGTCCAACTCGGCTGGACCCGGGCCGTGGAGCACCCCCCAGTGAGAACCTCCAGCATGCAGCTTCGCCAGCCATCTTGACACGTTCCACCCGTCACAGCACCTTCTCCATACACTGCACACATCGGCTTTTGCATTTTAGTCATGCTTTTAACTATCTTGAAGTAATAAAGCATCATATGCCAAAAATGTGCATTTTCTCCCATTTTCAACACTAAATGGCTACACAAAAATTCACCAATTTTTAAAAATGCACGCTGAGATGACAGCTGTCACAATACAACCTAACAAAATTGTTTCAAATGAAGTTAAACACAACTAAGCACCATTAGAGCTAGCTTACAAAAAACAAATCAACTTTCTAGCCAACCCAGTATTTCTCTACACATGAAAAAGATCTTTTGGCTGTATTCTCCAAAAGGAAGTAGAAAATCTAGCCCTGTGATAACTAGAGAAGCTAAAGATCTCATTTTCTAATGTTCATCTATTACAAAACACAAAGTCATCTATCTTAGTCTTTATACCTTCAGAGACGTAAGAAACGACTGATTCCAAAGTTTTTCCAATATTTCATTATTCTAACAGTAAATATAAAGAATCACATGGAATACACTCAAAATGGATTAAAGACTTAAATGTTAGACTTGAAAGCATAAAACCGTAGAAGAAAACATAGGCAGAACAATCTTAAACATTTCTCTGGCAATATGTTTTCTCGTTCATCTCCTCAGGCAGGGAAACAAAAGAAAAAATAAATAAATGGGGCTACATCAAACTGAAAAGTGTTTGCAAAGCAAAGGAAACCATCAACAAAATGAAAAAACCACCCACAGAATGGGAAAACATATTCACCAAAGATACATGTGATAAGGGGTTAATATGCAAAATTTATTAAGAACTTAATACAATTCAACACCAAAAAAACAAACAAAAAAAGACTGATCCAATTAAAAAACAGGTAAGCCCTGGCTGGTAGCTTAGTGGAAAGGTGCTGGCCTGCGAACCCAAAGGTTGCTGGTTCAATTCCCAGCCAGGGCACATAACCAGGTTGTAAGCCAGGTCTCCAGCCATGTCCTTAGCTGGAGGCAGATGAAAGGCAACCATATGTCAATGGTTCTTTTGCTTTCTTCCTTCCTCCCTGCCCTTCTCTCTGAAAATAAAATAAAAAAAAAAACAACAACAACAACAACAAAGGATCAGGACACTTCTCCAAAGAGGACATATAGATAGCCAACAGACATATGAAAAGATGCTCAACATCACTAATCATCAGAGAAATGCAAATTAAAACCACAATGAGATACCATCTCACACCTACAGGAATGGCTATCATCACTAAATCAACAAACAAGTATTGGTGAGGATGTGGAGAAAAGAGAATGCTTTTACACTGTTGGTGGGAGTGCAGACTGGTGCAGGCTCTGTGGAAAAGAGTATGGAATTTCCTCAAAAAGTTAAAAAAAATAGATCTGCCTTTTGACCTAGCAATCCCACTTCTGGGAATATATCCTAAGAAACCTGAAACACTAATGTGAAACAATGCAGGCACTCTTATGTTCATTGCAGTATATTCACAATAGCTAAGATGTGGGAGCAGCCCAAATGCCCATCTATGAATGGATACAAAAAGTTGTGGTACATTTACACAATGGACTTCTACAAGCCCCCCCCCCCCCCCAAAAAAAAAAAAAAAGCAGGGGGAGGAGAAATCCAACATTATTTAAAAGAATTTATTAAAAAGAAGTCTAGCACCCTATAAATAAGGTTTACAGTATCTGACATCCTATAAAAAAAAATTACCAAAGAAACAGGAAGATATAACCCAAACCAGGAGAAAAATCAATACAAGCATGCCAGGAATGACTCTAATGGAACCTGTAGAGGTAAAATATATACCTGAGATGAAAAATACTCTGGATGGGATTGAAAACAGATTAGAATCAGCAAGAAAAGCCATTGGTGAACCTGAAGACAGAGGAACAGAAATTGTGTAAATTACACGAGAAAATGGCTGAGATGAAGACCAGCACCCCATGTACCCCACATTGAGCAGTGCAACACAGGGTGGGCAAAAGCAGGTTTACAGTTGTTCGTAGGGAAAATAATACAATCATTAAAAAGTAACAATTCAAGAATAAATTCTCTCGCATACACACAACTGTAAACATATTTCTGCTTACCCCTCTATGTGTTACTACAGTTTAGAACAAGAAAAGGTGGTAAGGAAAAAATCTTTGAGGAAATAAGGACTAAAACTTTTCCCAACTTGAAGAAAACTAAGTTCACAGGCCCAAGAAGCTCAGCAAACTCCAAGCAGAAGAGCTGTAAGAAAGCCACCAGTTAGTTTTAGCTATGCACATAATGAAACAGCTGAGTGCAGTGGATGAAGAGGAAATGTTAGAGGCAGCCAGAGAAAAACAACCTAGTTCAGGATTCAGGAGCCTTAGCTAAGAAGCAACAAAGAGAGGTGGGAGGAGAAAAATCAAGCAAAAGTTTATTCTTTTATTCTTTAAAAAGTATTTAGTTACAAAATCTAGAAAAATAAACACTAGTGTTAAGTTCAAAAGAACTTGCATCATTTCAATTAACTAACCAAAAGTATCCAAAACCTCATTTTGCATTAGCTCATGTGAAATGAGCTAATGTGGTCAGTTGACTGGTTCAGAATGTTTCCATGGATACCAATTATTTTGGATGAGGAAAGCAGTACAAGGTCTACATCAGTCGCCCTGAAACATGTGCCTTACTTCTGTTTAGAAACATACAAATGTGAAATGCCTTTCTGGTACTAAACTTCTGACAGTCACATAAAACAATGTTTTGCTCTTCTAACATAAAACTTTGCTAAAGTACTATTCACTTGGCATAGAATCTAAGAAAAGTTATGGCTTGAACTCAACCCAAGGGGGCTTGGTGCATTTTTAAATTAAAATATGTGTTGTGACAAGACAAAATTTCTACTTGGGGTTAAATAGTTCTGCTCTGACATAGTAGGTAAACCACATGGTGACTGAAATAGCTCATCTATAAAATGAAGTTGGATTAGGTAAGTTTGAAAACATCTGTGGTTTTGCAAAAGCCCTTAAAAATTAACTTCATTGAAAGTTCTTTAGCAAAGTCCTTAGAAGTAAAGGATTTTATCCGCTTATGAAATGCAGTACAGCGCTCGCCTGGGTAAGATTCTCTCTCCCACTCCACCTCCCTGCTGACCTGCTCTCTGTTAAGTAATCGTGAACGGCAGACTTCTACTGGGGAAAGGAAAAGAGGGAGGCAGGCAGAAGGGGTGGAATGTCTAGGTTTCTTTTCTTAAGAACTTGTACAATTTGCCTGGCCTCCAATATAAATGAAAGGGAGCTAACAGTAGGGTTGCGTGACTGGCTCGTGCTCTCAAAGCAAAAAGGTAATAAGTAAGCGCACCTTCCTATCGGCCGTAAGCTGAGCACTCCCCAGATGCCCCAGGCGGCCGGTGGTCACCGCGAGCTTCTCCAGCGCTCCCTGGGCAACACACGCACGACTCGGTGTGTAAGGCCCTTACACGCCTGCCTGCTGAGTCTTCGTTATTTTTCAGACTTGTTTTAACTGAAATTCATCTTTTTTCAAACAAAGGTAGATAGTCTGTGAAGATTTCCAATGAAAACGAACAAGAAACTATCCCAAGGAGATTCAACGCCCCAGGCCACTGTCCCTCCAGCAGTGCCTGGCACAGACCGTGCCCTCAGCAACTGCCGGCTGAGCAGGGTCACTTGTGAGCTAAGTGACTTCACTATGTGAGGCTTAATCATTGTCTAAATTCTATTAAAACACAATCGTATTTTATTATCTGAGGAATATAACTTTTTAAAGGCTACATAAGAACTAAAGTTCCAACAATAACGTTAAATGACAGTACAACTTAGGTGCCAACTGACCAAAAGGGGTGTAGAGTAAGGAATACTGATTCTGGAATCAGATTAACATGCTGAAACCCCTAAGTTCACATGTTTACGAGTAAGAATGAGTTTTAATCCAATTATTGTAAGTTTCACTTTAGAAGCCATTATCAAACGTCACTAGGACTTGTGGTTAGCGAGTGAATTTTAAATGTATATAGTGGTTGTCACTGTGACCCAGCGTCCCATTACTCACACCCTTTGCAGTATCACCTACTCTAGGATCTAGGATGCCCATGACTTGCTTTAAACAATGGAATGTAGCAAAGGTGGCCCTGGGCCAGCCAGGCTTGAGCCTGAAGAAGGCCACCGTTGGTACTACAGAGGACACTGGTCACCATGTCATAATTCCAACCTCCCTGAGGCTACCACGGTCACTGAAGCCCAACCTGGTCAGTGGAGAGGCCGCATGCAGGAGAAGGGCTAGTGCCAGCCTTGCTGAGCTCCCACCTGCCAGTTGGTTGGCAACACTACTGCAGACCCCCCAGCTGTCCCTGAGTCTAAGCCTGCACTGAGACACGGAAGAATCACTCAATACCATAGGAGCTAACAAATGGTTTTTATATTCAGCCATTAAGCTTTGGTATGGCCTGTTCAATTGTAACAGATAACACACATACAAAACTTAAACATTTTATTTTAAGACCATGAATGGGTTTAAGCCATCATGACTTTGATGATGGCCACGGCCCTGCCTTTCGGTGAGAGTCCCTGAAAGAATTCACAAGTCAGCTTTGTCACACACACGCCACAACCAAACAGCAGTGCCTGCCATGCCCACTCTCTTCAAATGGAACAAGGACTGAAAGACTTTTGTGGAGCACTTTTTCAGTTTTATGGTTTTTCTTCCTAAACTTGAACAATTCTTTCCTATACCTAATTTGATGCAATTTTATTTTTGTGACCTATCTTTAGATTTTCCCAAGCATTCTAAATTAGTTTTCTACAAGTCTCTTTTGCATGAACGTGTCATTTAACGTAGAATAGTGTACTCAACTATGCAATTACAACTAAAACATACAATAGATCTAAACAGGCCAGGAACAAACCAGCAGCTCCTGAGAAGCACACAGGTATCCTAAGGAGTGGCCTGGGGTCACCAGCTCTCCCAGCGCAAGACACATCAGCTAGGTGCTTGCAGGTGAAATGGACAGGGCCAAGCCTTGGAATGCGGGAAACAGGTGAGTGGGTAAGACCTGCCTGGCTTCGATCTTCTGGTAGAAGTAATTTACTTTGCTCACAGATGTATCTACACAAAACATACTTTTTCAGTCCTGATGAAGAGGAACAGAAATAGACAAAAGATATCCAATACACAAAGAAAAATTACCCTAGATGAAAAATTTTACTTATCATGAAAAATGAAAATAATTATAAGGTGTTTATAAAACCTTTTCAGATAAAAGCTTTCAAAAATAACATAAAATTGTATAAACAAATGTAACAAAATGCTATAGACTTTGTAATTATTTGTCACTTTTGGTTAACCAAAAGACTACCCAGAAAATTTAAAAGAAAAAGAGAAGGAGAAATACTTTGGGTGTTCAATAAATATAAGTCATGTTAGCAACGAAAGGCATGATCATTTCTTTTATTTCTGCAACTCTACTGCAAACAGGTCAGGACTTAGAAACAAATGGACAAAGAATAAGACATTTTTCAGTTGAGCTTTCTTATTTTTACTAGATCTTACATCTTTAAAAAATCGTATGAGTATCTCTTTACCCAAAGCTTTTGCAAGTCAACACTAGACCACAGGTGTAACCGATCCATAGCCAATCACAGCAGAGCAGGAGCCCTCTCTCCATACCCCTGGCTGCCACGGGAGGACGCAGGGGGAGGGCGGGTGTCCTTTCAATACAAGAAGTGCGAGCAGCGCCACTTTGGTCTCATTGTGGATACATTTTGCGATGAAATGCCAACAACAAAAAATACTTTAAAAAAGCAACATAAAAGTGAGGACTCAGAGGGTTGTTTGAGGCGTACCTGAAGACAACTACAGGCGTTGATTACAGGTCTTACACTACACCAAGTGCATACAAAACATCAAGGAGTTTAAAGGGAAACAAAAAAATTGTTTAAAACTCCAAGGTAGTAAAAAAAAAAATTCTGATTTCCCGCTACCTACTCTTTGTACAAATGGGAACATGTTTTAATTCCACATTCTAATTACATTTTATTTGTGGGGGAAAAAAACCACTTTACATCATTAATTACTTTCCTGTCATTCTGAGAAATCAAGTTACTGAAGAGCCAGTTTTTGTAGCAAACACATGACCTGTTTGAATGTCCTTAGTTCCTGTTATCATTTTTCCTCATTTGGATTTTAAAAGCACACATACACATTCAAAGGATGAGCTCCACCAGCTAGGAGGATGAAGCCAGGAAATGTAAGTTAAGTGACTGCAAAGTGGGAGCAGCAATCCGGGCAATGTGGACAGTGAATCTCTCACCCCTGCTCTGACATCAACGAAGAAGGAGCTCACTGATCTGGGGACCGGCTCTAGGTTTCAGATGCCCCACTGCAATGGAAGTAAACGGCTGGCTGACTCCGGCACTGGAGCTCACTGTGGTACCAGTAAGCTAAGAAGTGCTCAGAAAAAATCCCCCCACAGCAAACCAATGGGAGCGCGTTAGAAGGACACAGGGGCAGGGCGCCTGCCTGCCAAAGCTGCAGTAATGTGAGCAACTGAACACGTAACACAGTACTGCATGATGCAGCACCATGAGTCCATATGGATCAAAATAATTAATACTGACAAAAGTAAAAAGGTAGATGAAGAGACAAACCTCCTGTACTGAAAAAACCCTACTAATGTGTGCAGACTATCCCCCCTCAAGGCAGGGGTACAGTTTAACTCCCCCCACTTCTTCAGCATGAGCCGCCCCGCTAGGAACGCAGTTTCAGAGTTGAGTGAGGAAAGGCAGAGAAACAAGTGACTTTGACAGTGGAGCACCTGGACACACACCCTTCCATCATCTGTCAGTGATCAGGGCAACTGACAACATCGGTGACAATTCATGCTGAGAGCACATGCCCCTCACGTGATGGCAAGGACACCTGACCTCCAAGGTTCCTGTCCCAAATCCACGCTCCAGTCAAACTATACTAAAACCAGCAGACGAACCCAAACCGAGGAAGACCGGACCAAACACCCGACCGGTACTCTTCAAAAGGGTCAAGTTATCAGAAACAAACCAAGTAAGAGCTGCAGCCAAAGGGCGCTATGGAGACACAGTGACAACGCAACGTGGCATCCTGGGTGGGATCTGGGAACAGGAAAAGAACACAAGGGGAAATGACTAACACCTGGATAAGGCAGAGTTTAGGAAACAGTAAGTGTCCATCCTGCTTTGCTGGCTGTGACAAATGCACAGTCATGTTTGACAACAGGAGACACTGGGCAAGGGCACAGGGCAAGTCTGTACTGGCTATGCAACTGCCTCCAACTCTGAACTATTCTAAAGTTAAAACTTTGTCTTAAGACTTAATTTAACGATTTATTACATGAATACTTCCATGGCAGTGTTGAATCAATTTGGTGTTACTTGGCAGTATAAAAGACTAAGAGCCAGGACTAAATGGAAAAGTGTAATATTAATTATACAATTAAACAACTCTTCATGACTAACTAAAGATTGTGCTTTTAAAAGCGTTATGCCCTGGCTGGTGGCTCGGTGGATTGAGCACCGGCCTGCGAACCCAAAGGTCACAGGTCCAATTCCCAGTCAGAGCACACGCCTGGGTTGTGAGCCAGGTCCCCAGTTGGGGTGTGCAAGAGGCAACCAATCGATGTATCACCCAGCAATAGATGTATCTCTCACATATCAATGTTTCTCTCCCTCCCTTCCCTTCTGAAAATGAATAAATTCTTTTATAAAGGTTTTTAAATGATAGGTGAGGAAATGCCATTTAAAATAGTGGCCTCCAAAACTGGGATACAGTATTCTATTTATATTTTTAATCATCAGTATAATTTGTAACACAGTTAATGGCACTAACCATCTGCCAGGCACTATGCTAAATACCATACATAATCTCATTTAATCCTTGGCAGAGATTTATGGTGCAATTTTAGGAAAAGCTTCTTTGCCCAGAAGTCAATTTTACTGATTATGAGAGGTACTCATTATCAAATACCAATTATTACGTACTAGATACTCAATTAGGCACTTTACAAATGTTATCCCACTTAATTTTCCCAACGACCCCCACAGGCACCAACACAATCCCTACAATACAGAATACAAAACAGAGGTTCAAAGCTAACTTGTCTGACCCATTGGGAAATGTCAGGCAGAACTGGGGTCCTGCCCCACCACCACCACCGCTCAGTCCGAGGTCAGTGACCGCTGTCCTCCCCCAGGGCAGGCACAGCGATGACCGTTCCCGCTGCGGAGCAAGGGGGTATTACTCATGCCTGTGGAATGAGGTCCCTACCGGGGAGAAGTAACTTGGGGGACAGTTCAGAGACCCAGCTGCAGGGCCCCATCCCGGGGGAGCCATGTAAGTGCCCGAAGTCTGGGTTTCCTCACCTGCAGATGAAGGTGTTGGCCGGGGTAAGACACTGACCTACATGCAGGCACAAGGAGTTCTCGCTCGGTTACAGTTTAAATGAGAAAAGATGTGAGGATTTTGAATGGCTTGTTTCTGAGGAGCAACTAAAAGATCAAATTCAAATCCTGCCTCCTCAGGTAGCTATTACCTTCTCAACCAGTATGAGTCTATCCCAAAAGGATCGGGCCCATGTCAACGTAATTAAAACAGTTTGCGTGGCCAATGCTTTTTGGGGCAGACCTGGTACTTGTCAGCATGTAAGCGCACACATGGGCAGCTCTGAACTAGGTCATAGAGGAAGAGGATGCACCTCCGGCCTGGGCAGCACGAGGCTGGTCACAGAGACCCCTCCAAGCAGGAATGCACAGAGGCACCCCCAAAGCTCTGGAGGCCCTGACTGGGGAAGCAGCAGGGATGGTGGCTGAGGCAGAAAGCACAGCATGTGGCAAGATCTGAGACAGGAGAGCACAGCCCATGAGACACTGACAGGCCAGGGTGACCGGAGCACGTGAGGCAGGCGGTCCCCAGCTTCTGGGGCGCCCTTCATCCTGACAGAAGGTGCAGCCAGGAAGGGCAGTGCATGGGGGAGGGACAGGGGTGACCCCAGCTTTCTGTTTCAAGTATCTACCACATCCCCCGACACTGGCAGACGGAAGTACGGACGCGCACCATTACCCAACACTGCTTTGACTTTCTCTCGTATAAGGTTCCAAACTACTTTATCTTCAAGTCAACATGCACAGCTGCTCTGCCTCTACTGTCCACCCAGCAAGACAAAGTCGCCTTCCAGGAGCCCACAGAGAAAAGGGGACCACTCCTGCGAAAGGAACACCACCTTCGGGATTATGAAATCGTTGAAAATGGCAAGTTAACACTTAAGAGGAAAACACTACCCAATGTCAAAGACGTAATTAAAGATAGACACAAATAAAGTTTGTCTCGCAAAACATAGCACTTTCTTCTCATTACAAACTATGTAAACTAGGAAAATATTCAAATAGATCTAAAACAACTTTAGAAGGAAAAATAAAAAGCTCCTACTTTCAACTTTGCAGTTTCCACCACCAAGGAGAACAAAACTGCTGCCTGGAGCTGCATGCCTAAGGCCAGTGCGGAGTGTGCGGGGCCTTGTGTCCTGGGTTTCCCAGACATAAACACCCTGTACATGCTCAGCACCAGCTCACGGCACGTAATTAAATGCATCGTGCGCAAAATATAGGGAGTGTAAAAAACCAAGTATGACAACTATTTCACTTTTTATCTCCATCATAGGGACTTGCAGTGTCCTAAAACTAAACATAAATTTTTATCTTATACATTTTTGGAAGTCAAAAGTCCATAGTTTTCATTAAGACACTCAAACACAGTCAAGTCTACAACCAAAAAGGTTTAAGAAGCAACAGGCCCTGGCTGGTAGCACAGTGGATAAGGTGCTGGCCTGCGAACCCAAAGGTCGCTGGTTCGATTCCCCAGCCAGGGCACATAACCAGGTTGCAAGCCAGGTCTCCAGCCAGGTCTGTAGCTGCAGCCAGGTGAAAGGCAACCACACATTGATTTAAAAAAAAAGAAGCAGCAACAGCCTAGACAGTATTTACCACCACTGAGCAGGGTTCTCAATATCTCATCCTAACATGTATCAGGATGCTCAAAGGAAAAACATGTCAGATACATGACTAACTCAAAGTCAATGCTCAAGCCACAAGGCCACTTCCACACTAACCATGTGCATATGGACAACTCTCTCCCAACCATATACCATCTTCACACACACACAAAAAAAAACTTTTAAAAATCACATGTCAAAAAGCTAACCAAACAAGATAGCAATTTTCAATCTTACATGACACTGTCGCTTTTAAGTTTAGAATGTTACTGTCCTCCAGATTACCTGTAAAAATGGTTAACTAAAAATAAACTAGCACTTGATTTGGTAACAGTTAATTTGGGAATAATTAGAAAACTCCTTAACTAGTTCATAATCAAGGCTATAACTAAATATAATGAACGCACAGCCTTTTGGGAAAAAAGATTTTTAAGCAAACATGAAACACAATGACTTGGTGAATTAGAGAAAAGATTGGTTCATATAATACAACACTAGAGGTGTGAAAACAGCAGTAAGAAACATTACAAGAATAAAGTTATTTAGAAGACTGACCACAGGGTAGAAATGAAAGAATAACAGATTTCAACAGAAGTTTTCCAGTGATGATTTTCTTTACCTCCATTGAACTTTTTGAATGTATGGGTTCATAGTGTTCATTGAATTTGAAATATTTATAGCAATTATTTCTTTAAATATTTTTTAAGTTACTTTCCTTTCAGGAACTCCAATCACAAATATATATGCTGACTATCTGATAATATCCCACATGATCGCTGCACATTTTTATCTGATCCGAGTATTCTCTGTACATGTTGTGGTTTCTATTGTTATGTCCACAAGTTCAATTTTTTTTTTTTTCTGCAGTGTCTACTCTGTTAATTCCATCCAGTGTACTTGTTATTTCATATACTGTATTTTATTTTCAGAAGCTTTATTTTTTAATATTTTATTTTTCTCCAACGTTCATGTTTTCCTTTAAATACTTGGACATAGTTGTAACCATTTTAACAATTCTTTCTTCCACTTCCAACATTTTTTACATTTCTGGGGTGCTTCTATTGACTGATTTTTCTCCTGGTGACAAGGCCATCCCTTCCTGCTTTTTGGCATGCCTAGTAATTTTTGATTAGATGTTGGACATTACGTTCTATTTCTTGATTCTCTGAGTATGACTGTCCTCTCTTAAGGAGCACTCGACTTTGTTTTTTGTTGGATTTTTGTGTTTGTTTTATGCAGGCAGTTTAATTATTTCCATCTCTATTTTATGCTTTCAAGACTTATTTCCAAGTTTGGTAAGGGCAAGTCTGGACATGCCCTGACTCCAGGGACTAGTTTAGACCCCAATACTCAGATGTGAACCTTCCAAATAGTGACTGTCCAAAGTGGTCCACACAACAGACTTTCCGTGTGAACCAAATGCCTCTCAGCCCCACGTGGGCTCTGGGACCTTTCATTTCACAGGTCCCCAACAGCTCTTTGCTGGACCTTGCAGATTTTCTATCCTTCGCAAGTGCATTCCGTATTCAAAGACCCATGGAGGCCTTTGGTAGATGGCTGGCTCTTTCTACAGCATTCCTTCCTCTCTAAAACTCTGCCTTCAACTCCCAACTGCCCCCCCCCCCCCAAATGTCACTCTGCCTCTGCAATTCAGGAAGACCACGCTGGTTTGCCTGGGATTCTCCTCCCTGCACCCTGTTCTACAAGAGGCTTCCAGGCAGGAAGCCGGGTAATCAGAGCTCACCGGTTTGTTTACCCTGTCTCAGGGATGCCACCTCAGTCTCGCACAGCCTGTCCAATGGCTGAACACAGTGTTCTATGTTTAAGTTTCCTCCAAGTATCAACAAAAATAGCTTATTATATACCACTAACAAGCAGATTTAAAATTTTTCTAAATATCATTGTGAATTTGTTACACTGACTTTGAAAGTGACAAACTCCAAATTCCACCATATTCTTATCAGTTTCTTTAGAGAATTGAGAAGAAAAATTGTTTAAATACAAAGATAAATATAAAAAGGTAAACATCATCTCATTTTAGAGGTTAAATAAAGTATTTACAGATAGTCAAATCCAACCCATTTATTTTGTGTGTTGTTTATTTTTTAAGGTTTTATTATTTTTAGGGAGAGGGGAAAGAAGAGAGGCAGAGAGGGAGAGAAACACCCATGTATGGTTGCCTTTCACCTGCCTCCAGTTACAGACCTGGCTGGAGACCTGGCTTATAACCTGGTTATGTGCCCTGGCTGGGAATCGAACCAGCGACCTTTGGGTTTGCAGGCCGGTGCCTTATCCACTGTGCCACCAGCCAGGGCCCAACCCATTTATTTTGTAGAAACTTAAGCTCTCTGGCCCCAGTTCCTAATTTACGTAAGACCAGAACGAGTATTTGTGAATCAAAATTTTAAAGAAGAATTGAAAAGGTCTAAAACTCAGGATTTAACAGATAATACTGATACCCCCCCCCCAAAACATACACCCATAGCGCCACAATGTAGTGAAACAGGTCACCCAGGGCTGACCCTGTCCCTTCCAACATAACAGGTGCCACAGCTCTACCTAAGACACAGAGGTCTGTCAAGTTGAGGAGACAGAGAAGTGTGGCCCAGAAGAGGAAACATATCAAGGCTCCCATGGGAGAACTGAGCAACAGAGAGATAGCCAACCTAACAGATGTAGAGTTCAAAACACTGGTGAAAAAGATGCTCACAGACTTGAGAGACATGCCTGAATATGGCAATCACAGAAGGGAAAAAGTGAAGGCTATGCTAAGTGAAATGAATAAAAATCTAAATGAAACCAATGGTGAAGGGAAGGAAGCATGGTTCAAGTAAATGACTTGGAACATAAGAAATAAACAGTCGACCAGTACAGTTTGGCCACATATTAGAACGAGGAGGCGGGGGGGGGGGGGGGGGGGGGGGGGGGGGGTCGGGTCAGGAGAGGCTTAGGAACCTCTAGGACAACTTAAAACATACCGACATTTGAGTCATAGGGGTGCCAGAAGAAGAGGAAGAGCAAGAAATTAAAAACTTGTATGAAAAAATAATAAAGGAAAACTTCCTTAATTTGGTGAAAGAAACATACAAATCCGGGAAGTGGCAAAAGAAATAGACATACAAGTCCAGGAAGCAGAGAGTCTTAAGCCAAACCCAAAGAGGACCACACCAAGACACACCATTAATTAAAATGCCAAAGGTTAAGGATAATCTCAAAAGCAGCAAGAGAAAAGGAGACAGGTACCTACAAGGAGGTACTTCTAAGACTATCAGCCCGTTTCTCAAAAGAAACTTTGCAGGCAAGAAGGGCCTGATAAGAAGTACTCAAAGTGAGGAAAAGCAAGGACCTACAAGTGAGATGACTCTATCCAGCAAAGCTGTCCTTCAGAATGGAAGGGCAGATAAAGTCCTTCCCAGACAAGGTAAAGCTAAAGGCGTTCATCATCACCAAGCCATTATTACATGAAATGTTAAAGGGGCTTACTAAAGAAAAAGAGGATCAAAAGTGTGAACATTAAAATGACAACAAATTCACAATTATCAACAACAGAATCTAAAAAATAGAAACAAGGTCCTGGCTGGTAGTACAGTGGATAAGGTGCCAGCCTGCGAACCCAAAGGTTGCAGGTTCGATTCCCCAGCCAGGGCACATAACAAGATTGCAAAACAGGTCTCCAGTCAGGTCTGTGGCTGGAGGCAGGTGAAAAGCAACCATACATTGATGTCTCTCTCCCTCTCTGCCTCTCCCTCTTCCCCTCTTTCTGAAAATAATTAAATAAAATCTTTAAAAATAAATAAATAATAGAAACAAAAACAAAACTAAGCAAACAACCAGAATAGGAACAGAATCATAGATAGGATTTGGAGGGTTATCAGCTGGGAGGGAGAAGAGGGAGCGAGGAGGAAAAGGTGCAGGAATTAGAAAGCATCATTGGCAGGAACGAAACAGACAGAGGGATGTTAAGACTAGTATAGGAAAGGGTGAAGCCAAAGAGCTTACATGCATGGCCCATGGACATGAACTAAGGGGGGTGGAATTGCAGGAGAGAAGAGGGTACTGGGCAGAGGGGAGCAAAGAGAAAAACAATTGAGACAACTGTAACGGCACAATCAATGAACTATACTTCAAAAATGATGTTTAATATTTTTATTGATATGGCAAATGCTCACAATTTGTTCAGATAATATATCATGCCCACCTTGGCCTAAACTATTATTTAAATCTTTCACCACCTCCTTTCACATTTATACCTAAGAAGACAGCATCCAGAATAGAAAGCCACAGACTCTGAAGTGTAAAAATATGAGAGAATCCTAGCTCCAGGTATTCTGCACTCTTAATGACTCATTCTTTTCTTCTGCAAAACGCACATTCCGTTTCACAGGTTCATTGTAATCACTATATAAAACATTTATGCCATTTAAGTGATGGCGCACAGGTAGATGACAGATGTAAGTTTATTAGCATTTCTGCACCAGACCATAAATTAGTGAGTTTCCATTACCTTATCTCTCTTCTCCTTAATTAGATTATAAATTCCTTAAAGGCAGGGCATGTTTTACATTATACTTACATATAATCTGCCTGTGGGAGCATGGAAATAGTCACAGGAAAAGTGCTATTTGGAACTGACTCCAACAGGAAAGAGGACAGCTGACATGGTGGAACCAACAACGCAGGGCAAGAAGGCATGCAGGAGGCCAGCACACTCGGGCGCTGGCAAGTGGATATGGAGATGCTTGGTCCTAACAGCCAAGGGGTTTAGCAGGTCTCAAGGTTAAAGGAGCCTCAGATTTGACCACCCTGGAGTGGCAAGTTTGTGTAAGGCTGCTACTGCTACAGTCTCTTCTGTAGCAGAAACTGCTATACTAACGTGACTTTCTAACTGAAACACGTGGCACCCCTAATTCTAGCTGATCAGAGAGTAGAGATCAACTCAGCTCCCTAAGCCTAATCAAGGTCTTAGAGGGTGTGCCTGGTAGCTAAGCGGAGCCTACGTCATTTTCATCCACCACTGTAGCCCCGTAGTCTTGGCTTAGTGCTACCTGACATGTGGGATGCAATTAACATTAAGAGTTTGCAGCCCTGGCCAACATGGCTCAGTTGGTTCAATGTTGTCCTTTGAACCAAGGGGGTCACAAAACTGCTTCCCAGTGAGGGCACAAGCCTGGGTTGCGGGCCAGGCCCCCACTTGGGGGATGTGTGAAAAGCAATCAATTGATTCATGTTTCTCTTGCACATTGATGTTTCTCTCTCCATCCCCCTCTGTAAAAATAAAATAGTTTAAAAAAGTGAAATAAAATAAAAAAGTATAATGGGAGAAAAAAATTACGTACCATAAGCTTTGAACATTTTAGGGCAGTTTCTCTGTTCCTGTGTTTTCCCAGAAAATGATTCCTTCTTCACTGTTCTAGTCTGTAAAGTCTTATCCAGAAAACAGTAGCCATGGCCACTGTGTGGGCCTGAACATCAGGTGGCTGGTGACACGTGAGCCTCTGCCCTGGGCCACTTTCTCATCCCTGAAATGAACAGAATGACCCACAGGAGCTCCAGGCTCCCTTCCAGCTCTAATAGGCCTGGGCCTCTGTGCAGCAGGGGCTGGACTCAGTCAATGTTAAAAGTCCTACCAACCATAAGACTTGCATTAGTACATGCTTAGTTCCATATCTGAACAAGATCTCAATACTCAAAAAATCAATTCTAAATAGTTTTTGAGAACACCAAGTTACACTTACATTTTTATGTTCCCACAATGGAAAAAAATTTTAGGACTGTTAATGGTACGATAAAAATAATGCATGTATTAAATTTTCTTCCAAAATACTTCCACTGAAAGGTTAAAAAGACTGACGATTTCTACAATTTTACATTTTTAAGCCAGCTGTTCTCAGGCCCCCTTCAAAACATTCTATAGTTCGGCAGTGTCCTCAAATAGCCTGCTCACAGGGGGGAAAAAGCTCCGTGAAAACATCAAATCTGATTATCTTCCAAGCTTAGCATCTACTTTTATCCGCAGCAGGTTTATCTCTCCTGAAATTATACTGAAATGAAATCCACTTAAGAATGCCTAATACATTCTTAATAGCTTCCCCTTCTACTTGATCAACATTCCGCATCCATACGATCCATGAGATTAAGACTTCCACGGAGGTCTGCAATGTATGACAAATGAGCGCCCTTTCAGGTCAAAAACAAACTCCGGCCTCGCCCAGCCAAAGCGCACACGCGGTTAACGTGAACGTCAGTAGGGGTGGGGCCGTCCCGCAGCCCCTCAGGCAGTAGGGGGGTGGGGCTGCCCCGCAGCGGGCAGTAGGGGGATGGGGCCGCCCCGCAAAGGGCAGTAGGGGGGTGGGGCCGCCCCCGCAAAGGGCAGTAGGGGGGTGGGGCCGCCCCGCAAAGGGCAGTAGGGGGATGGGGCCGCCACGCAGCGGGCAGTAGGGGGGTGGGGCCGCCCCCGCCGCAGGCAGTAGGGGGGTGGGGCCGCCACGCAGCGGGCAGTAGGGGGGTGCCCCCGCTCCCCCACGCGGCGGGCAGTAGGGGTGCTGCCGCCACCACCTTCCGCCACCACCTTCCGAGGCGCAGCCGCCTCCTGGGGCCGCGGCCCCCACCGGCCTGTTAAAAGCGGCAGCCAGGCAGGGACCCGCCGAGCACCAGCACTGCGAACACAAGGCTGCTGGGAAGTGAGCCTTTTGCTGCTGCTGCTGCTTCCGATCTACAAACTGTGTTGCTGGGATGAACTAAACACATAAAAACCAGCTGGATAATCAGCTCAAATGGTGCAGATACTGAAATAAATTTTAAAACAGAAAATTTAAGCCTGTTTAAAATCTGGCTACTTTTCTTTCTGTAACATTAAGAAGCCTCATCCATTTCAATTTCAGTAACAATGCAAAGTAATACAAAACAATTTTAATAGCCGTACAGAACTCTAACGTGGCTCTAAAGTTTAATTTTATGGCTCGAACCCAGAAAAACCACGTATCATGATGCTCTTTCCTGAACACAGTATTCACAGCGTCCCAGAGCCTTGGGGGAAGCGCCGCCATCAGGCGCCCGCCACGCCAGCTACACGAGCGGGCCGGCCGGGGCCGGGGCCGGGGCCGGGGCCGGGGTACGGCGCTCCGGGGCCCCCGAGCTTTGCCGCGAGTGAATGCCGCCGCTCAGGGTTTCGGTAACCGCCTGCATGGCTAGGACGCAGCGCACCTCGAAGCAGAGCAGCGGGAGCGCCTACGCCAGAACCAGCTAAGGGGCTCCAGGTAAAACGCAGCCAGACAGCAGCGTCCTCGCAAAGGAAAGACGAGAACGCGGCGCACTGCGCGCCCCCTGCCAGGCGTCGGCCTCGGTCCCGGCCCACCCACCACACCGGGCCGGCCGCACCGCTGGGCAGCGCCGGGAGCCCGGACCCGGGCCCTGCTGCCGCGAAAAGCCGGCGGCCCGGCCGGACTTCGTCCCCGACAGCACCTTCCCGGAGGAAGCCATTCCCGAGGCTCCGTGACCGGCCAGGGAAAGCGCCTTTAGCGAGAACACCTACCCACTTCCGGCCGCGGCGGGGGCGTCAGAAGACATGTCGCGTCTCCCTCACACCTGGAGAAGCTCGCGACCACCTCTAAGCTGGATAAAAATGCAGAAACCTCCGAAGATGGCGGCACACGGAAGTGCAGCCAGCTAAGCAGCCAAGAAATACTCAGCCGGACGGCAGGAGCGGCGAGCCGGGCCGGGGCGGCGCACCAGCCGAGGCCTGGGGAAGTGGCCCAGCCCTTAACCTGGGGAGGCACCCCGAGCAGGCCCGGCCACCGACGGCGCAGCCTGGCGGGGAGGAGCCACACAGCCCTGCGGCCTCCGACGGCGAGACCCACGGGTTAGGCGGAGGAAGACTGCCTGACTCCACGCAGCAGTGGCCGTCCCTCAGGCCCCGCCCCCACGTACAGCGCCACGCCCCACGTGGTACAACGCGCCGACGCAGAGGAACGCCCAAGGCTCCACCCCTTAGAACGTGCCAGGTGGGACTCCACGCAGAGGCGACGCAGGACGCTGTGGGCCGAGGCCGCAGGGAAGCAAGCGCACCGCCATAGCAGATCCCACGCCCCAGACCTGAGCACTGCGGGGGCAGGCAGCCTCACGAGCAGAGTTCGAAACGCTGCTCCCGGCCAGGCTCAGACGGGACAGGTGCGCTTCAATACTGCAAACAAAAGGAAGACATGAAGGTTAGGCTATGTGAAGTGAAGGAAAATCCACATGAAACCAAGGGTGAAGGGAAGGAAACCAGGATTCAAATCCATGATTTGGAACATAAGGAAGAAATAATCAACCAGTACAGAAAGAGGAGACAAGAATAGAGACAGAGACAGGATTAGGAAACTCTGGGACAGCTTTAAATGTGCCAACATCCAAAGTACAGGGATACCAGATGGGGAGGAAAACTGAAAACTTGCATGAAAAAATAATAAAGGAAAACTTCCCTAATTTGGCAAAGGAAATAGACATACAAGTCCAGGAAGCACAGAGAGTCCCAAACAAGACAGACCCAAGGAGGATCACGCCAAGACACATCATAATTAAAGTGCCAAAGGTTAAAGAGACAGCGAGAACCTTAAAAGCACTAAGACAGCCCTGGCTGGTGACACAGTGGATAAGGCACTAGCCTGCGAACCCAAAGGTTATATTCCCAGCCAGGGCATATAACCAGGTTGCAAGCCAGGTCTCCAGCCAGGTCTGCAGCTGGAGGCAGGAGAAAGGCAACCATACATTGATGTCTCTCTCCCTCTCCCCTCTCTCACTGAAAATAATAATAATAAAAAAAAAAGCAGTAAGAGAAAAGAAGAGATTTGCCTACAAAGGGGTTCCCATAAGACTATCAGCTGATTTCTCAAAAGAAACTTTGCACAGGCAAGAAGGAACTGGCAAGAAGTGCAAACTGGCAAAGTGAGGAAAAGCAACAACTTACAGCCTAGATGACTCTACCCAGCAAAGCTGTCATTCAGAATGGAAGGGCAGATAAAGTGCTTCCCAGACAAGGGAAAGCTAAAATTCATTAACACCAATCTATTACTAAATGAAATGTCAAAGGGACTTAAGAAAAAGGATCAAAATTATGAACATTAAAAAGACAACAAACTCAACAGAATCTAAAACATAAAAACAAAAACGAAGCAGACAACCAGAGAGGAAACAGAATCAAAGATATGGGGAACATTTGGGGGTGTCAGCTGGGAAGGGGAAGGGGAAGAAGGGAGGAAAGGTGCAAGGATTAAGAAACATAGTTGATGGGTGCAGAATAGACAAGAACATGTTAAGAATTAGTACAGGAAAAGGTAAAGCCAAAAAACTCACTTGCGTGACCCATGGACATGAACTAAGGGAGGGTGGGATTGCTGGAGGGAGGGGGTGCTAGGTGGAAGAGAGCAAAGATACTGGGACAAATGTAACAGCATAATCAATAAAATTACATTTTTAATGAAAATAAAATGTGAAAAAAGTGCATGCCACCTGGTGAGAGAAGGCTTAGACAACAGCATGCTCTGAGTACAGAGATAATCACTGAAGAATGAGGAATTAAGTAACAGGAAGTTACTAAGGCAAATGTATCCAGTAAGCAGTCAAGACCTCATATTCCCATATTTCAGGAGAACTCAGAACAAGATTTACAAGACACCATGAGAACATATGAAGGAAATAGCAGCAACTTCTAACAAGACGTCAATGAAAAGAAACCACAAAGTCCTCCTGAGAGACAAGTCATCCCATTCAGAATGTGAACATGAGGAAGCCTCTGTCACCGGTGCTCCTGGTCACTGCTTCTCTGCCTGCAGCCCCCAACAGTACCTACCCTTGTAATGGCCTCAAGTTCACCCACCAGGGGTGAAATCCGGAGAGTCTGCAGCTGCAGCACAGGGTGGGATTCATCAGGGATGAATGGTGGCATGCCGCGTCAAGACCGACAAAGCAGGCTCAAAGTGGACTTTCAAGTTGAAAGAAAGACCAAATCGTCTAAGAGTGATTGGATGTTTAAGTACTTTTATAGTAGCAAAACCCAGGATTTTCCATTGAACCGTATTATTTAATATAAAGTCATTTATTTTTTAAAAGTAATTTTTAAGTTCATGTAACGTACTTTATAAGCTCAATAAATGAAAACAATGAGCCTATTTTTCACAAATATTTTAAATAAAAGGTTACAGTAGATAGGAGCAGTCTTATATTAGCCTTAATCTCCAAGTTAAGTGCAGTTCAAGAAGTCATAAAAATAAACAGTGCCAAAGTAGTTTTAATGGTTTTCCTTGCAATCTCAGGATCTCCTGTGGCTAACCCAGAGCTTGAAAAAGAAATGATAAGGAATATTTCTAAGTTTAATCACCAAGAACTGCTTCTATCCTTATCATGAATCTTTACCAAGAATGACAAGTACCTGTGGCTGACAACAAGCACTGTCGCCTCTCAGCCTGCTTTGTGCTCCTGGGTCATTGCGTAACACTCACGTAAACACGCACAGAGCAGATGTTTCGGGCCAGCACCTGCCACAGTGGCGCACTGGCCAACGAGTGCAGGCCTGCATTCTACAGAAACTGCATTGGAACGGCCTCCCTAGCCAATGCACACTGGTATCATGCACAAGGACCACGGTGGCGGGCGGAGCAAGGTTCTGGTCTATCCCCAAACCAGTTAACCTGGTACCGTAAACACCGCATTCGTCTCCAGTATGTTAAAACATAGCATCTAGCACATTTTGAACAGCAAGCTGTGCTTTTTAAAAATGGATAAAGACATAAATAGGAGAAATTCAAATAAACAGATGCAGAACCCTTGAAGCACCCTTTATGAATGATCCACAGTAGGCTTGTCAGAGGTCAGCTCTGTGCATTGAAGAGGTGGCAGTGACAATGAGGGCATAAAAGAAATAGCAACAGCTCTGTCAAGTCATCTGTTCTACAGATTAGCTATTGTGTAATTAACTGCAATGTTGCTAAGGAAAATATTTCTAAGATCTTCTTGTTCCATACACTGCTGTTCACTTAAAAGTGGGATGAAGCCCATTACTCTGACCTATTTTTGTTATAACAAAGCTAGAAACCTGGCTTAAAAAATAAAGGCTCCTTTTTATCCTTGGAGAAACAGCCACTTTTATGGCACAGTCCCACTTCCCTCTGCCTCTTTTACTTTTACCTAAAAATGTTCACATCCATTTTACTCTAGAAAACAGTTACACAGAATTGTAGCTTCTGATTTGGCCACTTGGACAATAAAATCACATTTCTTGGTGATTAGGGGCACAGAATGTGCAGCCAGGTCTGAATTCACTATTAGCTGTGAACCCTTGGACCAGATACTGAGCCTCTGGCCACAGCTTCCTCATCTGTAAAAGGGAAATATTTATAGCACCTACTTAACTGGGTTGTTATAAAGGTTAAATGGGTTAGGCAAAAAAAAAAAAAAAGTGGCACTGTTTAAACATTTAGGAAGTATTCATTATTTTTAAAGAAAAGGGTAATGAAAAAGTGGTCAAAAACTGAATTCACTAATAAATTTATTTAATAAACTTTCTGATAAAATTCCTACAGCCCTGGCTGGAGTGGCTCAGTGGACTGATCGCTGGCCTGTGAACCAAAGGGTCGCTGGTTGGATACCCAGTCAGGGCACATGCCTGGGGATGCGGGCCAGGTCCCCAGTTGGAAGTGCCAGGAGAGGCAACCACACATTGATGTTTCTCTCCCTCTCTTTGTCCCTCTCTCTAAAAATAAATAAGTAAAATCTTCAAAATGGAAAAAATAAAACCCTTACAAATGTCAGATGGACCTTAACACATTGTTGACCAGCAATTTTATACAAAATCTAATGCAGGTGCAAACACAAGTTAACTTGTATAGCAAATCACATGCTTCCGTTCGTTAAAAAGTATCTCACACGTGTCTTAGAATTAGGGAAAATTTACAACGACTTGCTTCACAGCCTTTAAAGATACTGTGTCACGACAGCAAGAAAGTGATTCCTGTCCTCAGCTGTAAACTACAACTACGGGATTTGCTTAGAAGTGTCTTTAAGCAGGAAAGAGAAAGAGAACGCCTGACTGTCTGATCCCTGGACTGCACAGCGAGGCAGCAGCTGAGAGCAGTGACGGACCAGAGGCAGCAGAGGCAGGGCTTTCACAGGGGTCCCGATGCGGGCCAGAGGCTATCTGAACGCTGCAGGCTAGCGGCCGCGGAAGAGAGGGATTTTTAGTGACAGAGAGTTTGAGCTCCCAATCAAAAAACAAATAAAAGACACAAAGTTGGTGAACAGCTTGTCTCAGGAACAGAATGCAACACATACTTTGGGTACCCAAGTTCCATCTTAGAGCTTCCCCGGCAGCCAAGTTTCAGACCACAAATCAATCCTTCGCTCTAGTGCACGTGTGAGCCACGCTCTGCACCGGGATTCCACCGAAGGCCGGTCCGGTGCCCCGGGAAGAGAGCCCACCTGCCAGCGTGCAGAGCCAAGGCGGGGGGCGGGGGGTGGGGGTGGACCCCCGGGGAGATACGGCCAGGATGCATCTCTTTCACGAGTCGTCCACTTCTAGACTCGAAAAGGGGCGGAGGAGGAGCATTAGGGTTCGGCATGGATGCGAGCGATTTCGGTGCAGCCACGGCTCAGAAGCTCGCAGCCGGGGAACCATCCCGGTGCCCGGAGGAGCCGGTGCCCCGCCCCGCCCCGCTCCGCACGAGCAGGGGCGCTGCAGAGCAGGCCCCCCGGGCTGGGCACCGGGGCCGGGGACCCTGGGCAGCCCTCCGCAGCGCCGGCGTCCCAGCGCGGCACCCCGCCCCTCGGCCCGCCGGAGCCTGGATGCTGCCCTCGCCACCTGGCGGGAAGGAGGGACCCCCCACGCCCCCTCGGCCTCCAACCTAGCACCGGCCCGGGCGAGCCCCGCTCCGCGCAGGGGCCGGTGGCGTCCCACTCACCTCGCAGCGCGGCAGCGCTCCGGCTCCGGCTCCGGCGGCGGCTCCTCCATGGCGGCGGGGGTGACGGCGAAGGCGGGCGGGGGCACCAGCTCGGCGGCGGCTTCTCTCATCCGTGCGCGGAGCCCCGCATGGCGTGGCGGGCAGGGCGCTGCAGCCAGACGCGGGGGCCGGGGCCCTGGGTGCGGGAGTGACGCGCTCGCCTCCGCCCCTAGCCCGCCGCAGGGGCCGCCCGCGCCGCCGCCATCTTGGGAACGGCGACCGGCAGCGCTGGGCTACGGCGGGCGGCGAGGGACACGCCTCCTGGCCGCGGGGCTGGCGCGGGAGCGCGGGGGAGGGGCGGGGGCGGCCGAGGGGCGGGGTTGGCCCCGCTCGCCCAGTGGAGCAGGAGGGGCTGTGCACGCGCCGGGGGTGGCGCAGGGAGCACGGGGGACCCTGGGGCACCGGCGCGGCCTCGGGGAGGCGGGGATGGATGACTTTTAAGTGCTTTGTAAACTTCAGCAAGTGGATCGCTGCCAAGGGTGATGCTGGCCTCAGAAATAGGGGTCCATGGAACAGGGGCACTCCCAGGTTCCACACGGGACAGGAGGCTTGGGGGGCCCGCCAGTCCTGGAACTGGGGGTTCCCGCTGCTGGAAGCGTGATCTTAAACGATCTAAAACGTACACGGAAAAGTCAGATGTTCGACACCGTTGAAACAAAGATCCTGCCAGTGGAGAACAAAGTTACCCTCTTATCAACGAGGCAGAGAAGACGACTGATGGAACCTCAAGGTCACAGGTGGGGCATCGATCGTCCAAGAGCTCCCGCTGGAAGCTCTGCACCGGCAGGGAGAGACGGTTCTAAAGATGATTTATAAAGCACTTGTCCACGTGAGCGTGAACACGCACACGAGCCGGCTCTGACACTTGCAAATGCTGTTGAGATTCCCACTGCATTACGTTCTCTTAGCACTTGAGCTTCACAGTCAGTGTCAAGTTGAAAATATTTATAAAATTTCCCACGGGGTGAAGTGCAGGGTTCATTCGAAAAGAGCATCATTTAAAAGTAAGTACATTTCTATCCATTCAAATGTGCTGGTTTTTAAAGCCTTATTCAGTTAAGCTTGAATAAGTAACATACACATTTTGAACAAATGTTGGTAAAACAACTGGCCAAGACAGAAAACCTTAAATATGATTATACTTGAAGGCTAGTTGTAAACTTAGCTATGTTGCACTCCAGGTATATTACAGAAATTTCTCTGTAGTTTAAGAACTTCTTCAATCTACTTTCTTTGTCATGATAGGCTGTATTATGTATTTGTTGTGATGGCACTGAATTTCAGAATTGACATTCATTTTATTCAACAGCATTCGTTCCACGAATACTTCCTAAATTTACAAATGTGCCAGGAAGTGAACTAGGTGATAGGGATACAGTGAGAAAAACAGTCTTTTGCTAATAGAACTAGCATCCTAGTTTTTAGAAAGAGAAAGAGAGAAAGGAAACAACTAAAGTATATCAGACTGGAAAGGAGTTTGAAGGGGCGATGCTGTTTTATGTAATTGGTGAGAATAAATGATTCGGTCATACAAATCAATCATTCAAGAGAAAATTGTAATAAATTAATATTTACTGAATTTTACATTTTCTTTACAAATAGTTGCATGGCCAAATTATTTACCCTTATCCTAATTAACAGATGTTTAGGTATTTTGACGTTTTGGCTAAGTCATGGTACACAAATAACTCCTGAGGCTACTGTAAGCCTGGGGCCTGGCTACAGCTCTGCAAGCCTATAAACCTGATATGTAGACCAGCATCCAGGTCTGACACATCTCATCTAGACCCTTGGGACAGTCTGCTGGCCTCCCTCCCTGCCTCTGTCTGTATGCTCACTCTCCAACCCCATCTGCGTTCACACTGCAGTCACAATAATCTGCCTGAATCTCCATGGACACTTTTCACTCTCACCCCTAATTCATTTTGCTGACATCTCACTGCAATCAGTATCAAGTCCTTCACAGACTTTGAGTTTTTCAAATGCTCCACACCTGGTCCTGCCTGCCCGGCTTTGCAGAAGCCCCTGCTCCATCCAGCAACCTTTCCAGGCAGAGGCAGGAGGCAGGCCTGCTGCTAAAGAGCCGTTTCCCGCTGGTGGAGTGCAGGAGTTAGGGATGGGCAATGAGGCATCCCCTGAAAGGATAACCTTTCAAAAACAGCCCCTTGAAGGGGTAAACTGATTTTATCTTAATTAAAACTAGAAACTAAATACACACATCGTTAGTATGTCAGATATCAGGGCATCCTCGTAGTACCTGTGCATCAATCATATCAAGGCTAGTGTATTAGCCGAAAGTCAATCTTAATGAAATTTTTGCAAGACGATTTGAAAAGCAAGTTTGTGCTAACCTATGCTGTCATGGGGTTCTATCTGTGTTAGTTTGAAAAACAAAGGCTGTAGATTGTTGAAGTATTGGGAGCATGGTGTTGTGTCATAGTTCGACTGCACTCCTGCCTTCTGCACAGGATTGGCAGTCCTGTGGAAAAAGCCCAAAGACTTCCCCAGCCCTGCCCTCTCCTCTCCAGGGACTCCTGGCAGCTGGGCCGAGCTCTCTAGAGGCAGGAAAAGAGGGGTGAAGAATCCAGTCTGCTCCTGGCCAGGGGCGACAGACTCATTTTCCATCCGATGCACACGAAGATCAACTCAGCGAGGGAGCAATGAAGCCTGCCCCCTTGTAGGGAGAACCTAAACTGAGGTCATACACATTGATTTCTTCTTCCCCAGTGAGAGACAGTATCTATTTCTACCTGCTAGTAAAACACACAAAAATGGATACATACAAAAAATAACCAGTTGCCACACCTTTAAAAATTGTTGGCACTATTACAGATGTCCCTCATTCTCCCCCCTCACCTTTTACCACCTCCATGGAGCCCCTGCCCCCCGCTTCCCCACATTGCTGTCTGTCTGTGGGCTCTGCATATATGTTCTTCGGCTAATCTCTTCCAGTCCCCCCCCCCCTTTTTTAAACAGTCCTCATAACATTTCAGTTTCACCCTCCTCCATTGAGTAGTGGGAAGTTACAGAAGATTTCCACTTATTTTCTAAGAGGTCATTTGCCTCCTTTGGTTAATTCTCCATCAGGACACAAGTCACCCACTTATCTCCGAGACATTGTCTTCTGTACACACAAAGGGTCCAAAATGAGCCCTGAAGGCTCCCGGTCATTAAGCAAAGGATCAAAAGTTACTGTCCCTTTTTGTGGTTAGAATGGTGGGCATGAAACATAAGGGAAAGTCCGTGGCCTCCGACAGAGGGAGAGTCCGAGGTGGGCTAGCAGAAGTCCAAACACAGGATGGTGCTCTCCACTTCCTCTTCCCAGTGCGGGCAGAGCCGCACCTCCATCCCAGCTCGACTCTCACTTCCCCCGCCCGGTCCTGCCCTAAGATGGACAGCGAGCTGTAAAGCAGCAGACCCCTGAGGGAGCTCACGCTTCCTGCCAGCCCAAGACCTCCAGCATTCCGCACCAACCGTCCACAGAGCGCGCCTGAGTCTCACCCTTTTGTTTGCCGCTCAGGTGTCCAGGTGTGAGTTCTTCTCAGATCCCTTCAAGTCAGTAAGTATCTGCCGCTTTGCCCACTTCACGGAACCAGGCCCGGGACCGGTGACCAATCCTGCAGGGAGCTCCTCACCCGCTGCCACACAGTAAAGTCACCCTCCCAATTGCAGCTCTGGGGCTCCCAGCCCACTCTGGGAAGACTCCCCTGAGCTCCTCCACCAGCCGGCCCTGACCGGACAGCCGAGCTCTCCCTGGCTTCCTGTAACACCTCGGGCAAGCCCCTTAGCACCGCTATGTCCCTGTCTTCATCCCTGGTGGATTACATGTGTACTTTTTGCTTTGTGACCTTCTTAGAGCAGGCAGTATTTCTTGCTATCACGACTTCTTCACCTAGAATAACACCCTATACCTAGTATATGTTCGGTAACAACATGCCTGTTGAAAAAATGTACTCAAAAGAATGCTTGAATATACAGATGGATGGATGGATGGGTCTGATTAGGGAAACAAACCTAAGATAAATTACTGTCATACGAGTAGCCCCTAAGAGGCATCACGAGGTAGATTGCTAAAAATGCAATAAGTGTTCTAAAGAGTCAAACAACCAAGGTGAACACTAGTAAGAAAGAAAAGCTATGTTAAAAAATATATATAGACATTCAGGATGAGGGATAAAAGCAATGTTAACTCATGTTATGTGACGCTTTAAGTCACAAAAACAGAATTAACCCAGTTTCTTATACTCACAATGGAGAATCCTAATAATCCTTTTGGCAGTTTGCGTACATGCACTTAGAGTATTCTGGTTGAAGTAAGCCAGCCACAGTCATGGATAAATATTGTAACGGAGGTTAAAACACAGATTTTTATTGAGATATGATGCTGACAGACATCAGAAATATTTTGAGTCAAAGGACTCATAATCAAAGGCCAAAAATAAAGTCTAAAAGGTTGAAAACCCAGTCTTTTGAAGTTTGCACTTTCAGAGTTTTGCTGCAACATGATATCCTTGAGTTGGAAACATCTATGAAGCTACCCTATCTGCCCATCCATCTTTTCTCAGAGTAAGACTTTTCTCTGCATTGATCATGAAAGTGCCCAAGGCTTGAATTTCCCAGGTTCATAAAGCAGCCTAGTCCATGTTTTGATAACTCTTACTCTTAGGAGGTTAATATTTGTAATCATTCCAAACCTGCCTTCCTGATGCATCTACCCAATATTCCATCTAGGACTACATAGAATAAGTCTCTTTGTCATTTAAAAACAACTATTTTTTGTGGTTCTCCCTCAAAACAGCAACCAAAAACACATTTGAACAAATTTTTTCCAGATTAGACCTGTTCCCCCAACTTTCTCCAGACTTGGATGGAGCAGACAGGGGATAATTCCAATGGAAGATGTTTCTTACAAGGGCTTATTCTGATTTGATTAAAGTAGTTTTGGTTAAACAGAGAATTTGAAACCATAACTTCAGAACAGCTTTATTTCAAATACATTTCCAAATATAATTAGAGAATATTTAAGGAAGAATGTTTAATGGTGAATTTTTCTATTTAAACAAAGGACATTATACATTCACAGCAACCAGAACCGTCCACCAGTATAAAAGTTAAATCTGCCCTGGCTGGTGTGGCCCAGTGGATTGAGCACTGGCCTGTGACCAAAGGGCCACTGGTTCAATCCCCAGTCAGGATACATTCCTGGGTTACAGGCCAGGTCCCCAGTTGGGGGCATGCAAGAGGCAACCACACATTGGTGTTTTCCCTCTCTCTTTCCTTCCTTCCCCTTTATCTATAAATAAAGTCATTTTTTTTTTTTAAGTTAAGTCTTTGCTATTTAGACCAAAATGTGAAATGTATATCCAGTACCTAGAGATTTTGTTAAACTGCACACTCCGCAGTCAGCAGATTTAGGGGGAAACCAGGGGGTCTGCATTTCTAACAAGCTCCCAAGCACCGTGGATGCTGGCTGAGGGTGGACCACACTGACTAGAGAGACTGTCTTACAGCTCCATCACGCATCTCTGCTTGGACAGCAAGCAAACCTCTGCTTACAGAAAGTGACCACAAGAAAAGATGAAGGCGTTTACTTCAAGCTAAGATAACTGCGCGTTCCTGGCCAGGTATAACCCACAAGTACCTACTGACTCTGGTGCGATGGGTGTTATCGTGCCTTTCAAAAGGGTACGTTGACATCTTAACCCCAATACCTATAAATGTGGCCTTATTTAGAAATGGGATCTTTGCAGATGTATTTGAGCTATAAATTAAAATGAGGTCACACCAAAGAAGGCAAAAGCTGCCCAACTATGCGTCTACCTGCCAAGGCTCACTGGCCACCACCAGAAGCTAGGAGGAGGCAGGGAAGGGTGCCCCGTTTCAGAGGCCACGTGGCCTGGATGTTGGACCTCTGGCCTCCTGCACTGTGAGAGCATATATGTCTATTGTGTGAAACCACTTGTTTAGTGGTACTTTGTTTCGCAGTCCTGGGAAGCTAATACAGCTGGGATCACCCAGAGCCACTGGGGAAATCAGCACAGGAGCAGCAGGTAGTGGGATGGGAGGACACCAACGTGACAATAGTCGCGAAACACAATATCCAACCACATGGCTGGTTCATGGAAGAGAACACGCATGTGATCTTACAGGGCTACCTTACACACCTGTTTACAAAAGAAATCTTTTTACATTATGTTTTAGCAGGATTATTAAATGAGGCTTAGAGGCTGATTTGGAAAATAAGATATACGAGGTCTGTCCACAGGTATCCAGCCATGTCATGAAAAATAGAGACATTTATTGAAGCAGACACAAAATTCAAGAAACATTGTGCATAGGACAATGACACCTCAGTCCCCTTCGAAGTAGGTACCTTGGGACCTCACACAGTTCTGCCAATCGACATCAGCTGCCCTGTCATATTTTCCTGAATCTCATCAATGGTCTGAACTCTCCTCTCTTTCAAAGGTGACTTAGTTTTGGGAAAAAGCCAGTAGTCACAGAATGCCCCATCTAGGCTGTAGGCGGGGTGAGTCACCTGGGTGATTTGATGTTTCACCAAAAACTCTGCATGAGACGTGAGGCATGAGCAGGCTCATTGTCATGACGAAGCTGCCTGTCACCTGTTGCTCATAGCTGCGGCCTTCTGAATCATCCGAATAGTTTTCATAGAGGACTATTTCAGCTTAATGCAAAATCTGATTCATGTTCGTGTCTCTACATGCTCAGTCACTTTTAATGCGATGACCACACAGTACACATGTTTGCTCAACCGTGTCTACCACCCTCACTGACTAGGACAGTGAAGGTGTCATTGTTCATGCATGCATATTCCAGGCCACTCTCCTTGGCTACCAGGTTACATGTCATGCAAATCTCTCTTTATATTAACAATGGCTGAGCTTTTTCCAGACAGGCCTCATAGCTCAATAAGTTTACCCTGTGGCTACACGATAGAACCACCTGGGGGAGGTTTTAAAAAACATTAGTGCTTGGACCCTGCCCCTCTCCCACATCTGAATCTAACTGGTCTGGGAGGGGCCCCGTATGCAGCGGTAAGAAAGTTCCTCAGGCAATCCCAGCTTCTGGACGCAGTTGGGCTGTGACAGATCCAAACCTTCGACTGCAGATGGGCCTAGGAAACATGGTCCAGGAGTATCGCCCCTCTCCCTAGGGCCTAACCCCAACACCACGGGGTGGCCAGACCTGGAAATGCCGAGGTTGAGATAACCAGCTACCGGCCCTCACAGGAAGTAGGGACCAGGCCCTGCACCCAGTACATCCCAGCCTGGCCTTGACTGGGTGCTGCACGCCCCACCCTGTGGGTGCTGCACGCCCCGTCCTGTGGGTGCTGTATGCCCATTTGGGATTTTCCCCACAGATCATAGACCTACAACCAGTTGTTTGATATATCTTGCCCAGTTTCCTAGTTGCTTATCACGGGCAGGTGTACTCACATCCTAGGCCACCATAACAAACTACCACTAACTGGATGACCTAAGACAACAGGAATTCTCTCTCTGCAACCAGAAACGGGTACATCTATCTCAGAACGGGAGACATCCAGATATTCCAGAATGTCAAACTGCACAAAAGTCCAGCAAACACAAGACAAAAGAAAGAAATACTCATCCAGTAGGAGGGGTGGAGCCGGGACACAGAGGTAGCAGTTAGGTGAGCGCATGCGGGTGGACTTGCGGGGCCACTGGATCAGCCGGGAAGAGAAATCACAGTACAGGCTCCAATTAAATGCCGGCACCAGACCAGACCATGCAGCTCACGGTTCCAGCACTGGGGGAGAAAATAAAGCCACATTGCTTTCCTGCCTGAAAACCAGTGGGGGTTGGGGTGGGAGGAACTAGCCCTCTAACAGAAGAGTCTGTCTGTTTAGAAGCCCCCACGGTCCTGAAACATCCACAGACCCACCCACTCAGGGAACCACGGAACGAGCCATCCTCATATGGGAAGCGGGAGAAGTGCCTGAAAAGGGGGCAAGTACTGAGCATTGTTCCCTCTCGGACCCTCCCCCACATGCAGCACCACAACGTGGTGAAACAGGTCGCCCGCATTGACGAATTCCTAAGGCTCCGCCCCCTACGACAAACAGGTGCAACAACTCTACCTAAGAAATGGCACACCGGAGCCTGTCAAGGTGCAGAGACAGATAAATATGACTCGAAAAAGGGGACAAATCAACGTCCCAGTGGCTGAACTAAGTAACAAAGAAATAACCAGCCTGACAGATGCACAGTTTAAAATGCTCATAATAAAGATGCTCACAGACTTTAAAGATATTCTTGAGTATGGTAAACACATAAGGGAAAAAGTGAAGGCTAGACCAAGTGAAATAGAGGAAAATACACACAAAACCAATGGTGAAGGGAAGGAAATTGGGGTTCAAATCAATGATTAGGAATATAAGGAAGAAATAAAGAGTCAACCAGCACAGAAAGTGGAAACAAGAATTGAAAAAAGTGAGGAGAGGCTTAGGAGCCTATTTGATGACTTTAAGCACACCAACATTCAAATCATAGGGACGTCAGAAGGAGAAGAGGAAGGGCAAGAGATTGAAAACTTTTGTGAAAAAATAATAAAGGAAAACTTCCCAAATGTGGTGAAGGAAATAAACGTACAATTCCAGGGAGCACAGAGTCCCAAACAAGCTAGACCCAAGAAGGACCACACCAAGACACATCTTAATTAAAATGCCTAAGATGAAAGAATCTTAAAAGTACCAAGAGAAAAGAGGAGGGTTACCTACTAAGGAGTTCCAACAAGACTATCAGCTGATTTCTCAAGAGAAACTTTGCAAGAAGGCAAAGGACCTGGCAAGAAATATTCAAAGTGATGAAAAGCAAAGACCTACAACCAAGCTGACTCTATCCAGCAAAGCTGTCCTTCGGAATGGAAGGACAGATAAAGTGCTTCCCAGACAACGTGAAGCTAAAGGAGTTCATCATCACTAGGCCCTTATTATATGAAATGTTAAAGGGACTTATTTAAGAAAACGAAGATTAAAATTGTGAACATTGAAATGACAACAAACACAACTCTCAACAACAGAACCTAAAAAATAAAAAGGAAAACAAAAACAAACCAAGCAAACCACCAGAATAGGACCAGAAACATAGGTATGGGGATCACTGGGAGGGTCATCAGCTGGGAGAGGGGAAGGGGGAGAAATGGGGAAATGGTGCGGGGATTAGGAAACACAGTTGGTGGGTACAAGATACATAGGGGGAAGATACAAATAATATATCAAAGGATTAAATCAGAACTTACATGCACAACCCAACGATATGAACTAAGGGAGGTGGGACTGCAGGAGGGAACGGGGTAAGGGTTGGGTGGAGGGGAGCAAAGGGAAAAGAATTTGGGACAACAGTCACAGCGTAATCAAAAGAGAAGAAGAGGAGGAATGTGTGCTCTCCCAGTTCTGAAGTTCAGGAGAATGGGATCAGGGTCTCAGCGGGCCGGTGCCTTCCAGCAGAGGAGACATCTGTTCTCCCCTCTCCCCACACCTGGCGGTGGCCAGAGGCAACAAAACTCCAGTCTCTGCCTCTATTGTCACATGCCATCTTCACCTTGCCTGTGTCACTTCTCTTACAAGGATACCGCTTTTCTTTTTAAGAACACAAAGTTACCTAGTGGATAAGGTGCCAACCTGCGAATCCAAAGGTTACTGGTTCGATTCCCAGCCAGGGCAACATAACCAGGTTGCAAGCCAGGTCTCCAGCCAGGTCTGTGACTGGGGGCAGGTGAAAGGCAGCCATACATTGATGCCTCTCTCCCTCTTTGCTTCTCTCCCTTCTCCTCTTTCTGAAAATAATAAATAAAATCTTTTTAAAAATAACAACAACAAAAAAAAAGAAGACAAAGTTAGGAGCCCACTGACCTCACCTTAGGTCATGACATCTTCAATAACCCCATTTCCAAAGGTGGCTACATTCTGAGGTGCCAGGAATAGTATGAGCTGTAGGGTGACACCGTTCAACCCAACACAATGGGCTAGTGTGGTACCAGTTACTCTGAAATATGCCCAGACAGAAGCTCTCACTTGAATTACAAACTCCTAGCCAGAGGCTTGTTTTTCCTATGCTTCTGTGCTTTGTACCAAACTCCACACTCCTGCAACTCACATCCTGAAATGAATTAAAGGCACATACAAGCAAGTAACCAATGATTCTGGAACTGCAGTTTTCAGGACCCACTCAGGCCCTGCTAGGTCAGAGCCTCTGGGGGTGCAGACAAGGAACCTGGTGCTCCAAGGCCCCTGGGGGCCCCGGTGGGGTTGGGCCTCACTCTGCATGCTGGGAGAGATTGCCGTGGGGTTGACTGCACATGCTTTGCCATGAGGAGCTGAGTTCAAATCCCTATGGGGCCTATTAATCAGGGTTCTCCAGGGAAACAGAACCAATGTGTGATCTCCTCAACAGAAGATAGATAGATAAGTAGGTAGATAATAGATGGATAGGGAGATGAATTTTAAGGAAATGGCTCATAAGACTATGGAGGCTAATAAGTTCAAAATCTGCAATGTGGGCTGGCTGGCCAGGGGCCCGAGAGAGAACTGATGTTGTGGATGAAGCCCAAAGGCTGTCTACTGGCAGAAGTCTCTCTTGCTTAGGGGAGGCCAGGTTTTTGTGCTATGCAGGCCTTCAACTGATTGCATGAGGCCCACCCACAGTATGGAGGGCAATCTGCTTTACTCAAAGTCCACCAGGTTTCGTGTAACTCTCACTCCAAAATACCCTCACAGAAATACCCAGGATAATGTTTGACTTCGTATCTGGGTACCGCAGCCCAGCTGATACATAAAATTAACCACCACACAGTGGTCTTGTTAAGCCCAGCAATGAGAAGGCAGTAAGAGGAGCAGGCCTGCCAGCCTAGCTTTGTGTGTCTCCAAGCAGGACCCTGACACCAGCAGCACTGGAGGCCTGAGTGGAAATGCAAATCACCAAGTCCCCATCTAAAACCCTGGGGTGGGACCCAGGCATTTATATCTGAAACGAATTCCCCAGATTCTATTTATAGGTAATGTTATAAATAATGCATAAAATATACTGTATATTTATTGTACATACACAATATCTCCATCCATTATAAATTAAAACTCACATCTAAATATAGTGTGAACCTATTGTATAAATATTATGTAATATTATACTTATATTACAAATCCTATCAATTAGCTTGGGAACCAGAGACAGTTGTCATGTAAGGTCTTCGTTGTTCTTCCGAATTATTGTATCGACTAAGGTGACCACGGAGCTGGAATTGTCCAAATGTCCATTTTACCACGCGACTCATAAAGCACACACGTGGGCCTTTCTGGAAGGGGGCAGAGCGAGGCACTGAATCTGCACCTGAGAAACCCATGGCAGGCCCAGGTCGAAGGACGGGAGGGCACTGAAGGGCAGGGGAGGACAGAGAGCAAAGGCGCCTGCGGGGTTTCGGGACAGACAAGGGTCGGGTATCCTGTGGGGATTAGACAGTGAAGCATGTCTAACGTCAGTCTGCTCCTTGTGTACTGATCACCGCGGGGACTGGGTGACCCCAAGTTTTACTTCTTGGTGTGGAGGCTTAATTTTAGACTCTTAGCACAAAGCAAACCGTTGCCGCAGCAGGGCAGATTAAAATGCATTTGCAGTCCCCGTGGTTCCCTAGCAGCCGCACAGAGCCATGATGTCACCATGTCACGTCAGGAGACGTTGAGCCTCTGTCCACATCTCTAAGCCCTGGAAACAGGGAGCCAGGTCTGTGAATCTCTTTCTCTCAGTTGGCCTTGCTTGGGGTCATTCGTTTTGATCAGTTCCCGTCAGGGCCATGTTCCCAGGCGATCGGGAACAGTGTGATGGTAGGACCCAAATGTGAGCTTTGGACATGTAAGCAATTTCCTTGTGTCCCTGCTGCTGCTGGGCTGTGAAGCTGCTGTCATCATTAGGTCACCAGCAGGGCGTGGTGGGGAACTGCCCCCACACGGGGCCACAGGAGGCAGGTGTGTTGGAGAGAGTCCTGGTTACGTCATCCGGGTTCTGGGTTCCTCTTCCTCTTTGGAAATCACTGACACCAAGGTGCTTACCCACACGAACTAAGGGTAGCTGCTGGAGGCACATGAGGGTGGGATAACGCTTGTCCTCCAGATGGAGGCTTCCATGTAGCCTTGTCCCTTCCCTGTCTCTTCTCTGTTCCCATGGCCCTCAGATGGGACAGGGAGTCCTGCCACCCGCCTACTCCCTGCTGGAATGAGCCCCACGCACAGGCTCAGCCACACCCCTGGTGCACTTCTGACTTCCCGGCCCACGGCCACAGGCTGACGACTTCAGTGATCTCATCTCCTAATTATTAAAAAAAAAAGGGGGGGGGGGCTCTCCAGACAGTTCCTCTAGGATTGCCTTGCAAATCAGCCTCTCCCTGGGTAGAAGTGGCCCTCAAGCACATTAGATTTAATTGTTTTGTTTTGTTTTTTAAAGATTTTATTTCATTATTTTTAGGAAGAGGGGAAGGAAGAGAGGCAGAGAGGGAGAGAGACATCAATGTACGGTTGTGTTTCACCTGCCTCCAGCCACAACCACTGGAGACCTGGTTTGCAACCTGGTTATGTGCCCTGGCTGGGGAATCAAACCTGCAACCTTTGGGTTTGCAGGCCTGCACCTTATCCACTGTACTACCAGCCAGGGGTGAATTAGTTTTTAAGAAAAATACTCTTAAGAAAGTACATTGTCAACATCGGAGCATAAAACAGATAACAGTTTAAGATAAGCTGAGATATCTCTGACTTCGTTGAAATGATTAGAGGAAACCAGCAGATTTCAGAAAGATTTTCTAGAAGATGCCTCATTTTCAACTTCAGCGATTTCAGTAACTGCAAACTAAGCTCCTTTATTTGTGAACATGTTGGAGACACCGCACCCCAGAGAAGGCAAATCGCTGACTGTCCACGTAGCCCCACGCTGGGTACAAGGGGCAGGTCACTCTCCCCGGAGCAGGCCATCCAGCTGTGGGGAACATGCAGGCAACGGTGTCTCCCAGGCAGTGACTGCTGTGCTCTCTGCCCATCCTCCTCGAAGCAGCCCGAGTCCCACCTCCGCCATGACCACATCCTCAGCTCCCCCAGGTGGCCCATTTCTCCCTGTCCCCAGCTTTGGTACTCACCGTCCACTCGGCCACTTCCTGGGGCAAACAGAGACTTTTGACTTGAGTATCTGGTACATGCTGCCTTTCTCCCAGAACTGGATGGCAATCTTTTGCGGGGCAAAGACTCATCTTTTTCTTTTTCTTTTTTGCATTCTCCTCACCAACTAGCCCATGGACAAGACTCAAAAAATAAGTGATGAAGCTCCCTGCTATTGTCGCCACAGGTCGTCAGCTGGAGGCTTGTTAAGAAAAGACAGTGAAGGAAAGGAGGCACGGAGCTTCATAAAGTGGGGAACAGGGGCCTGTTTGCTTCACCCTGAAGCTACAGCTTCACGCCCAGGGGATCCCAGCATCTCTCCACCTCGGGGTTTATCACTCCTCCCTTCCCCTCTGGTACCAGATGGTTGGGGGGCTCAGGGGGGCGGCTTGACCATAGCGGTCTGTCCATCTCACTAGGGGTATGGGCCTATCAAAGGCCTGCGACCACTTGGGAAGTTCATGGGTTAGTTTGAAAAAAGCTTCTGGCCTGTCCCAAACCCAAGCTAAAATAACCTCAGGGAGCGGAAGAGTCTCCCCCAATAATGCACCTGCCCGCTTTGCTCACGGCTCTCACCTGGAAGCAAGCGACCACGCGGGCCTAGCGGAGGCTGCGGCAGGAGCAGATACGGTTGGATTTGGGGATGGAGGGAGATGGGGAAGTTGAAACCCCGGGACAGCCTCCCACACCGATAAACTATCTTGCCACACCAGTCTCCCATGCATGGGTCCGTGGAATGCTTTCGTCGCGATCCGACAGGTGTAAGAGCCTCACAGCCACTTACATCCGTGTCTCGAAGAGGAGGACGAACCAGAAGTCATCACCACCAACAGCTGTGGTCAGTTAGGGTCGGAGGTTATTTGATTTTACATCAAAACCCATCAGAACTGGCCTGGCCTGCGATCTGAGATCATTTCAGACAACTAAACAAAAGTGCCTCAGTGACTAATACCAGGGTCACCCAACCATGCAGTGGAACAACATAGGAAGAAACATGGGGGGCCTTTGTGACATCTTGATTATTTTCCTCAAAATATTCCCACAAATAGAATCATGATAAAGCCAGATCTCTAAGGCTTATCTTCAACTGTTATTTATTTTATGCTCCAATGTTGACAATGTTTTTTCCTTAACTCAACATGTGGTTTTTGGGTTTGTTTGTTTGGGTTTTTTTTTTTTTTTTTTTCGGTTTGTTTGTTTAGAAACATCCATGTATGGTTGCCTTTCACCTGCCTCCAGCTATAGACCTGGCTGGAGACCTGGCTTGCATATATGCCATGGCTGGGGATCAAACCAGTGACCTTTGGGTTCACAGGCCATGATCAATCCACTGAGCCACACCGGCCAGAGCTTTCAACATGTGTTTTTTGAAAGTCAACTTTCAACCCAGTCTGAAGAGCCACTTCTAGGTTCATGAATCAAAGGGAGTCCTGGGACAGAGGTGTTACTAGCTGTTCTTTTGTCCACTGGAAATCACGTTCTAAGTTCTAAATTAAAAACTTCAATGCCTAAGGGATAAGTGCTTCGAGTCATTCCCATTTCAAAATTCTGAGCGCCAGTGGTTTCACTGAGATAATTGTATTGGCATAAAATACTGTAGTTTGGTGAAATGAATCAACTATGGTGGCCTTGAAGCTGCAGAATCCTGCTTCTATGACCAGGAGATGTGCTTTCTGCCCTGCATCAGGTGTGATGGCCTGTGTCCTTCCAGCTGCAGACCTTGGGACCCAACATAGTGTGTCCTTGTAGCCCATCCGCTGCTGAAGAGTAGCCTTGAGGACATATGTAAAGGGCCCTTGTAAAGGGCAAGGAATGTTGAATTAGAATACAAACACTGCAGTCCAGAAAGGTTGATGTTCAAAACATGTTCCTGCAGATTGTCTCATGGTCTTGAGGAAAAGCCTTGGAGTTAATCCAAAAGGTTTTCTTTGCGACTCTATTCAACCAAGAGCCAATCTCCCAACCTCTCTATCTCATTTTCTCAAGGGGCATTTAGGCGATGACCAGCAAGGGATGAAGCATCCCGAGTTAAGAAAGCTGTTGTCTAAGTCCCTGGCGCAGATCACTCTTTCCGGAGACAGCAGCTGTGTTCAATACGACAGTTGACAATCAGCTGACCCAGCACCCCTCTCCCTCAACTATCACAGGTGTAACGGGGAGATCAAACCTACCCCAGGACTTCCAGGAAGAAACGTTTTCCATCTTTCCCTGCTGTCTAGACCACTGATTTACAGCTCAGGCTGAGAATTCTTTCAGCCTACACTGCCGTCCACCAGGTTACTAGGACTCCCCTGCCCAGCGCCAGTGTGAAGGCATCTTGTGTTTCAGTGCCTGGAATAACAGCGTGCGTTCTCAGGCTCTAGCAACTCCCTCTCCTGTCCTCGGCCTAAAAGAAAACCACTACCACATTCTTTGCTCATGAGACCTACTTTTCAAACCTGTCACTATCTCTGTGTCTCTCTAATGACTTCTAGGGGTTTTCTCTATCTCTGCAGGTTCACCGTTATATCTGTGGCTTGCTGTTCAACTTCAAACGTACGTTCCTAAATTCCTCAGTTTATTTCTCCTGCTCTCAGTGGGGTGTAGAGGGCTGGGGATAAAAGATCAGGTTCACTTACTGCCTTTTACCCTTCGACCTCCCTTAAAAGCCATTTAATCTTTGAAATATTGAGGGTTTTTTTTTTCCCAATGTACTCAGATTCAGAACAAACTGTAATAAGTTTGTTCAAAATACACAAGCATTTCAAAAAATTTAGAGATGCCTTTTACTGACATGAAATAGCTCGTGCTTTAGTTGTTGTGACTCAGTTTACCTTGACACAGCCAGGCCAAGAGCATGTGGGGGCTGGAGGGACTCCAATGGCAGACCTGTCAACTCTAGGGTCACGTGCTTCCTGCAAACTGCAAACCACAATACAATTTTCTTCTTCTCTCCGACTTTTCAACATCCTGCTGTTATTGAAGTTTAAGAGAAGGACATCTCACAGATATGCTGAATGACACAGGGAGAGGAGAGACATTACTCATTCATTCATTCATTCATTCAATTTATTTGAGCTCTATTTGCTGCCCATCACTTGGCTGACTGCTGTGAATGGTACCAAAGTAGTAGCAAAAAAGGCGACAGTTATTTTCATATCTTATACCAGTTACCAAGGGTTTCCAATATAATGTAAGAATAACCAAGCCACTTGTGAATGTTTAAATGATTGATACAAGTAAAGAAGCTAGCGCTGTGCTGGCACGTAACAAGCATTCAATAAATGGGCGCTGTGACAAGACTCATCACATCTCTTCCTCACCAAGATACTTATCATACTTCCTTTACAATTATAGGAAAGCTATTGCCTATTTGGTTATCAAAAGCCTCCTTTAGGGCCCTGGCTGGTGGCACAGTGGATAAGGCACCAGCCTGCAGACTCGGGGGTCGCTGGTTCGATTCCCAGCCAGGGCAACATGGCCAGGTTGCAGGCCAGGTCTCCAGCCAGGTCCTTGGCTGGGGGGCAGGTGAGGGACAACCATGCATTGATGTCTCTCTCCCTACCCCTCTCTCTAAAAATAATAAATAAAATATTTTTTTAAAGAGCCTCCTTTAACATTTTTTTAAATTTATTTTTAGAAAGAGGGGAAGGGAGGGAAGAGGAGAGAAACATCAATGTGTGGTTGCCTCTCACATGCCCCAGCTAGGGATACCTGGCCTGCAACCCAGGCCTGTGTCCTGACTAGGAACCCAACTAGCAACCCTTTGGTTCTCAGGCCAGGGCTCAATCCACTGAGCCACACCAGCCAGAGCTCAAAAGCCTCTTTTATAAATAAGTACATAATGACACAGTAATATATAACATTCTTTTAAATTATATTACTATTTTATTATTAATTATATTGTATATAATATTTAAAAACTATGTTAATAGTATATATTTATTATTTATATTTATACATTGATATTATATTATAATTGTATAATGACATGTTATATAATTATAATATTTATATTAATATAAAAATATAAATAAGCTTCCATTAGAATAGTGAGTGAGATATGATGCAAGTCACAAATGTGAACTATATAAAAAAATTTTAATTTTCTAAGAGCCACACTAAAAAGGTAAAAATAAAAAAGGTGGCATTTACTTTAATGATATTATAGGTGGGAAGTGGTAGAAATGGCTGAACTTTTTGTCTTAGTTTAAGTAAATTGACTAAAAACAAACAAAAACAGGAAGCTCGGAACCGATGTGCAGTCGGCAGCGTAACTGATGAGTTTATTAGAATAAATGATCCTTATGGGGCCACAGTTCTTGGTGCTACCAGGACCTGCATCCTGACAAATGCAGATTTCCGTGTCTCTAGGCAGCTTTCTCTTAGTAAATGGAAATAACCAAAATAACATATTTCCAATGTGTCATCAACATAACATTGTTTTAATGCAATATTTTCCTTTTTTCTTACTAAGGCTTCAAAATCCAGCAATCTTCCTCTTCCAGCTCATTTCAGTCTGCAGGAGCACCTTTCCAGCCCAGAAACAGCCACGTGGGACTGCTGGTTTCCATGTTGGACAGCATGGATCTAGTCGACTAATTAGAACTGATAATTATGCAGACTGTTGTGTTTCTTTTTATTGCCCTGGTTGCCCGGAAACCCAAAGCTAAATTTGGTGTTTAATAACAGAGATTTTCTCAAGTCTACTCATCCTGCGCTCCTCTAAAACTTATTTCCCTTTCTGCTGAATGGACTTGAATATCTTTGTTTCATATGCCCTTCTGGAGAAGTCATTTCATGTTAATAACAACCATAGGGCAACTGCCTTTTGTTGCTGATAATAGCAATGATGATAATAATAATAGTATCAACTCATCAACTGCTGGCTGGGTGCTAGGCACAGTGCTGCACCTTGCAGCAGAATAGCAGTAGAACTACGACCAGAGTCAAGGTCAGATCCCAAAGCCCTTGCTTTCACCCATTTAACTTAGAATGCCAGTAGTAACCACGAGCACCACTGTGCCAGGAACCTCACACACACTCCATCCTTTAGTCCTCAGAAGAAACCTGATGGGGCAGTTGCATTCTTCCCATTATACAGATTAGGGCAGACAGGCCAGCTTCCCTGGTCAAGATTCAGCTACTAAATAAACATCAGAGCCAGCAGGTGAATTCAGGCTGCAAGTCCATTCACCTGCTCAATGCTCTCTGCTTCCATTATGTAAAACCAACACAAAAGGATCAAATCTCTTTTGGAGATCACCCATCACAAACTGATGGTGCCAACAGCAATATTTCTGGCTCCCTTTATGAGCTAGTCACAGTCCCCTCTTCCTCCCCACCCCCAACGCTATGGATTCACAAATGGAAAAGACAAAATCATTGTCCCTCAAAGTGGAAGAAATGCAAAGTCAAGAAAAATGTCACAGCTCTGGCCATGTAACTGAGTTGGTTAGAGCATTGTCCCAATACACCAAGGTTGCAGGTTTGATCCCCAGACAGGGCACATACAAGAGGCAGCCAACCAGTGGCATACAGGGAAGAACTGAAGTGTCTGGCATCAAGGTAGGACCTGGAGGACAGCTTTCTCCCAGACAGAAGGGCCATTGTTCCTTTTCTGAGCCCTCCCCCCACAGATCTGCAGGCAGGTGCCATATCTGAGACTCCATCAACCTGGCTGGTGTGACTCAGTGCATTGAGCACCTGGGTTGCAGGTCAGGTCCCCAGTTGGGAGCATGTAAGAAGCAACCATCTATCTCTCAGTCACTGATGTTTCTCTCCTTCTCTTTCTGCCCCACTTCTCCTCTCTCTAAAATAGTAAGTAAATAAAGCCTTTTTTAAAAAAAGGAAAAAATTCTCTACTAGATTTACTTTAACAGGTGCAAATAAACATGTCTAGCTAAGACTAATTAAGTAAAATAAATCAGAAAAAAATAGGTCGAAGCACTTAGAACTCCAAGTGGACCCAAGAATGTGTCAACATTGACTGCCACCTGCCCAGCTCTCCTAAAATGCCCTGCATGCCCTCTATAGTTGTTACATGTGTCCCCATGAGCTGGGCAGAAGGACACGTGCCCATGAGAGAGCCCAGGCCCATCAGGCCCATCTTTCTCTGTCTCAGCAAAAACTGACACTCAGCACCATCAGCTAAGTTGCTTTGGTGGCTGCTAAAGTTCACAGGAAGAGAACTCACAGCTGCTGTGTTTCATGTTTGGCAGGGGCTTGTCATGGCATGTCATCAGGTTTGACACACACGGGCTGTTAGCCAACATGCACTGAGGGTATGCTTGCTGGTGTGGGTGATTGGTTGTACTTTCTCCCCTACCTCTAGGTTGGGGACACACTTCAACAGCAGGTGAACGTATGAGTCTCAGCATCACAGACAGCCATCATGCTCCATTCTCTCAGGCTGCACCTTCAGCCCAGGTTCCTGATGCCCTGCGACCACACGGGCAGGCAAGTGGAGAAATGACTGACTAAAGATCACTGATCAAGCCCTGGCCGGTGGCTCAACGGGTAAGGCACAGGCCTGCAAACCCAAAGGTTGCTGGTTCCATTCCCCAGTCAGGGCACATAACCAACTTGCAAGCCAGGTCTCCAGCCAGGTCCTCAGCTGGAGGCAATTGAAAGGCAACCATACATTGATGTTTCTCTCCCTCTCTGCCTCTCTCCCTTCCCCTCTCTAAAAATAATAAATAAGATATTAAAGAAAAGAAATCACTGATCAGGAATCAGTGGGGGAGGGTCAATGTTGGCACCTCAAATCCCTACTCATTATTCCAGAGTACATCAAATTCTATAAAGATCACAGTTTTAAGCCTAACCTTTCAATGGTGTCTCCTTTGTCATGCTGTAGAGTTCGTAATTTTCCCTCCCAGGCCAGTGATTTCGTAAGTACTCCTTCCCAGGAGGCTTTGGCGTGAGTCAGCCAGTTTACACTGGAGGATCATACTATGTTTTCAGCACACCTGGTGGAGACTATTTTGGTTGCAAGGAACTGTGCATGCTCTGATCAACTCAGGGAAAGGGGGCTTACCATGAGGTCACAAGGAAATGCACGTGGAGCCAGAAAGGCAGGTCTTGGGACTGATACACGGCCTCGAGGGGGCTTCACCTCTCCTTGCTCCCCATCCCCACACTAGTTCTCCCTGGCTAGCTTCCTCTACTGTTCCTCCTCTTGTGGGAACAGATGTCACATCAGATGTCATGGCCCTGACTCCCATGCATGGTATCTTTTCAGCCGCTGCCCCGGTGCACACCAAGTCACACTCCCAGCCAAGATCACCACTCCAGTCCAACTCAACTCGCCATCTATGGATTTGCTCTGGAAGATGATCAGGACACTTCAGTTCTTCCCTGTATGCCACTGGTTGGCTGCCTTTTGTATGTGCCCTGTCTGGGGATCAAACCTGCAACCTTGGTGTATTGGGACAATGCTCTAACCAACTCAGTTACATGGCCAGAGCTGTGACATTTTTCTTGACTTTGCATTTCTTTCACTTTGAGGGACAAAGATTTTGCCTGGCATCAAGACGGGACCTGGGGGACAGCTTTCTCCCAGACAGAAGGGCACATAACCAGATTGCAAGCCAGGTCTCCAGCCAGGTCCCAGGTGGGGGCAAGTGAAAGGCAACCCCACATTGATGTTTCTCTCTCTTTCTTCCTCCCTCCCTTCCCCTGTCTCTAAAAAATAATAAATAAAATCTTAAAAAAAAAAAAAAAAGCAAAGAAATGTATTGCTTTTGGCCCAATACCGTTGCAAGGTTAAAGAAGCAAAATATAGCCCTGGCTGGTGTGGTCAGTGGATTGAGTGCTGGCCTGCAAACTGCTGGTTTGATTCCCAGTCAGGGCACATGCCTGGGTTGTGGGCCAGGTCCCCAGCTGGGAGCATGTGAGAGGCAACCACACATTTATGTTTCTCTGCCTCTCTTTCTCCCTCCCTTCTCCTCCTTAAAAATAAATACAATCTTAAAAAAAAAAAAAACATAAACATCAGAGTTTAAGCCGAAGACTACATGACACTTTAGACACACCATTGACCTGGGAATCATCGCATCTAACATCCTCACGTTATTCTACCTTCACTGTCCAAAGTGTTTTAGGATTCGGCTTGGAAATGGCTGGAGCTGTAACAACGAGAGCTTATTCCAACGGATTTACGTAGAAAAGGAATTTACTTTTCCTTAAACATTGTCCACAAAGGATGTGAGCAAGAACGTTCCCAGCAGCAGTATTCCCGAGAGCCGCGCCAGGGCTCGCGCGTGTCCACGGAGCGTAGTGGCCCTGAGCCGCTCGGGGCAGCTCCGCCCGGGAACGAGCACCGCCAGGAGGGCCAACAGCCACCCCAACACTGACACTGGCAGCACGGCAGCGCCCCAAGGGACCTGCGGCCGATTCCTCCGCCTTGAAGGTCAAAACACACGGGAAACCAGTGTGGCCCGCGACACGTCGGGGCCCATCTTCTTCTGGGGCAGCAGGGACACATGGGCCTGAAACGCACCTGGGGTTTGTTTCTGAATTCGGTCCTAGAGAGGGTTCGCGCATGTCCTGAGTATGAAGGCACAGATCATGGGTAGCGTAGAAGTCAACGCTCAGCGTGCACAGTCTTGTGCGTGCAGGTTGTCAACGGACAATTTTATACTCAGCATATTGTGCAGCTTCTGTATGGCTGGGGGGTGGCGGGCGGTGGGGAGAACCAGGTTCCCCATGTCACAGCTGAGAACAGAGCATGCACAGAACTGCCAGTCCGAGGCCTTCTTGGCCAGCACTGTACAGCTGCAGGCCCCTCCCACCAGCCCACCCGGCCCCCCCCCCCCCCCCCCCCCCCCCCCCCCCCCCCCCCCCCCCCCCCCCCCCCCCCCCCCCCCCCACGCAGCAGGACACTGCCCCAAAGCTTCCCCGCTGTGTCTGGAATTTTCCGCTTCTGTAGTGAGAAACCTCTTAAAGCAAGAAAGGTGTGTTGGATACTGGGCAGAGGTCAAGAAGACAAATGGCTCCCCTCACATCTGCATGGGACACCCTGATTCTGGTGACTCAAAGAAACTTGGGGCCTGGCCTTAGCTGGGGGGCTGGGTTGTTTACAGCCTCACCCCAATAAGCCAAGCTTGCGAGTTCAAGGGCCGGACGGGGGCACATGGGGGAAGCAAGAGGTCAGTGTTTCTCTCCCCCATCAACATTTCTCTCTTTCTCTCTCCATCTCTCTCTAAAATCAATAACCATAGCCTCAGCATTTCAAAGAAAAGATGTATAGGTGTGTAACGTATGATTCCCATGTCCACTGCATTTGAAATCTGGGCCTATCTCTGTGCTGTAACTTATGTAGGAGCCCCTGTCATTACATAATTCTGTTATCGTGTTTATCTACTGTTAATTTGTATGCAAAGGTTGACTAACTGGTCATTTCTGAACAAATTTCCATTTTTATACGTGAAATGGAGTTCACTCCGGTTGGTTTACATCCCATCGGAGTGTATTGTGCCCGAGTTGTCTACGCAACGTTCTGAGTGATGAGAGTACGCATGTTAAAGTCAGGCGTCAAGCGTCTGTTGTCAGGGCTGGACAGATGGAAGGACGGAGTCCCGGGGCCTAAGGGTGGATAGAGGGGTCAAAGGTAGGAACGGAGAAGCAAAGTGACAGTTACTAAGATTCTAACCTATTTCAGTTGAGAGAAATGGGCTAAAAACCAAACTCTAGAAAAACTCAATCAGGAGCTAAGCTCCAAATAGTAGATGTGTGTCCGAACTTCCTGCTTTCCGGGCCTCCTATCAGATCTGGGGGTGCTGAACTTGACCGTGGTGCCAGGTGAAACAGACACCCTACACCTGGGTTCAAAACTTGACCTTCACTCGTTCACTCTTGACTTTCCCACTGCAGTTAATTCCACTGAAAACAGTAAGCAACCCCCGCAGACAACAGAAAAGGCATGAACTCTTGGAGTCTCGCTGGCATCCTAAAAATGAGAGAATTCTTAGGAAAGATTGAAGAGAAGGTTAATGCAGCCGGCTGGCCTTGTTCCAGTCCTGCAATTGTAAGATCAACACAGCTGAGCTTGAAGACAAGCGCTCCCTGTCTTCTACACACAGCCGTCTCTGAGGGCTAACCTTTGATATTTCAGACTCGGGTGGAAATTAGGTAATTGCGAGGCCTACTCACATTACTTGGAACAAAAACACATTTTAGAAATAATGTCTGAAAATACCTTTCGGGTAGCATGGAGAAGTGCCGGATTTTTAAGATGGCCTTATCGTGCATGTCCTGAGTGGCAGTTTGACATGGGTCTGACTCTGCTGGTTTCCGGAGAGGCGTCCTGGTGCCTCCTCCTTCCCTCCTGCCAAGCTGGGGGAGGAAGTCAGAGGTGGTGGTAGTTGAGGTGCTTTTGGAAATAGGCAGGTAGGCTAACAGGTACATTTAAACTTAAGCTTTCATGTACTTAAGTGTCCCAATGAAGGCTTGAACCTAGACTGTCACAACAAACCATGTCCGCGGGGTACAGACAAGGATTTAAGACACTGCTATGGGTATGCCTGGCATTCACGTGCAATTTGTATTTATCATCTTTATGACCAGCTATCACATGTAATGACTGGTTATCACACAGGATTGTGAAGTTGCCTTGAAGGGCTATAAGATGCAGGTATTCCTACCTACCTGTTTTAAATAGGTTTTTGTAATGGGTGGTATAAAAGTCAACTCTACGCTGCCCTGGAAACCTTCTCATTCGCTCAAGTGTTGCTATGACCCTGGCTGGTAGGGCTCAGTTGGTTAGGTGTCACCCCTTGAATTGATGAATCGAACAAGTTGCTGGTTCGATTCCTGGTCAGGGCACTTGCCTGGGTTTTGGGTTCAGTCCCTGGTTGGGGCACATGCAAGAGACAACCAATAATCGTTCCTCTCTCACACTGATGATTCTCCCTTTCTCCCTCCCTTCCCCACTCCCTAGAATCAATAAAAGAAAAAAGGTTTTAATGTTACCACAGCTAATTTTCTTGGCCGAAGAGTAGAACCCTCACGTCCACTGTCACTGTCTGCCTCCTTGGGACAATGAAGCACCCTGTGTGGGGTATGGGAGAGGGTGGCAAAGGAGGAAATCTTTGTTCAAAGATTATAAGACCGTTCGAGGCAGATTTTCCTACCTAGAAAATAGAAGCTGGGGAACAGGGCTACCCAAAGTCCTTTCTCTTCCCTGTTCAAAGTCAGCAGGGACCTGAAGACTCCACACTCATTAGCAAGCCGCTGACATGGTTTTCCTCGGCTGTCTGTGTTCCCACAGCCCAACGGCTCACCCACATCCATGGCGAGAACTTGTAGCAACGAGACTAGTGCTGAAGCTCAGAAACTGAGCTGGTGGTAAACAGCTGCAGCGTCTTAATGAATTGATCACCGGTCATGGCTCTAGGACATGGCTTGTAGAATTAGTCAGCATCGTGGGGCTGAGCCAGTAGCCACGACAGGCAATCTGTTTGGCGAACCAGGCAGCTAGGAGCCACGCTGTGGGCTGGCTGGGCGGGAGGTGCCGTGCCAAGGGACATCGTGGACGGAAGATAAGACCACAAGCCTAAAAGGGGAGGAAATAGCCAATCAGTATTATCAACATCTCTGCTTAAATCGCAGGCATTGGGGTATGGATAAGTGACATTAACGGATGACAATGCATTCAGAAAGGAGGCACCAGATGGCAAGGGGGTGAAAAATCAAAGTCACAGGAAAAAAATGATCAAAAGAGGAGTGTTTTGAGTTCCTGAAAACTGAAGACGTGAAGGGCACAGGGCACGTGCAGATGAGGGCCGGCCAATGTGGGCAGTGTAACGTGATCTCTGTGTTCGAATACTTGCAAGCGCACGTGGGAAAGCCTTACTCCGGGTTCTTGAGGCCAACCCTTGGGCAAGTGATGGGGGATGACTCTCCCGGAGCGCCCCATTTGCTTCCCAGCCCTCCCCCGCTCCCTGCCGTTAGGTAGGACCATGGAGGACCTCTAACCCCTCTTCTGGTCTCTCAGCAGAATCATAATGGGACCAGCAGGATGGACCCGCTGCTCAACACCGCTACCACGCTCTCAGCTCCAACGCTGTCCAGCTGCATCTGTTACGTATCTGCTCTCCGGACTCCTCTCGCCTCCCCTCAATCTCCTCAACACAGTAGCAGAACCAGTTCTCTCAACACACTCCCAGCTCACATGGGACCAAAAGCAAAGCCCGACAATAGCCTAGCAAGCCAGTCAGGGCCCAGGCCTCAGCCACGCTCTGCCCACCTCTCCCACACCCAACCCCCCACCTGCTCTCTGACCTCCAGCCCCTCTGGCCTCCTTGCTATGCTCCCCTTGGCCAACAGGGTCCTGCCCCAGGGCTTTTGCATGTGTTGCTGGCTCTGCTGCAACACTCTCCGGACACCTGCAGGCTCACTTCAGTATCTGCCCAAATGGGACCTGCTTAGGAGGCTTCACCTGACTTCCCGAGGTGAAGGAGTATGCAGTACCTCACTCTGATTCACTTTTCTGGACAGTAGGAATCTCCATGGGGCATACTGCATACTTACTTGCCAATGGTTTGTCTTCTATTCTTCCCTCCATTGGAGCACATGCTCCATGAGGACAGAGGCCCTGCGCCAGCCCCAGGCCCCGAACAGTGCCTGGCACAGAATAAGCAGTCGGGTGTCCGTGGCAGGGCTCCATGAAGGCTCCGGCTGGTAGGGAGAGCACTCCGCTGCAGTGTTCGTCTCAGACACAGGCGAGCTATGTGGGAGTTGGGACCGAGGGAGATTACCTGCCTTATCTGCCTCACGGGATGACTGTGAGGCGATGACATGTGTGCCAGGTGCTGAGCGCATGCTAGTGGTGTAAGGTGCGTGGAGGGAAGTGCTGCTCCGTTCCGGGAGGGGCAGAGACCCTCACTGGTTTCCTGTTCTGAAGAGCAGTACAGCTACATAGCTTTGGTGCACTGCTCTAGTCTCCAAGGGAGCCCCCAGGGGCGGGGGGTGGGGGGCTGGTGGGTGAGGGGGAGCCTGAGGGTCAACTGGCTTATTTGTTTTCTTAGTCACCGGGACAAGTCCTGGGACACTGGGACAGCTGAGGCAACCCCCAGGGTGGTTCCAAAGAATGACCTCAAGCATACACTGTTCCGCTGATGTAGTAATCCCCAACACAGGTGCCGGTAACCCTCACAATCACGCAGGTACGTATCCGTGTGCCCGTCTTCCCGAGACAGACTCCGAGAGCCCGGAATCTGAGCTCACCGTCCACCACCTCATCTCATAACTCCCTGCGCCGCAAAGGTTGTCCTTGTTAGCCAGTTACCATTTTACAGACTCTGTACAGTGACAGGCTTTGCTTTCGTCATGTAGGGTTGCATTATGCAGAGAACAAACATTTGACTCCATTTAGATTACACACGAAAAACATTCGATTAGTAATCATTCATTCCTTCAACAAATCCATCCTTCCTTCCTTCCTTCCATCCACAATTATTTAGAGCCCTTACTGTGTGCTGGTCACTGGCGATGTGGCAACTAATAAAACAAAAGAAAAAAAGATTCTGACTTCATTTAGCTCCCATTCTGGGGATGGGACCATAAACATAACCAGCAATAAATGGATAAATAAATGCGGGATGTCAGGAGGTGGGACGGGCCTGAAACGGAGCAGGGGAAGGGGAGGGAGTGGGCAGGGTGGAGCTCAGCACAGGTTTTAAACTGGGTGGTCACGGTCGGCCTTACTAAGCGGGTGAGAGGAGGCAAACATCCTGATACCACAGCCCCGTGGTATCTGGCAGGCAGTGCCAGGTGGGGCAAAGGACCAGCACGGAGACACTGACAGAGGAGAGAGCCTGGCACGGCAGAGGCGTGAGCAGGACGGTAGGGACTTCAGATTCCAAGGATCCCTCTGGTCCCTGGGATGGGAATGGGGCGGGGGAGGGGAGGCCAATGTCCAGTTAGGAACTTATCACCATAGTCCTGGTGTAGAAAGAGCAATGCCCTGGGTCAAGGCCAGGTTCCTGGTGGGGGAGAAGCGGTTACTCGCATATAATGTACAGGATTAGCAACAGGTACGTTAGGAGGCTGCCCTATAAAGTAGACGTTTCACGTTAAAAAAGCATGACACGAACTGTTAGCTCACCATCTCACTAGTTGTTTCAGTTCGGAGGAGTTTCATCTGCATGCATCCCTTCACGCATTCCTGTCTTCAGAAGGGTATAATGAATGATTGCGTAATGCATTTCTCAAGCTCTTTAAAGCTAGCAGGAGGAATGCATACTTTCCTTTTCTAGTTAAATTTACAACAGTGAAACAGCCCTAGGGAGTTGCAATAAATGGGACCAAGGGAAAATAGGTCCCAGTTTCCTGCAGAGTCACACCCATGAGCCCATGAGGAAAGGGGCTGGTGTCCGTTGAGTGTTCCACGAGTTCAAGGAATGTGCCTTCAAAGTCTGTTAGGACAAAGACGCCTCTGAGCTGGCATTCTTTTCTATGGAGAATAATGATGCTTTTTGCAAGAAGAGGAAACTATTTAGAAGCAGAATCAATGCCGGGCTTCTAAGGGACAGAGAGACAGCAGCCACAAAGGAGCATGTCGCACAAAAAACTGCGCAGGGCGCGGGGAACACGCCCCGCACACGCGAACACTGAACCTACGTCTTTCCCCGAGCAGCCATGACAACTGTAAGGCCTGGTGGCGCGGGGAACGGACAGCAAGTATCACTGTCCAGCGTTTCTCTTTGGTTCCGTACGTCCATATCCATCAAAGAAGTTGGCAAACGGAGGGAAGTCCAATGGCAGGTATACTCAGAGTGTGGGGGTCCTGTTTTTCTGGTTTTTTTTCCTGACCAAAGGAGTATTTGATGTATTACTATTTTTCCCTTTTTGACTAGTCCTATAAAATGTCTCTCTCAATATCAGAATTGGACTGGACCTCAGTAATCACACCTGTGCAACCAAACTCCCAGCTAGATCTGACGCCCAGGGGAGGGTTAGTCCCTTGCCCAGCATCAGAAACCTCTCAGGGTGGGGCGGGGGTGCTGGGGCTGGTGTCTGCAGCTCTTGCTTTCATGAAGTAACTTCGGCAGGGCCCTGGTTAAAAAGAGACAGACAGATGGATGGACAAGCTCTAGAAAACTAACTGAAAATGTACGGCTAGTGCTCTTCAGGGCCCACCCTGCTCCCCTCAATTCTGACTCTGGAAACTCCTGCACCAAGAACGCAGCTCCACCACATGACCCCCCTGCTTAGAGCTCCCGATGGCTCCCCACGGGCTCAGGACAAAAACCCAGTTGCTAAACACGGGCCCCAGGCCCCCAGGGTCCAGCCCTGCCTCCAGCTCTCTCCCTTGCCTGTCCCTGTCTTTTATGCCCACAATACCACCCTGCTTACTTTTCCTGGGCACGCGGAGTCCTCAGCTGTCAAGCCTTCCCACCGATGCCCTTCCCTCCACTTTGGTTGGGCACAGGCTGATGCTCTTCCTCTTTGCCTCATTCAGACCCCTCCCTGAGGAAGCTGCCCCTCCCCCACCGCGTGGATTTAGGAAAGCTTCTGTTTTCTCAGCATTCCCGGGAGTCATCACACACCACGAGTCACACATTTCACTGACTTCTGGTCCTTGGTCGATGGCTCCGATCCTCTCCTCAGTTGTGAGCATGGAGAGGGCTAGGGTGGCCTCACTCCTCTCTGCACGCCTGGCCCTAGCCCAGTCCTGAGACGCCATAGGCACCACGAGGAGGATCCTGGCAGAAAGCACCCGTGGGTAACGTTGGCCCAACAATGATCGAAAGTGAAGCTATTACACGTGGAAATAAAATAATGGGGGTTTGTATTCCCAGAGGTGGAACAGTTGACTTCAGCTTCCTGAAAGGTACCAGTTTGGGCTAGACGGTTAATAATAACACCTAAGATTATCTCTGTGTTCAAAATCCTATGGTTCCCACTATGTCAACACCAAAGAGATATAAAATCAATAGGGGCTCTGGTGAATTATTTGAAGTGTGGCATAATAGTACAGCACTGGTCCTGAGTCGGAGCCTAACTTGTCAGAGCAGGGAGGCAAAGACACCGCCGGTAGGAGCCTGGCACCTGGACGGGGTCATGAATGACACCCTTCCAAACAGCAGACTACTAAAATGACATGCACGTACCCACCAATGCCATCACAGGGTGCTCCTTTCTCCGGGCAGGCCTCAAAATTAGTTACAATTCTGTAAACACTGCTGGGAACTCGAAGGAGGACTTTGCCAGGAGAGAAGCCTCCAGAAAGGTTTAAATGGAAAGCAGGAGCCACCGGAGGGACAGGGGGCAGGGGAGGTAAAAGAAAGCACAGGAGGGCTCAATGGTGACGGGAGGAGACTTGACGGGGTGGCGGGCGCAGTGCAACATACAGAGGATGCGTTATAGAACTGCACCCTCGACACATGCGTCATTTTATTAACCAAAGTCACGCACAAACTCAGTAGCAAAGAAAACACTCGTAGGGCCAGCTAGATTTTTCAATGGTTCCCCCAGAGCTCCAACTGCCTAGTCATAAGCTGCAACGTTTATGACTCGGCTGTTCTAACCCCGTGCATCCTGGACTTGACATTACCAGCTCTGCGATCGCTGCACAGAAGTTTGTGAAGGCTCCTGGGGGGTGGGGTACGAAAGGCAAGTCTTTAGTGAGGAACACCCCCAGCCAACCCCACAGCACAAACACAGCGTTCCTCCAACAGCCCCACAGCTTCAGCCTCCTCCGCGCAGCGGGAGTTGGGAGGGGAGTCACACGTCCTCCAGTTGTGTTTATTTCTAACCCGGTGCCCAGTAACATGTCACCTCGCAACACCTTCTCTACCTCCCCGCCAGGCTTTCTGCCCCGAGCTATTGCTACCCTCCTTCCTGACCCCAGGGTTTAAAAGCATGTCTTGTCAAATTGTGATGAATTGTTACCCGCATGGCGAAGCAGTTGTAAACTAGAAGTGGCTCCCAGCTCTAAGTACCTCCTTTATGTAACCGATTGAATCCGCTCTTTGTACTTCAGGGGCCTTGAGAAAAAATGTGGGGAGGAGCGCTCAGCAGAGCTGTCGGCACACTCCCGGGAAGGCTCAGGCCTATTTTTTCAAAAAGGTTTTAAATGAAATATTGCTCTTCCACGTAAAAAGTACTGTCTGGTGCGGAGCTATCTAAAAATAGGGCTGCAGGGAAAAGCGCTCTGCCCACAACACTGAGGCTGTGTGTGTGTAGCTATGTTCGTGCCCTGGCCTGCCCTGGCCCGTGTGTTGTAGGGACCGCAGGGCTGGAAAATGGTAACTTTGGCTCAAAAATAAAATAAAAATAAAAGAGTTAACAAGAGGCCTTTGGGTAACTTCTCTAACAAAAAGTAAAAGCTAATCATTGGTTGAAATGCTTTCAAAAAATTGTACACATAGTAAATAATGATTTCGTTCCATAAACGCAAAGTCTACACTATATAACTAAGCAACATGATCCTGACTTGACTGATATACCCAGAATCGAAGCACTTTAATATGTTTTGTGAAACCTAAGCATGGTGGGGTTGTTCAATTAATTTATTTTTCGATAGAGGGGAAGAGAGGGAGAAAGAGAAGGAAAGAAACTTCATTGTGTGGTTGTCTCTCACGCACCCTCAGCTGGAGACCTGGCCCACAACCCAGGCATGTGCCCTGACTGGGAATCGAACCGGCAACCCTTTGGTTCATAGGCCAAAGCTCAGTTCACTGAGCCACACCAACCAGGACTAAGCATGTTCTTTGTTTTGTTTTTTAAAGATTTTTTATTTATTATTTCCAGAGAGAGAGGAAGGGAGGGAGAAAGAGAAGGAGAGAAACATCAATGTATGGTTGCCTTTTACCTGCCTCCAGCCATGGACCTGGCTGGAGACCTGGCTTGCAACCTAGTTATGTGCCCTGGCTGGGGAATCAAACCAGCGACCTTTGGGTTTGCAGGCCGGCGCCTTATCCACTGTGCTACCAGCCAGGCTTAAGCATGTTTTTAAATTACTGATTCTCTTGTGCTCTGTTGACTCTTGCTCTATATTTCTAGCTCTCTCCTTGCTGGTTTTGCTTCTACTTGACTGGGGAGGTGGGATGGTCTTTTTGTTTTAAGGAAAAGGAGGGAAAACCCAGGCAAATATATGTTTTTGGTGGTACAAGAAGAATGGACAGAGAGGTGTTGTCATAATTTTATAATTGTTATAATTTTAGCATTAATAAGCTCATTAGTTCTTTGGCTACGAGCATTCAATTGCAAAAATAATTTTTTTATCATCGTGTGATTTTTGTTAGTAGTTTTCTTTCAAACAAAGTGCAAAAATGATTAAAGGGCACCCCATGACCCACAGAGGGCTTACAGATGTGCCATGGTAGGTTTGCTGACAATTGGGCATATAAATTGGAAACTTGATTTATATGCCCAACACAAAGACTACTGTGATAACCCACAACTGGGCCCTCCCAGTTAGTTCAGTGAGCCCTGTGTCTGTGAATCTACATTCTTCCCAGATTTAAAGAAACCACTCTGTCTTGGCTGGTGTGGCTCAGTGGATTGAACACTGGCCTGAGAACCCAAGGGTCACTGGTTCGATTCCCCAGCCAGGGCACATAACCAGGTTGCAAGCCAGGTCTCCAGCCAGGTCCCCAGCTGGAGGCACGTGAAAGGCAACCGTACATTGATGTTTCTCTCCCTTTCTTTGTCCCTCCCTTCTCCTCACTCTAAAAATATTAGAACCAAACAGGCAAAGACGTCAAAAACAAATGTGGCCATTTATGGCATTAATATCTTGAATCTCTGTTAATTAATGCTAAGCAAACCCTTCTTACAGACACATACAAAGTAATGAGAACAAGGGAACAGGTAAACTAACCTAACCAAGTGTCAGTTTTTCCATGTATTCCTCAAAAGAATGTCAAAGTAAATGTACTGGAAATACAAAAAAAAAAAAAAAAGGCAAGCATACAGACAGTTCCCTGGTGACATTTCCTATACAGATTCAGAGATTTTGCTGGCCTCGATTTTCTTACTGAAATAAGGAACACCAACTCATTGTCAATTGCATTTTAAAGCCTTTCTTTATTTATTACCAAAACCACCCCTCTAGTAACACGGGGAAAAAGAAAATGTGTTAAACTAAAGGCAGGATAAAGAAAAATAAACAAAGAACTAGGAGCTCATCTTGAACACACATTGAAAGAATATCTTGACGGAATGACTGTCAAAAGCCACATGGAAAATTAGTCCAGTGAGGGTAAAAGCACTGTAAATAATACCTATTGTAAATAAGGGCTCAACATGAAGAACAGCTCAAGGTATTTTGATAAAAGAAAAATAGAAGGGAAAAAGCAAGGATGTTCCAGGGGAGCAGGATCAAAGCAATCACTCAGCTCCTTAGCCATAAAAAGAACGAAATCTTGCTGTTTGGGACAGCATGAATAGACCTAGGGGTATTATGTTAAGTGACATCAGTCAGAGGAAAACCAATACTATATGATTTCACTGACAGGTGGAATCTAAAACACAAACTAAATGAACCCACAAAACAGGAACAAACTCATAGATACAGGGAGCATATTGATGGTTGCCAAATGGGAGAGGGTGGAGGGGCTGGGTGAAGAAGGTGAAGGGATTAAGAATTACAAAGTGATAGTTACAGAAGAGTCAGAAGGATGTAAAGTACAGGACAGGGAATATTGTCAGTAATATTATAATAAATATGGGTGGCACCAGGAAGGTACTAGTTTTACCAGGGTGATCACTTGGCAAGTTATATAAAGGTCCTAATTATTGTGTTGTATACATGAATCTAAAATAATATGGTATGCCAACTTTAATTGAAAAAATTTTTTTTAATTTAAAAATTAAAAATACTTGTCCCTTAAGGAGCTCCATGGGGAGTTCCCATTCTTCTTGGGGTGTGCCCAGCTTCAGCACAGATTGTTGCTTCCAGGTTTTTGTTTATTTATATAACCACAAAAACATGCCCTGTCTTTGTTCTTGTTTATTTCACAGATTACATCATCCTCCTTTTAAAATTATAAACGGTCGTAATGACAGGCGCTAACAGTGTCAAGTCGGTATGGTGTCCACGACGCCTTTTTCTCCTAAAGCTGTCTGTCCTACCTACTTACATACACAGGCATAGACACATCTGCGGGTCAAGTTACTAGATGGCGTAAAGCTAGAAACTGGAATGTTTTCAAATTATTAAGCACATCAGCTTAATATAATTGTACTGTACTTATTATATGAATTTACTGAAGCTTAACTTCAGAAGAGTGAAGGATAAATATGAAACGAATCTAAGGAAACCAGTTTCCCCTTTATTTCTTCTTCTGTAAACGAAGGGAGAGAGACTTATAAAAGAAATGAGGAGGTCCTCCCCCATGTAACTATGACGTGACCAGCTCACATTTCTCGGAATCCATAGAGACCATTGCATCTGTATTTCTGGGTCACATGAAGTGAACAGAGCACGTGAACATCCGTATCTGAGACTAGCTCAGTCCCTTTTATGGGGACCAGTATATCCTGTGCTGGGCTACGTTTTGCCTTTTAAATGAGATCCAATTAAAAAATACTGTTTGGCGCCGCTTTCTAGGAACATAGCTTTCACCTAAAACAATGTAAGTCCCTAGCAGGGCGGGTGACGAAGTCAGATGGGCCACGCTAGGAAGGCAGAATCTGTTCAGTGGCTTTTCTGGGGTCCGAATTTCCCTGGCCACCTCTTCCTGGCCAGCCCTGCTCCAGTCTGCCCACACCCTTCATCAAAAAGATGTTAAAGCGGAAAAAAAGTGCCATCCTCTGCAAACATCTGCCCTGGCCGGCGTCCCAACTCCAGGCCGTGCGCCTGGGGCGCCCAGGTCACACATGAGCATGCGTGCAAAGTGAAAACTGCATTCCTCTCCTTTCCCAGCTTGTCACCCAGCCACCCAGCCACCGGGCTGCGCTCAGACACCGAGCCAGCTGGACCCAGCGGAGCCCTCGGTGCGTGAGCAGGCGGGGCGCCCCGGGACACGCAGCGCAGCAGCCAGGTGCGCGCTCTCCGACCTTCCCGCGGGCCTGCTGCATCCTTCCCCGGGACAGGGCTGCCTTTCCGGGCCGCGCATCCTTCCCCCCGGGTCTTGGCTGGAACCGGGCGGCCTTGGCAGCACCTCCTGTTCTCCAGGGGAGCTTTCCGCCTCCCTTTCGGAAGCGTCAGTTGTCCACAGCCATTGGCCACGTGCCGCACCCTGCCCTCATCCTGCCTTGGAATTCTTTCCTTTCAGCCCCCTCTGCCTCGCCCCTACCCAACAGCGTGGCCGCAGAAGGGAGTAACCCACCTGTCGGCTGGTGAAGGCACTGAGGACGAGGACGGGGGCGGGGACCTGCAGAAGCCTGCCCTGGCGCGCGGGCTCGGGGTCTCCAAGGGCTGGGGGTCCCCGCCGAGGAAAAGGGTGCGGTCTGCCGCCCTCTGCCGGCGCCTGTGCCTGCGCGCTCTGGTTGGACAGGCGCTCAGGGCCCTTCCCCGACCGACCGCACTTCAAAGGCACCATTCAGAAAAGAGGTCGTTTGTGCTTCTGCGGGTGGAAGTCTGAAATGCCCCCGAGCGTTCACCTGGCGGCGCTGGACTCGCCCAAGGGGAGGTAGTTTCAGGGCAGCTTCTGGAACCTCCAAGCTCTTGCATGAAGCAACTTTCCACATCAAGCATGCAACGTAATCTGCTGTATCTTCTAGGATTGGCCGTCTCGCCAGAGAAGCAAGCCTCTGCAAAATCCGGCTTACAAAGAAAGTCTTTAGGACTCCTTGCCCACTAGTTGCTGCCTGCCTCGCACTTGGAGGCCCTGAGAGTCGTTTGTTGATATGGACAGGCAAGGAAAGAGACGGAAAAGGGGAAATTTCATTCAACTGAGCAGGCATTGATTTGAGCCCCAGCACACCCTCTGCAGGTTTGGGATGTGAAAGACGAACAGTGCAGAGTGTGTCCACCAGGAGTTCATCCTAAAACCTCTGCCCTAGCCAGTGGCGAACTCACAGGACACATGTGCAAAGGCAGGCAGAGAGTCAGTCCCTGGGCAGTGGCCCAGGGTGTCTCCCTCCCTGGCGTCCAGGCAGCCTGCTGGCTTCTGTTTGGATTCCGCGCTTTCTACCAGACCTGGCTGTCACCTCATTTTGCCTGGGCTCCCGGGATGATCCCAGAGCTCGGCTGATGCAGCAGGCATTCTGGTGGAATGAGCAGCAGAAGGGAAACAGAGGCAGGGCCCTCTCCACCGCAATCTAACAAAGAACTGACTGGAGGAGGCTGGAAGCCGAGGGAGACACGCCTCACCCCCCGACCCAGCAGCCCCGGGCCTGGTCTGATAATACTGCCAGGTGTTCCAGTATCACGAGAAACACCACGTTCACGTAGAGGGGAGGAAAGTCCTTGAAACTCTACGTGTCCTCTCCACTATCTGGGAAGGAAAGCCTTTGAAACTGCGCCAGAAAGTTGGGAGCGGATCCACAGCGCCCAAGGAAGAAGCCCGTAATACAACTTTGGTTCATTGCCTACCTCTGGTCGCTATTTTACAGGGGATCCATAATGTTTACAGAAGAGCCCATGAATAACGGTGGGGAACTGCCCCAACTATAACAGCCTCCCTTCACTGACCTGTTTTCCAACAAGATGAACAGACGGAGTCTGGAGCCAGATAAGGATTCGGGCTAACAGAGCCCTGCACGTGACTGAGATAAAACAGTCACGTTTCCCCAAGAAAAGTGGGCTCCACTTTTATCCATCAATCAGTACGTAACTTCTTCACCCCCCATTCCCACCAACTATGTAAGTCCTCAGATCAAAGGACCCACTCCCTTGGCTCTCTGGCCACCCTTGGGTGAGCTTGCCACCCCAGCCTTTGGCCACCCTTGCTTTGTTCTTCCATTCACTAATAAACTTTGTGTGCACACTAATAAACTCGCTAATCTGTCATTCTTCCTGGCCTCGGCAAGAAGAACCAGAGTTTCTCCGGTAACGGAGGTGCTCGATAAATGCTTACTTTGGCTGCCTCAGGTCATGCTGGTGGCAATGGTGGGAAGCCGGGGCACAGAGCCAGGGGGCTGGGCTCTGGACCTCAATGCCCCTGCTCCATCCAGCCTCACTAACTGTATGACCCTGGGCCAGTTACTGAACCTCTCCTGGTTTCTTGATCAGTGAAATACGAAGGATAATAGTAGTACCTTCTTCGTAGGGTCAGAATGGGGACTAACTGAGAGCCCTGCTGGGAAGCTCAGTTGGTTAGAGTGTTGTCTCTGATACCCCAAGGCTACAGGTTCGATCCCTAGGCCGGGCACTACAAGAAGCAACCAATGAATGCATAACCAAGTCCGTCAAGTTCCGAGAACAAACTCAATCAAGTGCGGCTACCGCTGCCCCTCTTCCCAGGGGCAAACAACCACGCAGTCACTGGTTAAAAGGGGGCACCTGAGACTCAGGTTCTTGGGTGGGAACCTGCTCTGCCGATTTCCATCTGCATAACTTTGGGCACGTGAGCTTCAATTTCCAGGTCTATATGACGTTCGTGATAATAGAGGAGACAATACGGTGATGATAGCATGGTGTGGGTTTTATTATTCTTAAATCATCGCAGTGTTTGTGCTGGCAGAGTGGACAAGCCTGCAGTGAATAAATGGTACCTAGTAGGGAACTAAATTTCTTTCCAAAGAGGACATTTTGACTCCCTACCAAGGCTTAATTGTCCCCTGAGGTAATAATGTCTTTGTTTTGACACTCTTTGGCACTTCTTTGCATCTCCGGAGGTTAATCCTGAGTGCATGACTGGTCTCTGAGCTGAACTGCAGGGTAGAGCTGGCTGTCTGAGCACTCGCCTCTGCCCCCAGAGGTCTCTGATGTCCTCCCGCAGACCTTCCTGAAGAAGGGCCTGAGGGCGCGGATACCACTGGCTCCAGACAGGGGTGGAAAGACCGTTCAGAGGGGCCAAGGCAGCCACCCTTCCGCTCCGATGCTTCTTCATATCTTGGACCGTGGTCAAGTAGGTCAGCTGGAAAATGGAACAACGTTTGCAATAAGCCATCATCCCCTGGAGGATGAGGGCATTCGAGAAGGAATTGGGGTAGAGAATCCCAGCAGTAACATATCATCAGTCAGCTGTCTGCTGTCTATATGTTCTTTCAAAACAATATCCATCCACTGTATTGAACTGGAATGTCAACTTAACGGATTTCTCTTTCTCTCTGGTCATCCTCAGGAGACTGAGCTAATTAGAGCGGAATGACTCAGAAAAGGTTTTGTTTTATTTTTTTAACCCAGGGAACTACTTCCTGTTACCATGCTGTTAGACCAAGAACAAGAGGAACTATTCTTTTATGAAGGTAGAATGACCCTAGAAAAGAAAGGCCCTTTTTTTTCTCCGCCAGCGGCAGACTTCCTTTTCCGTGGAGCCTGAGCTCCCCAGGTGTGTGACAGACACATCCTGCCTTTGGTGGCATGTCTTGGCTTTTAGGTTAAAATCCACAATAGTTAGCACGCAACCACACCCCCAGTCATTGGGCCTCACTCTAATTTCCCACTGTTGTTCCCCTTCCCCTAACGCTCTGCATTTGCTTCTCCTTTCCAACCAGGGCTGCACACTCAGCTGCCTGCAAGGGCCAGGCATGCATTCTTGCAAGAGAGCCAAATATAATTGTTTAAGGCAGCATCATTAGCAAACGAAACCCTCAACAATCATCATTGTGTCTCCAATCAGCCCTACAAAACCAAGTTCATTGCCACTCGCTCCTTGGAAGTCCCTCCACTCCCCCTATCCCCCTAAAATCAGCCAGAACAGCTCAGGCACCCCATATCGGGCCAGGTGAGGCCAGGGCCCCTCCAACCATCTGAGACAGACAACACTTCTAGCAGGAAGGAAGGTTCTAGAAGCCAAATCATTGGCCTGCTCCCATGCCAGCATGATCACAGGGGGTCTCTGGAGAGGCCAGGGAGGCCACCAGGTTCTAGGGTGCAGACCGCACCTCTGGGCAGCACCCCTCCATGTTCCTCTTGGGCCCCCTGCGACCCTCCTCGCAGACTATTTGGGTCCCAGGTCCTGACTCACAGCTTCCGTGACTGCCTCTGCAGCCCACCTCTGGTCCAGGCCCTCCACCAGGAGTAGGACAAATTCTTCGGGCCAAAAGCCCAGATAGTAAAGATCGTACAGGTTTGCTGACCTCTGTCACCCCCATTCAATGTGGTCATTGTTGCGCAAATATAGCCATGGCCCGTGGTCCCATGCTGTGTGATGATATAACTGTATGAAACAGGAGGCTGCCGCAAAGGCTGGACTGCCCACACCTGCTCTGGACCCTTCTAGAAATTCTACTTGCACACTCACAAGCTCACAAACATGTCAAGGCTCCAAATGAACTCAGTCCCTCCTCTGTGTTCCTTCTCAGTGAGGAGACCACTGTCCTCTAGGTGTCCAGCTCAGAAATGCGGGCACCACCCTGCCTTCATTCCCCAAATTCAGTGGGTCGCAAACTCCTGTCAATTCTGCTTTGCAACCAGCACCCCAGTGCAGCCCCGCGTCACTTTCTCCACTGCCTCCTTTCAGACCCTCTCCTCTCCTCTGGCCCGGGTCCCCTGCGTCGCTGGCCCCTCCCCGCACCGTGGGCAGGAGGAAGGGCACCTGCGACACGCTGCATGCTCCGTGCTCGGCTCCTTGTCCGTGAGAGAGCCCTCTGACTGTGGAAGAGGCTGGCAATATCGGGCCCCAGTCCCTGGACCCCGTGCCATCTCAGCCTAAGTTACTTTAGGTCACCTGGTCAGGGTGCCTCTGGGACTTGGAGCACGAGTCCCTGCTGCCAGGTATGCATCATCCTTCCTGCTAATCTTCGAGGTTTCAGCTTGGATGCCAGCTCCCCTAGGAAGTGTGTCCTCCAAACTAAGCACGGTGGCCCTCTGCAGGCTCAGCTACAGCCTGACCTTGGCGGGTCACAGCACCCACCACTCCAATTCACAGTCTTAGGTCCAGCCCGTAGGGCTCTGCAGCTACAGTCAGAAAACCGCCGAGGGCTGAACCAGGTCACCTGTCCCCAGCTTGCCCAGCACCCAGTGCAGAGTTCACACTGCTGACACTGCAGACACTGCAGACACTGCCCACACTAAAGACACTGCTGACACTGCAGACACTGCCCACACTAAAGACACTGCAGACACTGCCCACACTGCAGATACTGTAGACACTGCAGACACTGACCACACTGCAGATACTGTAGACACTGCAGACACTGCCCACACTAAAGACACTGCAGACACTGCCCACACTGTAGACACTGCAGACACTGCCCGCACTGCTGACACTGCAGACACTGCCCACACTGCAGA